>OX419686.1:9155517-9755517 GCA_948474745.1 Oligia latruncula | reverse complement strand
TATTGCAGGATATAGCAAATGAAGTTCAGATCCTGTCTTCGCTGCATCATTCCAATATCATCAAGTTTTATGATTGCTATTACACTGATAACCATGTTATGATATCCATGGAATATGCTACTAGCGGAAATCTAGCGGAATACATGTATCAGAGATGTCCTAAATTATTAGAACAGCAGGTAATATGCACACTATGTATTTTAGACTGCTGCACTGCACTGTACGCCAACATTCAACAGTCACCACTTCCAAGGCGTAAAATACGTGTCTAAGCTGCGTGGCTTAAATTATGCGTCGTCTTTGTGTCTGGAAGCGATTTTTATGTCTCCTTTATTTATAAACGTTGCATAAAGTTAAAGGGACGTTTAAACGCTACCGCTAATCAATAAATCAATTATATTAACTTTATGCAACGTTTATAAATGAACCCCCAAATCTCTAGTGTGTATCTGCATAGCAATACAATAATTCGTAATCGGTATCTACTAAAGGTAGGAAGTAGGTACTTGATCACACTAATATTATAAAGGCGAAAGTTTGTGTGTGTGTTTATATGTTTGTTACTTCACGCTCAAACAGCAGGACCAATTTTGATAAAATTTTGTATGGAGATAGCCGACACCCTGGATTAACATTAGGATATTATCCCGATATTCCCACGGGATCGACACTTATGCGGGCGAAACCGCGGGGCGCAGCTAGTTCATCATTTCGACCGTATACACATTATTTCTTCCATAACATCGACCACACCGCCCGTCTGATTACACGCTGCCAAATTCAAGGGCAACAAGATGTACACTTAGGGTCAGTTCACACCGAGACGCGATGCGACGCGCAGTTTTCAAGATAGAAATACAATTACAGACCTTATCTACTACACAAAAAGGTACACGATTCAGTGAGCTACGCCCCGCGGCGGCGGCGCCGCGCTGCGTAGCTCGACGTAGTAGGTAGACACTGAATTGTGTACAGACACCAGCACATCAAGTTACTACAATCTGTCAGATTTCTTTAATGGATTTTCGACTTTATTGCTAAAGCATAAGGTTCAAGGTTGATTGGGAAAATCTGACAGTTTCGGGTAGGTTGACCTGCTGGCGTCTGTACCTTTTAGTGTAGTAGATAGGGTCTGTAATTGTATTTCTATCTTGAAAACTGCGCGTCGCGTCGCGTCTCGGTGTGAACTGACCCTTAGGTACAGTTAGTATATTATGCTGTAATATACAACAATATTAAGGAACAATTTTATTGTTCCTTATGTCTGTCTATAAATTCTTGTAATGTTTTTTTTCCATATTTATGATTGCAGGAAATCCTTTTCTACTTTTGCCAAGTTTTGTTAGGAGTAAACTACATTCATAGTAAAAATATAATTCATAGAGATTTGAAAGCGGAAAATATTCTCTTGACTGGCAAGCATGGTGTTATAGTGAAGATAGGTGATTTCGGAATATCGAAAATGTTAGCAAGGTGAGCTGAATCGAATTAAGTACCTACATTATTTTATTTAATCGTAGGTACTATAATCACGCCTAGTTTTCCCCAATGGTAGGCCACCGGTCTAGTTAGTACCTACAACCCCATTTTAGCAGAGTATGGGAACGAGTGTGGGGTCCTGGGTTCAATACCCCAGGGCTAGCATGGGCTGAGGATAAAACTTTTGTCCACCGGTTATTTCCACTGACAAGGGATAAAATTATTTTATCCACCTGCCAAAGCACGGCAACAGGGGGAAAGAGAATTATATCACTTTTTGACATTAGACGTGGATACTCACCCCCCGCCTATAGCATGGCGACTAGTGGAAGAGAAAAATTACAGATATTTTGACATAACAAAGGGAGAAATTTGTCCTCGTCTTTAGATGGTGGGTTTATGTATATCTCTTGGAGAAAATATAATTAATTGTAATATAAAAATGTCTCGTGCCTACTGGAGCTTAGTTTTGTCGTCGGAAAGGGAGAAAATCGAGCGAAAAATACACCGGCGTTCAATTCGCGATTCGAGCAAAATTGTCAGAGGGGAATAATATTTTGTCCTCTCCCCGTGGATAAAATGTCTCCGGCCATGCTAGCCCTGCTGGTTTGTCCACCGTGAATAGTTTATCCACCCATGTCGCCATGCTCGGAGGATGGACAAAATTGACAGAGGGGAATAGTATTTTGTCCTCTCCCCGTGGATAAAATGTCTCCGGCTATGCTAGCCCTGGGTCGGGCTAAACGTTTTCTCAGAATTTATAATCAGTCAAATTAAGTACCTATATTATTTTAATTTTAATGCTGTTGTGTGTTCTATGATATTACCTACCTCCTGTCAATTTGTTTTTCTCAGTGCCAAGAAGACATCGACTGTAATAGGCACACCATACTACTTGGCCCCTGAACTGTGTGAAGGCAAACCGTATTGCAGCAAAAGTGATGTGTGGGCTTTAGGTTGTTTACTTTATGAAATGTGTACTCACAAAAGGGCTTTCGACGCTGAGGTATGTTAAAGTGTTGAATTTAGAGTAGATGTATAAACAGTAGACCAATCAAAATAATGTTTCTATCTACTCGGCGCATGTGCGAAGCGAAGAAGGGTTTAACGCGAACTCAACCCGGAAATCGGAGTCCATTTGCTAACATGTACAGACGCCAGCAGATCAACCTACTAGAATCTGTCAAATCAACTTTATCGAATAAGGTTCAAAGTTGATTGAGAAAATTTGACATTTTCGGGTAGCTGGAGGTGCTGGCGTCTGTACCTACATATAGTTCGTAAATAATGTTTCTGAATATAATATACTTAGGTAGGTACTAGCTTCTGCCCGCCACTTTGTTCGCGTGGAAGTCGTAAGATACACAAACAATATATAGCCACATTTTTATAAAACTCCCCGTCGCTATTACTTCGTTTTCGCTTAGAGTTCTTTCTGACTTTTTTATTTTTGCTCGGCTCCTATTGGTCCTAGCGTGATGTTAAATAGCCTATAGCCTCAATATTTAGGCTATCAAATGCAAAAATAACTTTTCAAATCCGACTAGAGTTCTAGAGATTAGCGCGTTCAAACTAACTCTTTAGCTTTATTTTTAGTATAGTGTATAATATATTGATAATAATTGTTTTCCTGTCCTAAACTTTAGTTCCACATTCGAAGACTTACAAATTTTAGGGCTGTTATAAACAAATGATGTTACTTGATCAAACCCTAATAAATTATGTGCTTTTCAGACGTTAGTGGGTTTGGTGAAGGCAATTACAAGTGGCAGCGTACATCCAATAGATATGACCATGTATGACAGGGGCATGCAGGACCTTGTGGATTCTATGCTGTCAATATTGCCTGACAAACGACCCTATGTAAAAGAATTAATGGGACGAATGGTACTTCTACCTGATATATATACAGTCTACTTAGATGCTGGCAATGATGAATTATTATATTTAAAAGTGAAACAATTTGTGTATAAATAAAAATAATAATTATGAAATGAAATAATAAGACAATTGAATGGAATTTTGGTTTTATTGGAAAAATAGAATGTAAGAAAACAGTAGTAGTACGGAGTTCTTTTCAGATAACATCAGAATATTACAAAACCAGCAAAAAGGTTTCGATTTTCTATAGACAATGCCATCTAGACACTGTTTAGTACAGAACTTTATTTTTGTTTTTTACACTCTTTAGTATGGAACTTTTAGTTTTGTACATTTATTGGTACTATGTGTATCTGTTCTTTTGCTTAATAAACTTGATATCTGTGTAGTATTTGTCTTAATAGCTAAATATGTAGTTTAAAACTGAACACTGTTCTCACCAGCTTAACATAATCACACTCCATATAATTGAATCTATAAAAGGAAATATCATAACCAGGTTGTATCTGTTCTTTCAACCAAAACAAAAAGTATGTATACTTTTGTGATGGGAAATCCTTACTGGCCATTTGATTGGTCGGTCTCCATCTCCTCCTCGTCGTCTTCTGGAATCACAAGAATTAGTACATTTGGTTGTTAATGTTTAATTAGATTCTATGGGAGCGCAGTTTGCCCAAATATGTCTTTAGGCAGGTTGACGGTAATCCTTTTCCAGCTGCGACACTATAGACCTCCATTTGCCATTCTTAGGTTGAGCTGTGCTGTAAATATGCTGCTTGTATGTTAATTAACATAAATAATCAAATTGGTACAATAAAATGACATAAAAGTATATTGAAAAAGCTGTGTGCTGAATATGAAAATTAGGGTACATAAGCTAACAATATTTTTCAGAGACTGCTTCATGCAAGCTGCTGGATAAAGGCCTTTTCTAAGTTGCGCCACAACCTATCTCTCCACATTACGCATCCAGTGTCCCACTAGATTGTTGGTCCTCTAATCTTGGTAGAAAGATACAAAAATACATTGACTGATTCAGGATCACCATATTGGGGTTCATTAGTTCCAAAAGCCATTGGACCAAGTAGTTGGTATCTTATACAAATCTTACGTTGGCCATTTGAGTGAGTTGGTGGTTGTAAAGGTTTCTGTCCAGGGATTAGGCCTGATTGAAGCATTCTGGTCAGCCTCTCCACTTCTTGTAGAGATGAAGCATTCTTGATTGCTTCACGAATCTTGTGGATTTCTTGTGGGGTGAGATCTGAAACAGATTGATTGAAAATGTGATGTTTTTACTTAAATATAAGGACAACACCACACAACAACTACAACAAATGTACAACTGCATTTAAGCCAAGTAAATGCAGCAACGCTGTGTTTACATGGCTGGTCATGTCATGTAACAAAAAATTGCCATAAAAAAAAACATATTTTAAGAAAACAGGTACAAGGAGGTTACTGTTCTATTATACAGATTGTTATTATTTTGTCATATAATATATAAATTACAAAATGATAACAATCTGTATCTTACAGTAACCTTAACTATAACATTATGTTGGCAAATCACTTTGAAAATACTATTAAGGAAAAAGTATTTAGGATCTAATTATTTGATTTAAGGTATCAATGAGGTAATATATATTTATGGTATTCAACATTCAGAATCTTGACTTAGTCCTGCTGTCCTGACGTCAGACATACACATTATTGGTAGAATATTGACATAAACTTACTTGTAACTTTAGGATCAGGCATGTTTCCTCCAGGTACAAATGTCTTTGCCTTTCTTGTGATTTCCTTCTGCATCTCTTTTCCTTTCTTACTTTTGAACAAAGTATTTGCTTCATCCCTTTCTTTTTGCTTGATTTTTCTAAAATCTAACAATCTCAGCTCTGGGAATTTGAATGCCACATATGCTCTGGAATACAAGGGGCAAACATTTTAGACACATAAAACTACTATTTTGTTTGATAGTTCATAATATGAAAGGATTATAAATTAGCAAATATTTATCTGCAGAAACATAATCTTTTGTTATTCTTAACAAATAAATTTACTTGAAATACGTTGTTGCAATTCAAAAGCCATGTTCATAGGTTCATATTGTCCCAATAGCAAAAGGAAAAGGGAGAATTTATTTTTGTATACCATAGGCTAAAAATAAATAATGGTTTTAAATATCAGAAATGGAACAAAAAATATTCTGATACATGTCATTAAACTGTGGTGGATTGTACTCATATTTTGTGGCTTTTATTGTTGCAATGGGCTAGATAAGAATAATGATACCATAACGGTGTATGTAAAATATTACATTTACCTACCTGTAATGTTGTTTGTTAGAAACTGGATTATGCAGTAGTGATAGTGTTCTCAGTTTTGGCAGTGTGACTAGAGGGTCCAAATCACCTAATTCTGTTATGTTGTTGTTTGTCAGCACCAGGGATTCTAAATTAGGTATGTATTGCTCCAAATTTTCACCGATTCTTCTGTAAATATATAAGTATGTTAAGCTTTTATTAGTTTTGAAGTTGTTGGTAATCTCTTCATTTATAAAATTAGGTGTCAATCGATTATGTTTCCAGTATACACAGGTATGCATCATTGGTCTTTAATGAGTTCACACACAAATTTAAATTAAATTATGTGGCAGTCAAGTGTTACATTGGCTTCTGCACTGGCACATAATAATTATTATGAATATTACTAGTAGATCTTGCAATACTCAAATGCTGTGATAATTTATTGACTGCTTTCATCATAATACTTAGTACATAATCAGAAGCCTGAAATTCTAACAACCAGTCTTGCCAACGGGATATTGCATTACCCAGTAACTGGGCTGTGTGTGTAGGTCAGATAGACAGTCGCTATAACACACTGGTATCCAGTCACCACTGGTATCCGGTTAGACTGGAAGCCGACCCCAAGATAGTTGGGAAAAGGCTAGGCAGATCGATTTTTTTAAATCATAATACTTACACAATCCTGTTGTTGTTCAACAACAAGCACTTGATCCTCTTCAGCAATGGAAATCCATCCAGTTTCCGGATATCGTTGTCTGAGAAATCAATGGTGTCGAACTGATCTAATGTTGCGCCCATATTCTCAATTTGCGGTATTTTGTAACCTATAAGAAGAGGCGGGAAGATTTAGCAGGTAATCCAAAGCTGGTATAAAGTTATATCAATTTAATTACGAGAAAAAGAAAAGATCTTTTGATTATACACATGTATCGGGTAGAAGTAAATAAAAGCCCAAAGTATTACGAAAATGTATCCATGAACTAACCTCTAAGGTCTAACTCTCGATCTCGACATGGATTCATATATTGCATCGAGTTTTGTATCAACTCTGTTGAGAGTTTCACCATTTTGGATAATTAGCTAATAACACCGAAGAAATAAATTGAATTCACAAGTTACGGCGAACCGAATATTTATTTTCGTAGCGTTGCTTTACGTTTCGTTAGTAGCGTCAATTCGCTGTTGACAAATGAATGAAACGACAACTTGACATTTTGACAAGTCAGTCTTGCCAGCGCATGAATGGTAACCATCGACATAGAAAAAGAAAATTATGGACTGGAAATACCTACAAAAAAAGGGTGCATACCTTAGAGTAAGAAAGCTATAAAGCATTGGGTAGCGTGGCCACACATGAGACAAAAAACTAACTTGACTAACATAAGCTACATAAGTAGCCTTGAAAAAACTGGCATGCACTGAGAGACGGAAATAGTATAGCTTTATCCTTTTCTGTTACTTATAATAACTCAATACTTTATCCCTTTCTTGTGGAAATGAAATGGAGCTACCCGCCTTCTATACTTTTCTTTGTTTATGGTGCATACCTACAACTCGTATTGTCTCATAAAATGGCTGCCATTGCTAGGATTGTGTCCACGGAATAGAAAAAACAAGTGGAAGTGCCCTTAGACTTCCATTACGGGAACCAGTGACGCCAAACTCACACAATTGCAAATTAAATAAACATTTCAATACACAGAAAACGATGATATAATTGGCTACTAAATATAAATGCAACTTTGGCGAAAAGTTTATTTATTGTTGTTCAAAATTAAGTCTTATTACAACTACTGAATGTTGTTTTTATTTTACATGTCAAAATCAATGAAGATTTTTCCATGTATCAATCAAATTCGAGCAATCCCCAACGAGTTCAGCTACTCAACGCTAGAGGGCGCTGTACTAAATTACTCTATTTAGCACGCTAATTTCATTGAAATAGATGTCATATTCGTATGCACCTGTTATCTATTTTTCTACTCAGCTAGGGATGGGGACAAGATATCTATAATTAAATTCAAATATCTCGAAAACGGTGCGTCCTAGGCAAAAAATAACCAAAATTTAACCCCCCCTGTGCTACCCCCGTGCAAGCAGTATCCCAACCCAACATGAATTAAGGAAAAAAAAATTTTTCGACCGACAAAAAATTTGGAAAAAATTCTCAAACGTTTTTTTTTTCAATATTTCGCGGGTTTTTTACATCAGTCCTCATGGTTTTCGACTAGAGCAACAATTTCTTTCCAGAAAAGATTTTCATCCGAGCCACCATTTTGAAAATATAAAGCGTTTTATATAAAATTTTATGGTAGAGTTTGAATTATACGATTAATTTTGGGTTTGCTGAGGAAAGGAAGGATAGGAACGTTCTAATAGGGTCCCGTTTTTACCCTTTGGGTACGGAACCCTAAAAAACGAGTTATTTATTTATTAAAATCAGTACCTGCACCCTAATTGCGTAACACACTATCAATCGGAATCTGAATCATTTTGAAGCAAATTGCTAATCCATTGCTTCATAAGTTCGAAAAATTTGTCCGCTTAACACGTAAATAACGCAATGAATGATGTTGTAATGTCAAAATGAAACCGATTCCGATTGATAATTTGTTACGCAATTGCCCTGCAGGTATTTAACAAATTAGAAAACACTGTAAAAGCCAATTATTTTTAAAAGACCAACTGTGGAGTTTCTTGCCAGTTCTTCCCCATAGGAAACAACCAATCGGAAATCTAGCTTCTGACGTTTCCTAAGTGGCCATGTAGGTTTATGTGAAATAAAATATTTTGATTTCGGTGCTCTGAACCAGGGGCCGGATTTTTTATGTTCACATCGCAGAATATACCGATGACGTTTCAGCGGAGGAACTAGTTTACGGAAACTATTACGGCAACGGTACAACCCTATTCCATTTGACATATTATTGTAAACAAACGAATTAATTAACAAAATATACTAAAAAGGTCTGTTATACGGAAATGAACTCAAATATCAATACTTTAATATATAAATATTTACTTTTAATAGGTAGGTACCTACCTAATCAAAGACTATACCTACCAGTGGTTACATTCTCTTTGTACCTAATCGATCCAAATAAGTGGGACAACTAATTATATTTCGCGATTACGATGTCGTCGGTCCCATAGAGAAAATTGTGCAGTTTGACTTAAATATGACCACACATTTCTGATCAGGCTATCTGTAGATAGTGGAACCGAAGTATTATTTTAATCAAACCGATTTTTAAGAGCACCTGCTGCCAAAAAAATGTGACACATCCCGTTAAAAACACTAATTCCATCTAAAAGCAAAACAAGTAAATAAAAACAAGCACAGTAGGTACCTAATTTACCGCACAAAAGCGGGAAGACCTTTATCACATCACAGCAACAGTTATATGGATTTATCCCTCAATTTTGTCTGGTCTCCCACTTTTTACTGCGTCGTAAAGAAGTTATAAAAATAAACCTGTATTAAACGGCATAGAAATACTGCAGCTGTGAACCAATGAAGAAGAATATAAAAAGAAACTGCTGACAACTTCTTTTTTGATATAAAGTCATGGACATGACTTGAAATTGGAACATGTTAGTACTTACCTACTTACTTAGGTACCTACACTTAGGGCAATATTCTAAGTCCGTTTCGTTGACTACTCGACTTGAATTTGCCCTGGCGGCTGAGATTAGACCATGAGCTCAGATGAAAATGTGAGGTTGGCAGATGTTTTCTCACCCCCACTAAGGAAAATTGACGATTAAAATGTCAATTACAACAAGTAATTATGGAGGTGGAGTTGACGTGGAGTGGAATGTAGGAAAATATACTTACGTGCTAGTGTTTTGCGAATTTGATTTTTATTAGTACATAGAGTTGTCGTACTGACATTTTGTCAGGAACGCATTCTCTCGACGGTCGGATGGGTTTTGACTCGAACTTGTCAAAATGTAAACCCGGCCTCACTCATGATCATAACATTTTATCAACCCTACATAATCAGTATCCTATACTCGTACGTACCTCTTAAATATAAACTAAGCTGACCCCAATCACTAAGCTCTCTCCGATATGAGTAGGTATAGAAGTAGGTAGGTATAGGTGTATCTACTTATTTTGGGGAAGGTACTTTATCAGTAGTAGATTCATTCAGTATGTGAAAACCTTCAGCATACAAATAATGGTACCTAATAGACGATGCAAATGCAGCGAATCAACTAGGTACAGACGCCAGCAGGTCAACCTACCCGAAACTGTCAGATTTTCCCAATCAACCTTGAACCTAATGCTTTAGCAATAAAGTCGAAAATCTATTAAAGAAATCTGACAGATTGTAGTAACTTGATGTGCTGGCGTCTGTACGTAAGTAATACAGCGGGTGTAAAAACACCATACCAAACCCAGAAGTCTTCAAGCTATTATGATATTTTTTAGATAATTCCAACTTATTTTGTTTATTTTAATGAATACCAGTTTGAAATGTTATAACTTAACTTTAAATACTCCTACGATTCCTTTGCCGTTGCATACACCCACCATCACAATGTTTTGCGTGCGTTACATTGCGCACTACAGTTAACAGCAAATTTTCAAGAAATTTCGAATTTTTAAAAGTCGTTTTGTCAGCAACTATTCTTGCAGAAAGTTACTTATGAACACAATGCGTAGATGACGTCTTCCTGAAGGGTTTATTTGAACCATCCACGTTCAAAGTTATAAAGACATACAGTTTCATTAATTTCCAATAACGAGATTTCATGAGACAAAAATTTAAAAACTAAGCTTCCGTAAGATTTTTTGCCATTCTTTCCCCAATCATTAAATATTTCCGGGAACCGGAGACATACTCGTCGAAGTGTCTTGCGCACCCGCGGAGAAATTGCGTAACACACTATCAGTAGCAATGGGTTTCATTTTCAATTCAATTCCTTTAACAGACACTTTACAGACTCCTCCTCCTCCTCCTGGTGCTCTTTTTCCTTTTCCAGACTTCTTTTTATTTTATTTTGACAGTTCAACAACATTCATTGCGTTATTTACGCTTTTGAGCAGACACTTTTTTGAACTTATGAAGTAATGTATTAGCAATATCTTTCAAAATGATTCAGATTGAGATTGATTGTGTGTTACGCAATTAGGGTGAGGGACCAAAACAAAATTGCCATGATATTTCCAAACGTTTTGTGGAACAGAAACATAAAATAAGAAAAGTAATAAATAATAAATAAATAATAATAATTTTGATAACTATCATGCACCACTATTCATTTCAATAGTTATGATCATGAATACCTGCTGTATTTTGAAAATTCTTTGAAGTGTCTTTCTATTCGTTACTTAATATTACTTTCTCGTATAAAACTTTGATATACATATAATTATGCAACTCTATGCAATGATCATCAATGATGATTTTCTAATGATTTATCACAAAAAAAGATTATTGCTTCTTCATAATATAGGTCTAGACTCTAGAGGGTTTAATAAAACGGTAAAATTTTAAAATTTTGTTTTTTACTTATCGTTCATAAAAAAATTATATTAAATCACAGCTGTAGCAATCGTTATAGATAGGTACTTATTCTACGTACACCTTAACTATATGGCAATAGGTACGGTCGTGCATGAGTCCCTATCGTTCAACATCGTCATGTTGTTGGGGTTGGGTTCAATTAACCGCGGAAGCCTTGTTGTTGGAAGCCCTGTTGTGGGAAGCCCTGTTGTTGGAAGCCCTGTTGTTGTAAGCCCTGTTGTTGGTAGACTTGTTCGGGCTGCTGAGGCTGGGATGCGATGTACTGGAGAGCGCGGGCGATAGCCTCTGGGATTGGGGGAGGAGTGGGGAGATGAGCGCCCTGGGGCTGGAATCCTGTAAGCAAATAAAATTGTTTATTAATACATCGTTGTTACAAATATAGGAGAATGTTCCAAGGACCAGTTTGTCCATTCATTTGAATGAAACGATGAATTAATCGTTTCTACTAATCAGTCATACATATTGAATGAAATTGTTACTAGCTTAGCTAAGTACAATAAAACAACACCTTTTATATAAAAGGTGTAACACTTGGTTATAGTTTCCAATTAAAGTGAATACTTTAAAAGGAAATAGAGTTGTAAAATAGCTTTTGAAAAGTACTTTTAAAAAGCTTTGTGACATTTGAAATGTTTTTATTTTGTCTCTGGTTGCAAGAGATTCTAGGCTTAGTAAACTAAGATTAATTCTTTGATAACTGTTAAAATTTTTGGAATACGTGTGCGAAATAAATCAGATACCTAATAGATATATAGAAGTATTTTTCATAGAAGCTTCTTCAAAAACTCCCGAACAAAGAACAAGATTCTTTCTTCAATTAGGGATCTCGTAAATAAAAATATCTAATACCGTTCTCATCAGCAGTGTAAGTGAGAGAGATAGGGATGCCCTCAGGTGAGGTGTAGGTGAAGCTTCCCTGGGCAACTTGGGCCTCGGCATCCTTGTTTCCAGCGTTCTTCAGGTATCCCTGCTCCTGGGCGGCGATGCCATTGCCGGTTTCGTAGCTAAAAGGAAAAAAAAAAAAAAAAACTTAATGCTTAAACCTTAAAACTCAAGTTACCGCCTTTCATCAATCTTATAGGGATTAAAAACAAATGACGATCGATGTCAATATCTTTAGCTAATAATGCTGACATTCGAAGTTATAATAGTCTTTCGCCCTTACTTATAAACGTATTATATCAGATGAATAGTTACACACCGATTTCTCTCTTTCAGTTGTCAGTAATTTGACTTTCAAAAGAAGAAGACAAAGCTTAGCGTAACTGTACATAGGTACAGCGTTTATAAGTAAGGGGGTTTGTTTATTACATTGCAAATCAATAATGTAAGTATGCGTGACATAATACTTTCTGCAATAGGTACTGAGTACTTAGTATTAAAGCTTTAATGTTCATGTTGCAGAATGTACATACATTAAAAATGGTCAACTTAAGAACATCCTGGTAGTGTCAACACAAATCATCACGAAATAAAGTAAAAGTCCTCCAGACCGTATTTCAGCCACGGCGTCCAATCTCAACGGAGACTAGCTTTCGGTGCGGGAGATATTGTAGTGCACAAGTGTGCGCAGACACAGGTACACTCTCCCTCTTCCCTCACTCTCATAGTCCGATCGGACGGATCTGACACGACCGGAGAGAGATCAGGCGGCACGGGGTATCACACCGCCAATTTCCAAATTCCGGGCGGTATACTAAGAAATTACTAATGGAAAAACTCAATCACACTTTGCCCGACCCGGGAATCGAACCCAGGACCCCACGCTACGCAATCCCGCTTGCGACCAAGAGTCAAACGGGGCAGTTCATCACCTAAATACATAGTTTACAATGTAAGTACACTGTAAACTATGTATGATGATGTGATGAAAAATTATAAATGCAAGCTCAAAAAAAAGATGACCACACGAGTTCATTGAAATATGCTAATCTTATCCTAATATGTTATGCTCTATAGTTTTTTCTGTTAATTTTAAGGAGTTCATAAATCACTTTAGGTTATAACTAACAAGAATCAGCCAGTGCTCAAGGCGCTGCCACACGCTCGAAAAGATCAAATCTAATGATATTTCACCAAATCGTTTTCATGTCCGCAATCATGATGTATTGTCAATCTATCGCTCTTGGGAATCTTTTGTTAGCATATCGCGTATGGTGATTTTCGTTACAACATATTTTTTTAGGCTTTTGTTGCATATCGACTTGAATCTGACACTTGCGAAAACTTGATGATGAATTTAATTATTAAGTATGTCATTTGAAAGTTTTCGAATTAATTCTTGACAAATATTAAATTTCTTAATAACGACACATTGATGTTTTATAATGTGTGAACATCAAAACAATATTTTGCATTATAAATTAAATTTGATAGATGGTGCCCTGACATATTGAGTTACTAATATCTATATTTTTTATTGAATATATTATAGTCTTGCAAGAGCATGCATCAGGCGAATCAGAAAATATCAACGTATTCTTGCACTGCTATAACACCTGTGCCAATTTGTTGCATAATCAGGGCTTGGCTGCGATGCCTCCCATAAATTAAGCATAATATTACACTCGATACTGACGGAATCCATGATCTCATCCTATTTCACAATCCTTTGACTGATATGAATGCATATTTTAGGGCTCATTAGTATGTAAAATTACCTACTTTAAACAATCGATTTATGGGAGACATTAATGAAATGGACATGATTAACCTTTCGAATTTCATCAATTAGGTATTTATTTTTGTTTCATGTGAGATCATTTAATTGTACAACAATGAAGTCTGACTGCATGAAGAATGGCTCATTTAACAAATGTTCGTCGTTAAGAATTGGTGCCTTGTAAATAAAATTTCGCTCAATTTACCTGTATTGGTAGGATCCATCAGGGTTGATCTCTTGTTCTTGTCTGACGATGGGAATGACTTGTTGTCCTTGGTACTGTTGCTGCTGCTGCTGCTGCTGGTACTGAGGTTGGAACTGGGGGGCGGCGCACGCGGCGGCCACGAGGACGGACAGAACGATGAACTGCGGGAAAAATGTATCAATGTTATCTTTGTTGGTTAGCACATATCGCCACGAAATTACAGTGATTAGGATAACTATATGTTTAACTTATGCATAGTTACAGATTTTAATGTAAAAAAATCAGTTTCAGTCTGCTTACATTATCTACAATTTTACTTGAGAACCCATTCCACGATATTTCCCTGAGATTTCACGATGAATTGTATTTATAATAGTTTTGCAAGGTTTATATGACAGTGACCTCGGTTACAAAATGTATCCCAAAGATCGCTCATTACAACAGAATAGGTCATTTACATTTTTATGTCCGAATATGAAACACTATATATTTTGGATGAGTTTCATAACGTTTCTTTAGCCTTGATCCTAAGCTTATGTGACGAATCTTAATCGCATATTAAAAAATATACGGTCGAATTGAGAAACCTCCTCCTTTTTTTGAAGTCGGTTAAAAATGATAGATGACCGTTACAAACGGTATAAATTTTATTCGATAGATTTCTCATTTTGTGATCGAATAACTAATTTCGGTAAACTTTACAGTTGACGAAGAATGGCTTTAGAATATCTTATCACAGGAAAAATCTTAGGTATGTAGTACCTACGTATGAAGAAGATGCAGCTTATAATTATTTTGCATTGAAACAGGAAAACGGGCTCAAAAAATATAACGAGCAATTTTTTTGCTTACCTCAATGACATCAAAATAAAACAAGTGAATGAAAAAGCGAATGCTAAATACAATTCATAATTGCTTCCTGATGATAACAGTTGCATTTATGAATTTTCATTGAAGATTATCATAATTTTATTCCTATTAAACAAGACAACCGTACGCAAAATACGCGCATTGTCGTGGAGTTGCGGAAACCAGCCCTTAATATTAGACAAGACAAAAACCAACTACGGCATGAATTTGGTAACTACACTGTTTTGGTATGAAAACAAAACTATTCCCATATTCGTCAAATTAATTACGTGTGGAAAACGTGAATATAATTGCTTTATGTGTGTCAGGAATTATCATACAAACGAGTGTATCATAGGTACCTATCACCGAGCATTGTTCAAATAATGACAGAATCTTGCGCACAGTAGAAACATATCCATCAAACAATGGAATATAGTTGACAAATAGATTAGTGAAATCTTTATCTGTTTATGGGATAATTTGATATTGTTAAACTTGCACTTTGCACTTGCACTTTGGTAGGAGAAAAAATATTTTTTATTAATTTGATTTTAACACTAATTAACACCGAGGTATTTAAATAGAGCATTGATCTAATACAAGATTTTATCGTAAATCACTTTTCCGAGAATTTAATTGATTCGATGACTCGTAACACAATATTTACACATAGGTCACTTACCGATCTCATTTTTAGGTTTTTATAAAATGTGGGTTGATGTGCAGGTGATGATCTGCGGTGGATATGTGTGGCTGGAATGATTATTGAGATCGAACGCAGCGCTTTTATACGAACTGGCGTGAGCACACCTCGTGAAATTGGAGTACGAAAGCGCGGGCGCAGCGCGGGCTAGCGCGGAGATTTCAAAGCGACCGCAGCCGCCCGCCCTGACACACTCTGTCCTCTACAAAATATTATAATTAATCTTATTATTTTATGACATATCGTCCTTGTAAAGATATACTTCACTACATGCCCATAACACCCAGTGTTTCCTTGTCACGCACCTGCTACACCTGCATGGGTTCACACCATCAATTTTACGACATCGATAAAATCGAAGTTAGCTAAGTTAAGCACTGTGAATTTTCTAATCTTATCTATTATTATCATATTAAGGTAATCATCTTCTAGAATTCTGTTCAACATAATATGTTGTCTCACTGTAACAGAATCTTAGATGTAGGTAAATAAGTTTGCGTCAAGAAGAAAATTAGATTTCTGTGGTGAACCCTCGATGTGGTTTATGGAAGGGTGTGGCTCCGAAGTACCCATGCTATAGATTTATTTAGTTGAATTAAGACATTATACAGAAACGGTAGAAGAAGAAATACTTCAAAGTCAAAATTAAAGCATTTATTTCAAATACGCACGTAGAATGCACTTTTGAACGTCAAAAATTAAATTACAACAAAATAGAATTGATTCTTTAATCGCCCATTATATAGAGAAGAATGGGAAAAAACTTCACCGTTACTCTTTTGAAATGTTTTTTACAATATTTTGCATAAATTAATTATATCGAGGACACGAACAATGTGTAAGAAAATGGAATAATAAATTACGTGGAATAAAAATATAAAAAAAAATACACTATTTCCCCTTTCTAAGCGAAATGCAAATCTTCGAAGACAGTGGTGTCGAAAGTAGGTTTTTAGATTTTAACATACCGGTACAATTTTAATGTCAATAAAAAATGGCAAGGCCTTCCACTTAAAATAATAATAAACCATTTATTTTCAGGTAGGTATCAAAGACCCTTAGATACATACCTACCTTAACCTAAGTATACATAATAATATTAATAGTAACAATTTTGTTAGTAAATAAAACTTGATAAATATGTTAGTATCACTTAGTTTCACTAAGTCTTTGTGCGTTTCGGTGGCGCTTGTCCGCGAAAGCGGCGGTATACCACATCCTGCGGTCAAAAGCTTTCTTCCATCACCAGGTGCAGGTAGCATGTTCGTATGCGCACCACAAACGCCTTAAAGTTGACATTGCGATGCCACTCCAGCAGCTGTACCTTTGGCGCGCGTACGTCACGATGTCTTCCGTGTCGTGGAGTGGAGGCGGGAAATATACACCGGAATATTCGGCTTCGCAGTACGCTGTTTTTCATTGGGCTCCGCAGGAGCCTTGACGGACATTGGAGTCTTAGTAATAGGGTCCCGTTTTTACCCTTTGGGTGCGGAACCCTAAAAAACTATATACAGTAACTTGACAAGGTTTTGTCGTAGTCAAACACTACACTTAGTGCTGATTTTTCAATGATCTGTTATCTTTATTCGAGGAATAATTTTTTAATTTTGACAGTTATTTCATACAAAAACTGTCAAACGTCAATTTTATTCCTCGAATAAAAGTTATCTGGCGATGGAAAAATCAGCCCTAAGTGCAACAAAAAAATTGTCACTTTTATTGCACTCTATGGTTATTGCCATACATGTCTGTTTAGAAGAAAGTTAAAAAAGGGAGAGGAACGACTAACGATAACGACTCTTGCCAAGTTACGTGCCCAGCGATTGTAATATCTATTATAATTCCCGAAGGATTGTGTGTTTTAAACAATGCATTTCGCCCAACAGTGTTCAATATCTTGTCAACCTTGTGATTCAGCTTGCCTGCTGTCCCATTACCTAATCAAGTTATCGTTGATGCATGAATGTAACGTTTTTCAAGAAATATTCATAAATAAATCTGACGCACTCTGTAGAGTACCCAATGCTCTTGCAATGAACAGGAAAATACCAAATTCAGTTTGTTGAAGAATGTGGAGTAGTCGAAGATGTGTAACATGTTTCGATGGAGTGTGTACGGAATTGGGCTTTGAGATTTAATTTGCTTGGACCTATAAATATGTATGATATTGGAGAGTGTAATGCTATCCTGGCATGTCCTTTATCGGAACAAGCTAAGATACTGTACAAACTGGCATTCTTTGTTTTAAAGTAAGTGTAGTGCTATCTGTTTTTAGGTTTAGTTGATGTTACAGGGCGACGTTACCGCCCAGCAATAAAGCCATAAAAAAAAAAACTTAAGAACTTAGCAAGTACCTACTTATATTCGTAGAGAAAGTGAGCATGAAATACGTATTAATAAATCATTTGCACCTACCTACACTAACAAATAAGAGGGTGTTTGCGCAATGAGCGCATACGAAGTCTAGAGCAAGGTTGAAGAAATTCCATTCACTGTGTCTATTATACAATAATAGTTAGGCCTAATTTATTGTGTTTCAGACTATCATAAAATTCCTTGCCCCTTCACTGGACATATACTGAAATAAGGTCCATCAGGTATCTTGGTGCCATTATTCTGTCTATTGCTGAATAAAGCATCCTTGACCGGTTGTACGCCGTAATTACAGGAACAATTAAAAAGCCATTGTGTCTTGCGTGGATCCACGTTCCGGCACAGAAGGGTTAATTACCACAACACTGAACGTACTTAACGTAATACATAGTTTTTTTTTTCGGACTAAAGAGGTTCTGCTCGATCCTCTATTGCTTTGATGAAGTCTTGCACGTTTCTCGGGTGTATATTAATTATAATATTAAGTAACACCTATTGGCAGGATTGGATTTTGAGGATTCTGAAAAGAATTTAGTTAAGTGTTGAATGATGGTCTCCACACGTAAGTTAAATGTGATTATGATATGCATTTAGGTCAATAGCGCAACGCATTTGATTCGAAGTCACGACATTTAGCTCACTGTTACGTTAATGTCATCCAGTGCATAATCTTTATTAACTTAATTAAGGAACAACTTAGGGTCAATTTACATTGCGACGGAAGAGAAGGGAAGCGAATTATAGTTTTAAGTTTTGCATTTTGAATTTTATCTCCATTTGTGATGAACAAATTAGAGTGGTGTCACAACTTGAACGAATTTGTTAGTTACTAGATATAATTATAATAATGTCAGTAAAATTAAAGAGCGGGAACACGATTTGTCTCGGTGGATTTTGCAGATCGATAGTCCTTGGTGATTCTTTGGCAGAACACATCAAATCAAGTAATAAAGTAGTAAGTACAGTGTAGAACAGTGAGTGTGTGTGTGTAGTAGTGTGTAGTAGTTATAATATCATTGTATGTACTAATGAGAGTTCAATATAGGAAGTCAGAAGCTCGAAAGTCTGATAAGCAGGGTCAGTGACAGCATCTTTAGGCTCCGATTAGGTATCTCCTGTAAATGGGCTGCAGAATATTACCAGCACTCCTGCAAAAACGTCAAATAACTTGACGTATCGATGTCGGTACGGTACGCTGGCGAAAAGCTTATTCATAGTTCGGTTTTTTAATGATATCTAATTATTGGCCGTAACTAAATCTCCTTGACCACGGGGAAAATAGGAGAACATGATTTAATAAAAATAGCAATTTTTCTTGAAGATAGTGTAGTGAATGTGTAAATCATACCTTGGAAATACTAATAAGCAATGATAACCATTTTAAAGAACTAAAATAACTTGTTAAATATGTGAGGACATTCAAATCTACCTCCTTGCAACATTATTTACCTAATGCCAAACGTCAAGTGTCAAATCATTATGGTCTTGTTTATTATAAAAGTGTCGTAATCTTTTAGTCCCGCTATAAGATATTCTCCCCCCTAATTTCCCCAGACCTATTAATATCCCATTCCTCTTAACACTCGTTGATTAAAACACTTAAAAAAAAATATATTACACTAATATTATAAAGGGTAAAGTTTGTGAGTGTGTCAGTGTGTGAGTGGGGGTGTGTTTATATGTTTGTTACTTCTTCACGCTCAAACGGCTAGACCAATTTTGATAAAACTTTGTATGGAGGTAGCTGACACCCTGGATTAACATATAGGGTTTTTATTCCGATATTACCACGAGATCGACACTTCTGCGGGTGAAACCGCGGGGCGCAGCTAGTGTAACATAAATTCAAACTGTCTAAACACGGCAAACCATTTCATTCTCATTCAACGCGATATTTTTTCACATTTTTTATAGGTAGAAATTTTACAAAAGCCGCAAATTATTACCTGGACAATAGACTGCGGAAAAACATGAAAGTATTTTATTTAGGCCTGTCTCCATATTTTTATGTCAGTAAAAGGATTTTCATTTTAATGACCTCGATATTAAATCATAGATAAGTATAAAATCATATACTTAAATTTTTTTATGTACACCCACATTTCGTCAGTTATGTTTAAATTACCAAGTCACCCATGCCTAACCCTTTGGGTATGAGTATCTGTATCCAATCACCCATGCCTAACCCTTTGGGTATGAGTATCTGTATCCAATCACAAATACTGTCGAAAGTTAAAACAAAACTTAAATAACATAATCACAAACCAAAAGAAAGAACAAATAAGTGAAGCTAATTAAAGCGTGTCAAAAAAAGCGAAACAAACAATTGCAAAAAAAAAAACCCTTTGGGGATTCCCCCCAAAGGGTTTTTTGCAGGCGTGGAAAATACTTAACATAATAGGGTAGTTCTTCGAAATTTGATTCTTTGACTGATCCATATGGCCAAAATTTAATTTCACTTTCAGCTCTGTAATACATGTTCATATGAAAATAGGTATACCAAATAACATATATTTGAATGAGGGACTCGTTTTTATAAAGTAGTTTTCAAGATATTGATTTTGTGCCCAGATGAATCAGAATGTGTTACAGATTAATCAGAAACAGAAATAAAAAGTAATAAATACACCGCACCGTTAGTTATGAATGTAAATTCTAAACAATAATTATTAATTCTTAAATAGGACTAAGACATATCAAAAGTGTCATATTTAGAACAAGAATAAACTCTGTCATTTATTATTCAAAAGGTTATAGCTAAGTAAATAATAATAAATAAGATCAAAACTACTGACTTGTACACGGTAAAAAATTGGACAAGAAGAATTACGCAACAAAAGCGCTCCTTTTGTGCTGGAGAGGGGAAAAACTAATTTATTTTATTACTAGCTTCTGCCCGCGACTTCGTACGCGGATCCTGTTGGTTATGCCAGCGACAACGGGGTAGTCAAAATCGAAGATCTGAAACGTCTGATGTCGAATTTTAAGAACCCGGGGACTGGATAACAACGGGATGCGCGAGACGATTCGAGACGTCATTTTCAGGCAATAATGAACCAATAGGGTGGTAAACTTGGCCTTGCACTTTGAATGTTGGCATAAATGGGCCTTCTGAAATCTGTTTCGCAACAAAAGATGTCATTTGAAAGGCATTATTGTACGAACGTATGTTGTCCAAGAAATGTTTTGACTGTGATGGTCACCGATTAGCAGTGATCTTAATATTTCTGGAGGATTTTGTAATATTTCAATATGTACTTTCCCACCTGAGCAAGACATACCGTTTGTTTCTTTTTGCTATTTAACAGCTTCACAAAAAGTAAAATTTTTAACCATACCTCCGATGGTGGACTATGTGGCGTAGTCAATCATAGGAGTATACGTAAATGCACTCCGTTCCTTATCAACCCAAGGAAGGTCGCCATGCCCTACGGCTATATCTTGAGACACATCCGATTCTTCAGATGATATCGACATTCTGTTCAGAGAATGTCGAAGTCGATCAGAATTCAAACGTTTGTTGCGCTCTTCTTAATCTGTCTCTTCATGCCGTACTCCAGCAATTCTTTCTTTCTCACTTTCTGATTATGAATATTTTGTTGTGTGCGTGTTCGGAACAATGTATGATAATCTCACCGTATCAGCGGTCAGTCGCGCATCATATTCTTCACTGGTCTCTAGAGATCTGGATGTAGATGCGTAAATACGCTGAGAACGCAGGCGTGCTTCGCGATCCGAAGAGGTTTCCACGGAGCGAGTTGCAGCCTGATGTTCTCAAACAGCATCAAGTCTCTCCTGACGCTCTTCGGTAGATTCTTGGGATCTTATGATCCTCAACCTTTTAGCTCCTTTGGAATATTGGGAAAGATTTGACCTCTTTCTAGGCATGGTTATAGTTTTATTATGAAGATACCTGATCAATTACAATCTAAGTGACTGCTCCCCTACCAAGGGTGCCCAGACACGGGATCGTCTGGCCCATGTGCTGGTTTGGTCCCTGGGGTGGTCACGGCGTGCTATGTGTTCTGGTGCGCCGGTGATGGGGAGTACTCCCCAGCGGAGGGTCCGGTGACGGACAGCCGCGGCGGGTTCACGGATGAGTGCTAACGCGTGCCCATGTTCCCGCCGTAAGCGGCAGAGGAGGACACAGTGGAGTTTTAGTGGGTTAGAGTCCCACATAACTGCACTATCTCCCCGTGGTAGTGCAGAATGCATGAGCATTTCTTCACGTTAAAAAAAAATAAATGGGAGTTTTGGCCAGTAGAGTCAAATTTTCAATGATATACCATCGTCATCGAAAATCAGTCCTAAACTGTTACCGCCTTCACCGCGCGGAGGTGAAATTAGTGATAGCTTAGATTTCCACATCAGATGTTTCTGATCTTCGATTTTTATAAGTCAACAGGAAATGCCCATCAGAACGAATAACTTTTACTAAGACGTCATTCCTATATGTGTTATGGTGTAGCTGGGCTCTTGGAGTTCCCCATCAGGTGTTCCAGATCTTCAAATTTATTCTCTCAGCAGAAAATCCTCATCACGTGGAACAATTTTTGCTATGGTACCATTTTTGTATCTCTTATAGTTAAGCTGGTCTGTTTCGGTTCTGCATCAGGTGTTCAAGTTTCCAAGAAACATTATAGCCTGAATGTTGTCCAGCCATAATAACTATACAACAAAAAAAAAATCATTCAAATCCGTCCAGTAGTTCCGAAGATCGGACGCGCAGGCCCGAGGCGTGTACGTACTCTGATAGAATACCTTAACAAATGTTCGCCGTGATTCTTTAAATTGACATAACTTTTTTATTTATGAACCGATTGACATGAAATAAACACTAAATGTTAAGTGAATCCTACTACAATATATTAGTGAAAACCGCATCTAAATCGAATAAGCCGTTTCTGATATTAGCGTGCACAAACAAACAGACAAACAGACAAACAGACAAAAAAAAAAATAACTACATTTTCGGGTTCGGCATCGATATAATAACAACCCCTGCTACTTTTTTTTTATATATTTCCAATGTACAGACACCACTTTTCTACAAATTTATTATATGTATAGATTCATATGGGGTTTTGACCATACGAATCAGGCACAGATGAATCAGGATTTTGCCTACAATCATGCATAACTCATCATACATACAGACTTCATTATTTTCATTTTTCTACACGAATCTATAACCCAAAAGCATCACACGAAACACAGATTGAAGTTATAAAACAATAAAATAAATTTTATAAAGTAGGCATTGTAATCAGGATTCCACCTGAACCAAACACAGATGAATCAGGTATTTTCCTTCGTAGCACCGGGATCTAAGCCAACCAGCCGCACGTCCACCTTCCAGGTCATCCGTTGCGCGACTGGCTTCCCCCCGCGCGGGAAGCCAGACTCTCATTATTATTACCCGACCAAGTACGGTCAAGCGCAGCTTACGCCACATTAATCAGTATTATACGCCGGACACTTCTTTTTTACTTATTTATAAACAGACTAACGTAGTTATAACTAATACACATTTTTTTTGTAAGAGGACAATTCATTTCCTTTCGATATAATTATAATTTATATTGATGTATCAAAGGGAAAATGCGACAACGACCATTTTGTTCCGGAAAATGGCAAACGGACGCGCTATATGAATCAGAAGAACGAACTTCAAAAATTTTTATTTTGTACCTAGACAGCAATTATTAAAAAAAAATCAGTTAGGGATAAAGCCCAGTAAGGGATAAAGCTAAACTGTACAAAAAAAATATTACGTGCCGTTTTGTTAGTTGGTTACAGAAATATACCCACAGACATCGAAAATTTTGTCCCTGAAGAATTACCCATTATGTTATTTTATTATGTTTTGAAAATTTGTATGAATAATTTCAAGCATTTTGGTATATGATATAAAACATTTCCAATGTGTTCTTTCCTTTTGCATTCCGGTACATAAAATAAAACTCTTCAGGATTTTATTGCTTCCTATCCTTCCGGATTGTACCTACGCGTCGTATTTTATTTGGTTAAGAAAACGCTACGAATGTGAGAACAAATAACACTGTCAGGTGAATATAAACAGACAAACATAGGTCTTTGTTTATTTTGTCCCTTGACTCCATTCGTCTTTCCAGGTTTGATCTGACACAGCAATAAACGAAAAAACGAAACAACGAATAAACGTTTCAGTTCCGGTATTTTTTCAGAGTAAATTCAATTATTCAACGAAGATTATTTGATATTCGCCATTCCACTTTGGGACTAAATCGTATTTAAGGGTCTCTTGTTGGATTAAACATTTAAGGATATCGAAAATTGTAGGTATTGGAAACGAAATCGTTGTCGCGTTCTAGCGTGACAATAGCGGTCATTGACTTACATTTTCATTTTGAAACAAAGTCCGTTAACGTCCTGAATCAATATCTATCGTGATATTCAACATGTTTCAATAATGAAAAAAAACCGGTCAAGAGCGAGTCGGACTCGCGCACCGAGGGTTCCGTACCATCATGTTTTTAATTTTTCATCGGCGAGGCCTATATTTGTCGGAGAATTTTAACACTGTGCACTGCGGTGTAGAATATTGCAGTTTTATGTCAGCGCCATCTCTTGATCGATAGTGGAACTAATGTACAGTCAACAAAGGAGTTAAGTATACAGGAGCGTCGGATATAGTTGAAGTTTACTAAGAAACCGATGGATGTTCTGGACTGAAATTTGATTTAATAAATGAGCTGTTTGTTTTCTATTAATAAACTAAAATTTTATTCGAGAATATCCATCGGTTTCTTAGTAAACTTCAACAATATCCGACGCTCCTGTATACTTAACTCCTTTGTTGACTGTACCTTTTGTTGATGATTTGATTTTTGTAAGTATTGCCATGCATATATATGTATGTAACAACTATAGACTGTATTTTAGTAGAAAATAGTTCATGTGAAAGTGTTCAGCTGCTTAGAAATGTTTGAGTATATACCTACTTTTAGGCATTACAAAACTTGCGTTTTTAGCGTTTAGGTCCTGTCCCTTAATTAGTTTTCGCTAGCATTTAATTCTTATTTATTTCTAGGTTCCTCGAAATAACCTAAGGTAGCTTAAATAACAAAATGATTCATTTCTAGAACCTAATTAACTATATTTCGAAGTAACAGTAGGTACTCTAACTCATTGATCTTTTCAGAGAAATAGTTTTACGTTAACAAAATGTGATATTAAGTATTAGTCTTAGGACTCAGGCCTCCTCTCTGTGAGAGGGAGTGGGCCGTAATCTAACACGCGGGCCAGTGCGGGTTGGTAGATGTCACATGTCTTCGAATTTTTGGTTCTAGGACATTCTAGGTTTCCTCACGATGTTTTCCTTCACCGTTTGAGAGCAGTGGTGATAAAATAAACTAACATCTTATTCCTCTAGGATTATTATTTTGTATTTACATGTATTGTTTTTTTTTTTGCCACCCAGTTACTGGGCAAACGATAACCCCTTGGTAAGACTGGTTGCCAGACTTTCGGGCTTCTGACTACCCGTAACGACTGTCAAAGATCCATGAATGACAGCCGGGACCAACGGCTTAACGTGCTTTCCGAGGCACGGAGGGGTGGGTCTTGGTATGTAAAGATGGTCACCCATCCACGGACCAACCGAGGCAAGCGTAGCTTAACCTGACCGATCGACCCGTGCGGCTGTTATTACTTAGCCACAAGCCCCTCATACTATACCTATAGATACATATTGTAAATTGAAAATTGCTTTTCATATCTGTCATTGTCATTGTTCTTCTAAAGTTCTAAACTATGCAACGGATTCTGATGCGGTGTTCACCAAAATTTTGAGAAAAAAATATCTGGAAAGTTTAATTAAACTTGCCGAGGTGTAATGGAGAAATCTCTAGCATTTGCACCGCGTCTTCGCCCGCGTAGATTTTGGAAAATATCCCACGGGAACCGCGTACCTGCTACCGGAGTTAAAAAAGTAATATCGGTTCGCCCCTAAATTCGGTTATTCCACTAATGCCACTCGCTATTCGCAAACAAAAGGGGGTTCAGACAGACTGGCGCGCTAATTCGGGCCCCTTAATGAAGATTAGTGCAAATTCCAAACACTAGTGATGGCTTTCGTGTTACAAATCGGAAAACTAATGGAACAATTTACGAGTAAGCTATATAAATATATGGGGCAAGTATTAGGTAATAGGGTCCAATATTGCTGTAGTAAGTTTAGATTGAATAGTTTGTCGATTTGTCATCATATTGAAAGACAGCTTCGTAATCTTATGTTGAACTAGTTGCAAACTGAATTCTACTGGTCTAGTATTCTGTCAATATCTCACCGTGAAAACTTTAGTGAAGTGAGCTGTCAATAGTGGGAATCCCTAGCATCAGGTGGCTACAGCTGACTTGACCACCTAAGTTTTCAAGTTGAGATTTTTACAGACGGTGTGTGTTTTTTTTGACAAGAGGACCCTGCTGCTGCTGTCTCAACTTTGACCTAGTTATTTGAGGTATGTAGGTAGACCCCAGGAATGGGCTGCCTTTTTCTTAGGAACTAATTGGCACATACAACTGGCTGCTGACAAGTTTAAATATTATAAGACACCTCTTCCCTGACCACCCTATACTTCATGTGCAAGACAAGCTGTGAGAAAAATCTTCCATTAACATTCATACGCGTACCTATTACTTAGTAACACATTCTCCTCAATAGATTTGCTATGTGTAGCATCTTACATCCCAGCATCATTCCATGTAATGTCCTTAAAAATAAACTGTGGCTTTTCCTAATTCTTTAGATAACGAAAAGAAATCCCTCGGGTAAAGTTCGTATCCAAATAGATTCTTATGTCCGTTGAAAAGTTAATTAATACGGCTCCTAATGAAAATGCTTCGAATGCCTGCAAATCGGTTTTTATCAAATATTTGTGCTTCAATTTAACTAGCATCGCCCTGCGGTTTGACCCGCGTAAGTTTCGATCCCGTAGGAATATCGGGATAAAAAGTATCCTATGTGTTAATCCAGTAAATGGTCTACCTATGTGCCAAATCTGTTCAACGGTTTACGCACTTACGCGTGATTGAGTAACAAACATCCAAACACCTTTACAAACTTTCACATTTATAATATTTTATAGGATTTGTGCTTCAATGTATATTTAATTCCAGTTAGTTATTTAAACGAGTGCCAATTTACATTCAGAGTAGGTTTTGGGTACTATATTGTGATGATATATTCATCATTGGAAGCCGTTATTGCATTGTTAAAGTCTTTTTGGGAATTAACAATGTGAACCTAAGAAAGAAATGGTTTTTTGTTGCCGGCGTATTAAATCTTTCGATAATTATCAAACTGCAGTTTATAATTTAAGTCCATTATTTGATCATTATCCGTTTTACCTTCCCAACTAGGTTGGGGTTATCACCCATTCTAACCAAAGAGGTTGAGTATCAATATTTTACATTGAGTGCTATCTGACCTCCACGACCCAATTAGTGGGCGAAACAGACATTATTGTATAGTGAAACAGTCTAGTTGACGATGATAGAGTTTTAATATTTTATTAGGCGAGTTTGGTGTGACTGTGCATATCAACGTTCCGGCAGTAATTATCTATCGTAAAAAGGCGGTTTATTCGTCCTTCTAATCCCTTGACACTAGAAAAGTGTGACCAAAAGTGTAATTACTTTTGGTCACACTTTTCTATCTATGACAAACTTCGAAAATTTAAAACATTAACTGTGTATTTTTTTGATTAATTTGATTTTAAGTATTCGTCATAGTGTCACTTTTATTTCGATATCTATGCTTTCTTTTTGTTTTTATATCGGCACCTTGTTTTTACATTATATTCATTCATGTAGGTAATTGGTTATCATCTAATTGTATTTTTGTGCTGTCTTTTGTGTGCGCCAAATAAATGGTTTATCTATCTATCTAATTGCATCATGGTCTAGTGGCCACAAACGCGACTTCTGAGGTCCTGGGTTCTATCCCCAGATCCGGGAAAATGTTATTAGGTTGTTCTGAATCCGGAATTTCTCGGTCTCCCGGAATAATTTATATAAGTACGACTCGCAAGCGACTGTAATTTTATCGATACTAATTTGTAAGATGACAATTAACTGTCATCATACCGTATAGAAAAGATTATTGGGTTGGTTGCTTGTCCTGGGTTCTATCCCCAGGTCGGCAAAAATGTTATTAGGTTGTTCTGGATCGGAAATTTCTCAATAGGAGCCCGAAATCTGCATTTGTGACCCCTCCCGCTCTGGGCGGAGCGGAAGGGAGTGTCAGACTCTTACTGACTAAAACCCACCCGTGTTCCTTCAGTTGCCTGTGCCAGGGGCCACGGTATCTCTTTCGAACAACCCGCGACCCTGGCGGGCATCGGCCCTAGCGGACCCCGTCAGTTGGTGCTGACATCTCCTTGAGGCGCGCGTGGAACACAACGCGCCGTCGACCCGGGCCTGGTCCTTACCGGGCGGCGAGCTGCCCATTGCTCGCCGCCCGCAAGCCCGCGCCTACGGTGGCCGGGAATCGGCTATCGACTCCCGACGCCCGGGGCGTCTCCTGCGGCGGCTGGGGGCGTGAGGGCGCAAGGATTGCCTCTCCCTCACGCGCTCCGCCTCCTCCTTCGCGAGCATCACTGCTTCGCAGAAGGAGGCGATAGCCTCCCATGCACTCTCGCTCCGAACCATGGCCCGGACTAGGGCCGGACGCGAGAGATCGCCGCCGCCGATCGCCGCCGTGAGGACACGGCGGTGCTCTGCCCAAGCTGGGCAGATCTCCACCGTATGCTCCACCGTGTCCTCCGGGCGATCCACACAATGGTGACACCCGGGCGTTTCCTCCCGCCTTATTCGGAACAGGAACCTCCCGAAGCAGCCGTGTCCGGTGAGGACCTGCGTTAGGCGGAAGGTGAGGACGCCGTGGCGCCTCTCTAGCCACTCCTCAAAGAGGGGACTTATCGCCGCGATTGTGGCGTGCCCAAAACTCTACACCTTAGTCAAAATATGAGGCTTGGCCGTTTCGTTACTACAAAAACTATTGTATAACAGAAAAGTAATGGAACAGTGAATACATTTTTCACCTTACGCCCATGTGATGGTAGCGAAACGGCCAAGCCACATATTTTGACTAAGGTGTAGAGTTTGTGAAGTTAGGGCGTGTAGAGTTAGAAGCTAGGCTCTACATGAGATCTGATAACTTTTTGGCAGTGCGAGCCATATGTGGTCTCGTCTTGGCAACATTTTACATGAAAATGTTTTTGGCGGGATTTCACATCTTTTTGACAGTTGCTTATGATTTTTTTTTTTTGGGTGGTTCTTTACTAAAAATCCTGAAATATATATTTTATTATTTATTACAAGGAGTCCCTATATCAATTTTCAGAACTCTAGCATCAAAATTTGCGGAAGTCTCGTACAAACTTCCATCCCCTAGTTTAAGGGGTGGGAGGGTAAAAGTTCCAAGTTTTAGAATTGTTTTGTTGTTTATGTACTATTACTAGCTTACATACCAAATTTCAGCTTTCTAGGACTTCAGAAAGAACCTTAGAATATTCATGCTCATGAAAAAAAAATATATTGTTTGGGGGGGTTGGGGTGTTCTTTACTAAAAATCCTGAAATATGTATTTTATTATTTATTACAAGGAGACCCTATATCAATTTTCAGAACTCTAGCATCAAAATTTGCGGAAGTCTCGTACAAACTTCCATCCCCTAGTTTAAGGGGTTGGAGGGTAAACGTTCCAAGTTTTAGAATTGTTTTGTTGTTTGTGTACTATTACTAGCTTACACACCAAATTTCAGCTTTCTAGGACTTCAGGAAGAACCTTAGAATATTGATGCTTATGAAATAAAAAAAAAAATTTTTGTGGGGTTGGGGGTTCTTTACTAAAAATCCTGAAATATATATTTTATTATTTATTACAAGGAGTCCTTATATCAATTTTCAGAACTCTAGCATCAAAATTTGCGGAAGTCTCGTACAAACTTCCATCCCCTATTTTAAGGGGTTGGAGGGTAAAAGTTCCAAGTTTTAGAGTTTTTTTGTTGTTTGTGTACTATTACTAGCTTACATACCAAATTTCAGCTTTCTAGGACTTCAGGAAGTACCTTAGAATATTGATGATCATCAGTGAGTCAGTGAGTCAGTGAATCAGTGAGTAAGTGAGTCAGTGAGTCAGTGACGAAATCGGGGTATTTTAGATATCAATAAAATCTAAAGTATAAGAGCTATGCAATTGAAACTTTGTAGGTTTAATAAGTCAACCACTGACATCATATCCCGAAAATTTTGTTTATCTGGTATAATCCAAACCCAAGTTATGAAGGTTCAAAAATACGACGAAGTGCTTCGAGAAAAGGTAGGTAGTGCCCTCCCGTGCCCCCAGATATCATCACGACTACGACTACGGTACGAACCCTCTACTTACCGTTTCGGGGAAGTCAATCGTGATGTTATTTTATATTCCTATAACCAACGTACCCGTCAGTTTGTGCTCATAAATAGATAACGGCAAGTGTCATATTAAGTGGCATCGTTTGGTCATCGTCTGGCGATACCGTGACGTATCTATTCTAATAATAAAGCTCAGGGGTTTTGTTTGTTTCAACGCGCTAATCTACGAAACTACCAGTCGGAATTGAAAATTATTTTTGCATTTAATAAAATAATATAATATTAATAATTATTTTGCCCAATTCTTGAGGAGCCGAGCAAAACGAAACCAGTTAGAACGAACGCGAAACCGTAGTAATAGCGCGGGCAGGCGATGCGATGCGACGGGGTGGGTCGAGAGAAATAGAAATTTTACGCGGATGTCACGGGCAGAAGCTAGTATAATAATATATAAGCATCGCTATCGTTATGTCATGTGAACGGACGTATAGTTGGTTCCTGCTCGAAGAAATACATAGGTACGACGTAACTTGATATGTCTGACTCAGGCTCATATATTTTATATTAGATGTGGATGGTTATATTATATCATCCACGTGGGTGAACCATCGCGGGTGAACCATCGCGTGTGAAGTTTTACGTCTTCATATCACATTCATTTTAGGCTAGTGATAAATTACTTTGGATAAAAAGTATTAGGTATACATCTATTTTACTGTTAACTATGTGTAATGTTGATTAAATTTTACATATTCCTTCAGCCGTTTTGGTTTGATGAAGTAGAGTCATTCGGGGCAAAAGGACGCATTTTTTCTTATTTGTCTCCACTCAACCGAAACTAATTAGGATCATTTATTTATGCTACTTGTAGCATAAGTATGAGGCTCTTAAAACGTAACAAATATTCGACGATAGACCTAATGGTCTTTTGTATTTGCCGCAACTTGTGGGTATATGCGGTAATTTGGGTAAACGGACCTGCGCATGCAGAAAAAAGTATACATGGGTATAAAAAAAGAATAATAGAAATTCAGCTGCAAATTGTTTACTTCTTCCCTCTTCTGTTAGTTTTTTGCAGCAATAATGTTCTCCGAAATCAACTGTCACACTGGAGTTTTTATCAATTAAATAAAACGGAGTCGGGTTAGTTCGATATCCGTGGGTTAGTTACACCATTTATAACTCAAGAACCGCTGGACCGTGTTTCATGACCTTTGATTTGTTGGATTTGTCTCCGTCCCGAATAGCAGAATAGACCCCTGGAAAAATTCACGATATAAAACATAATGAAGATAATTCATTTTCTGATACATTTTTTATGGAACGGTTCAGAGGCGGTACGAAGTTCACCGGGTCAGCTAGTATATTAATATAAAACCGTTAAAAAATAGCTACTTTATGAAAAAAGTAGTAGGTGAAGGATTATTAGTAGGAAAATAAGTATAAGATGTGATCAGATTTAATTCTCTCAGAGCAGACACAGGCAGATATTAGTTTTTCAAGCAACACATAGAGACGTTGTCGTTTAGTTTCCTACCTTCAACAGTAGGATTTTTTTTTATATTTACATTATAAATATTAAACTTTTTGAATTTTGATTCAGTTCTCAGCCCTGACATGCGTACTATATGTATATCTTTAAAAATACGAATACTCCACTTCCACAAACTTTTTCCAGTAGAGAAAACTATGGAATTTTATGGTGATTTCAATTTATGTCACAAACCCAACACGCACCGCTCCTTGGCTTATGACACAATAGGGCGGCTCTTGCGCACACATCTTGAGGAACCAATGTCCTCGCCCTTCCACCCCCCTCAAAAAAACACTTCGTACTTTTACCCACTGCGTCCTTTTACCCCGAACGACTCTACCTGTTAAATATCCGGATATATAGTTATTACTAATTAATATTTAATCAAGTTATAAACTAGTCTAGTCCTTCAGTATTTGTCCGTTTTCATACCTTCATTATATTACTTATTTGCAGCTTTACTACAAAATTCGTTCAGCCGTTTTAGTTTGATGGAGTACCTGTTAAATATCCGTATCTCTAAAATTTATATTTATTAAAGTTATTAACTAGTCCTACAGTATTTGCCTTATTTCATACCTTCATTGTATTACTTACTTGCGGACCCGGCGACTTTTGTACTGCCTCATATCATAAAAAAAGCCATTTCATACAAAATGTACCTATGAGAAAATTTATTTTCTTCATTATTTTTTTACGTGACATTTTCCCATGTTTTAATATTTATTCTGCTATTAGGGCTCCGTACAAAAACACATTTTTTTTCCTTTTGAGGTATGGAACCCTAAAAACAAATCAAAGAGAAAAAGCCGTTCTTGAGTTATAAATGGCAGCCTACAGCCGTTCTTGAGTTATAAATGGTGTAACGAACTTGACTTATTTATATAGAAGATTCACACGTTTTGACAGAAACCCAAACAGACTACTCGCGCGAAAACAGTCGTTTACCTAAAATATTATCGCTCCACATTTTGTACAAACACAGGTACTTATGAAGACTTATAAGTAAGTACCCGTGACTTGCCAAAACAAAGCCAAACCATTGGTTAGTAAACATAGACTGTATCCATACTATTCAATGATTTACGTTCGAATCGGCCTTGACCAAGGCCATATTTTTGCAAACATGGCTTGTGGCGTAAAGCGTCCTGCGTCATACCTGGACAAATTATGATGTGAGTAGGATCACCTTGATACTATAAACATGGCTGCACAGGTAAATAGGAACCCGGGTAGGTATCTCACCTTCCTGGGTTCCTTGTTTCCTGCTTAGGTATACTGATTATAAAAGAAAAACAATCTCCCCGAGTCGACATGAGCTAAACGATAATACCTCATACCGGGGTAAAAACATTAACCGGTCAGCAAGATTGTTAGCGGCGTCTGACTGCCTTATGTGGAGATTCTTCTAAAGGTGCGTCCAGACTATGTGACTGCGAGGCATGTGCTTCGAATGGTAAGCCAAGCATGTGACCCATCGCCTCAGGCTGAGGCATCTGACATATAAAATTGTACATAAGAATTGAGGGCTATAATCCTAAATCAATACACTAAAATGTTATCAAGATGTAGTAGAAGTAACAAGTGACATTTGCGGCGCAGGTCTTGTACTGTCCTGACGTACCCAAATAAATTAATTTAAAATGTCAATAAACTCCTTACAGCCGGTCGATTTTGTAAAAATCTCACCGTGAAAACTTAGGTGAAGTGAGTTTGTTTTTGCTAGGAATTGACACTATTGACAAATTACTCCACGCTCACTTCACCTAAGTTTTCACGGTGAGATTTTTACAGAATGGCACCGCTGTTCATTTGTTTCTACAACTTTTTTATTCACAAATCTCAAGTTCAAACGTATTCTAAACACATTGCACAGCGAGGACTGAATTGAGGAGGATTGGATTGTTGTTATTATGTAGGTACATAATAACACAACATTGGAACAATCACATTGTTGTCATCGTACATTTACAGAAATAAGTTTGAAGTCGAATCGCGGCGGCGGGCGGCGGCGCTAACAAAAGGTACAGCTATTATGCAGTCATATGTGATAGTTATCAGTGATTGTTGTGATAAGTCGGCACGCGATGCTACGGTTGTGTTTACAGACTGTATCATAGTATAGAGGTGTTTTCAGGCGAGCGTCCCTCGTAGAGTCGTAGCTGCAAGGCAGTCGCGGTCCGCATGCCCGTCAGACCCCACGCCTCACGCGTGCTCAGACCGCTACGAGCTACGCCGTAGCACGTCCCGGATTCTCGTAGCAACTCCTCCAAATACGATTTTAAAAAACGCTTTTAAAGCACCCTAACTTAATTTACTAAAGTTCTCCAGTGAAATTTTTGAGTTGAAACTTTAAAAATAATCTGTGTAAACTTAAACTATCGTTATATTATTATAGTGGTTTAAATGTTAAAGTAAATAAAGAGATCAAGGATTTGATCTACTTTATTTAAGTGATGATTGTGAATTAGTGTGTGTTTTATGTGTATCTGTTTGTAGCTTTAAGTTTTGAATATTGGTAAGTATGACAATATTATTAAGTAATTAAGGAAATATTTTCAGTAATAAGTTTCCGTAGTTTGAGGAAGGCAGCAGGAATTCGTTAAGATGCTGAAAATTTATGGTAATTAGCATACTTAGTCGTTATGTGCTGACGTAAATATTGCCTTATCTTGAAAGTAATAAATTACGTGTGTAATTTGATAACATTTATCAACACTCAACATTCATTCATGATGTTAAAACTCACGTTTAATTTGTTATTTCAGTTACAGCTTTATGCGTGATTATATTTTTAATTAACAAATGTTTAAGGTAATACGATCACGACTACTGACAATAGCTTTAAAATACAATCTTCTGCATTTGAAAGTTTCAACCAAAAGTTGACACGCAAAAAATCATATTTTATCGTAACGGGCCCATCTTACTATCAAATTATCTCACTATCCCCAATATTTTGGCAATGAAACGTGTTTGGAAATCCAATATTGTTTGTCAAACAAATTACTAATATTAATAAAGATCCATCACCATGTGAAAGTAATCTTCTTTGCAAATAAATATTAAAATCGTTGGCAAAGTATGCCCGATATATCAATTTATCTCATAACTTTATGGTTGTTTTTTCTTATAATACTATCCAATAAGAGAATGCCATCCATCAAACGACGTGATAGCTTGATTCATATTATATATTCATAGGTGGGTACAGGGACAATATTTTTATTTATCAAAACACGTGTTTGCTGAGCTTCTGTTCAGTGGAGGACTCCCGAAGGTTCATTAATATTATTTACAAAGAAATATTAATTGTATTCATTGTTTAGTTTCGAGTTTTGGCGAACTTAGTGTTTACGTTTGTAACACTTTAGATATCAGTTTCGACGATGTTTTGTAGATATTTATGTTTGTTATTGTTTACACTTTTAGTAAAGTGTTTGTTCTGGGATTGCGTAGTATTTTGAGCTGAATAGAAGTTCTTTTTAGAGCCCGAAAACACATCTCATCTTAAAAACTTAGGTGAAGTGAGCGTGGAGGGAGCTGTCAATAGTGTCAATTCCTAGCAAAAACAAACTCACTTAACCTAAGTTTTCACTTTGAGATTTTTTACAGAATCGACCGGCTGATAATAATGTCAATCTTTAGCATCAGATGGAATGACAGCTCACTTCAAACTTACTTTACCTTAGTTTTGACGGTGACACTTTTACAGAATTGACCAGCTTGTCATGATCAGATAAACGACGTTCTTTTTAGACGTTTTATTTTTACAGAATAGATCTGCTAATTCTCGAAACAAACACGTATGTTGGTAAAATCATAAACAATAATAAACACGACTGTCTCACAATTCTAACAACAACGTTAAACATTCGTGGTCTTTTTCAGTGAATCACTGGTTTTACTGAAACCGTGTAATAATTTCAGTTTAATAATAACTTCATTACGAAGACGTTATATTCTAACGGACTGAAAGCTTGGAAAAGATGGGAGTTGAGACTTTAATTAGGAGTTACAGCCGTAAAAACCAGCACAGTTTCACGCAATTTATAACTCATTAATTTGCGAAATCAAATCATTTCCAACATTATCTACAGAATGCGGTCGCCTTTCTAATGGAATGTTCGAACAAACTTATGTAATTATAAGTCTGAAAATTTCTGTGGACACCCTTATGGACCTATCCATAAGGTTCTCCACAGAAAGTTCCAGAGCCTGTACGGTAGTCTTTATGTAGATAGGTAATATTATTTGTCACTTATTAGACTAGAACTATGCCGCAATTCTGCTCGTGTGGACTTATGTTTACTGAAACCTAGCAAGAGAAATCCTCAAGTAAATCGGACTAGTGGTTCTTGAGTTGTAACTCCACCGATGAACAGACAGAATAAGACGTTACGATTTTCGTGCTGTGCTGATAACGATCATGAGATTATAATTCTATTACCAGCATCATTATTTATCCATTTAACTTTGATTTTGTGTTTTTGCCTTTTGTTGCATTCAATATTATCGTTCTATCTTTATAATACGATAGATTGTGACAGTCAAAAGTTGCAGTAGTTTTAACCCGCGCATTGCAGATCACAATCAGTCATCCGATTGTTAAATGTTTGTGTGTGATAGAAAAAACAGATGGGTGCCCATGCATATTTCAAAAGCATTTGTAATTTCAAAAACAGTTTCAACATAAAGTTTAATACATTTGTTAATTGTTCACACCGTTACAATGTTCACTTAGTCTTCCCAAAACTATGCTTTATCCAACTGATTATATTACCCGACACAAGTCTGTACTATCCTTAGAACCGAGCCTCGCGTTATTTGATAACCAGAAGGAGATATCAAATGTTGAACGCTACTTGGGCGGAAGCTTTTGTCTACAAATTCGTTGGATTACGTGACAAATAGCTTCCAATTTAGACGTTTCATTTAGTAAACAAGTGATCGACATTTTGGAGTTCGAGGTCAGGAGTAATGGAGGTAGAGAGAAGATGCTGAAGCAAAGGGTAGTTGAAAGGGGTCGGGTTAGGGGTTGATTGAACACGCATTAGAGTATTCCAACTAAAATGTACAAGAGACTGGGAAAGTTTTGGAGGCAGGTATTGTTGAGACAAACAGGTCTAAAGGTCCCTACATATATGCAGGTAATGAAATGTTCGATTTTCATTTGTTTTCCCTAGGCGGTATGGCCGGATATTTGGAAACATCGGAGTAAACGACTATATTCGTACCGTACCTACGTATGTAAAGTCACAGAAATTAGTTGTTAAGGAAATTGAACTGCCAACTTAAATTGTCTGTTTGTTTAAATCACGAGTGTCATTCTTTTGCAGTTGTATAAAATAACTAACATGACAATGAATGTCCTTGACTGTACCTACGAAGCACTTCTCTCTTCAATAGGTCCCTCATTACTGAGGATCGTGGTCACTGGACCCCTTTAAGCGGGCAATCTGCCTCCATAGACTCCGGTCCAAAGTTGTCATCACTAAGCACTTACATAAGTCAAATAGTAATAAAAAGGTTACTGTAAAAGTTTATCGCATCGCGTGTCGGTTTATGTATGGCGCTATCCGAAATAACGTCTAAGGCTCAACTCACACCAAAAGAGCGTCGAAGCGCGGCGAAGCGGAACGCAGTTTCAGTGTCATATGAATTTTAACTTTATTTTCATTACTGTAATACTTATTATCGCATGAGAAACTCGAACGAGTCGCGCGGATGCCAGCGGCGCCGCTGGAATTCCGGCGAATTGCCTTGTCTACCGAGCGGTTGCGATAATAAGTATTATAGTAATGAAAATAAAGTTAAAATTCATATGAAACTGCGCTCCGCTTCGACGCTCTTTTGGTGTGATTTGAGCCTTAGGAAACGGATTTTGGAAATGTAGGTGTTTGTATTTACATTTAACTAAGTCTTGCGTGACTCTTAATCCAATATTTTAGCGGCTCTTTACAATACGAATACAATGTATTTTAGAGGATTACATTGACTTTAGAAAGATTATTGTAGACGTTTTACTCTACAATTTCGGCACTATATTAACGACTGTCTTCTGCCTGCGACTTCGTCCACGTAAAATTTCTTGTTTTATCGTTAAATATGTCCTATGACACTCGACATTACTGTAGCTGCTCATTAGGGAATGAATTTTCGGAATCGGATCAGTAGATATGAAGATTACCGTCTACATTATACCAACTCACAAATGTTATCTCTATAAAATATTTTAGTATAGAAAAGTTGAAGTCGTTCGTCGTGATTTAGCTTCGAGATAATTGGTTGAACCGTAATATTTGTCTCCCCCAATTCCCCGCCGTCATCAAGTTCAAAAGATTTTGATGAAATGGGATAAATCCAATGTTTCTGGGAGTGAATAAAACCATTTATCTAAAGGGCCAACGCAACCACGTTGCCACCACTTCCATTCCCCAGAACTGCTCTATTAAATGTACAATAGCTGTCAATTCAATTTATTGCGTTACGGTCTTTTATTTTATAACATTTCCACAAAAATGATTTACGATATTTTGTACTGAAATTCAAAACACGTGTCCTTTTGAAATAATTTAATGGGGCGGCCATTTTGTCACTTTAAAATATAACTGTGTGTAGCTTTTAAAGTATTAATTTAAACTTGATAATTATGAGTTTATTGGATTTTTCTTCAAAGGAACACAATGCACTGAAACACTTATCTGCTATAGTGGCGGCGAATCAAGTTGAAATTTTATCGATATTTCTGTGCCAGCCTTAGTCAGTACAGTGTAAAAATGAATAGGTACCTAAGTGAGTTGAGCGAACGAAGTTATCCGCTCCAGTGACGTTCAAAGTCAGTTTGGGGCCATATATTTGCATCGTAATCTTTATTCACTAAAGAGTTGCGACTTTTCGTAGTATCTCTGACGCTTTCGGTGACTCATCGCAATGGACTTTTTATTGAAAGTAAACAGATTTTTTTAAGACTTTTACGATCATAGAAATAACAAATCACAATAACGCTACATGAAAGGAGTCCGTGTTATTGTGTTATCGCTATATACTTTAAGAAAGACCTTGTGGATTGGGAGCATGGACGCTATTCATTTATTTATTTATTTATATGTATATATACTTGAAGGCGTGTCCCTAGCGCCATCTGGTGGGATTTGTTGATCAAATGAATGAACATTGTACGGACGAGAGTGGCAGCGGGGGTGTCACTTCTGTCACTCTAGCGGAACGTCATGAACGTCAGGCGGCCATCTGACTCGTGTGTTTGGAAGAAAAAGGTGGCGTGCTCGAGACGGTCACGACGGATCGCTTACGTCCTAAATCATAATCCGCTCTCATCTGATTATAGTGGTGATATATTTTGTAATGTAAATTGAGATCCCTAATTATAAGGCTGCTGATCGAAGACCTGTCTAGCTATTTCAAGAATACCTCGCCCGATTACCCATTTTACAATGAGTGTTTCTGATATAGATACCCACGTGCCTATATCAGAAGTGGGATGCGAAGGACAGTCGGATAAAGATATTCAGCCGCATAATCAACCTAGCAATAGCGGATTGTTCACCAATATGGAAGCCCTGTTAACCCGTTTGTTAGCGAAGCCGCAGCAAGTACCGCTGTCTGTAGCAAACACTTACGCGGTTCAGTTGTTCAAGTTCGACCCTGATGATGAAGATGCTGATGTTAAGGGCTGGTGCCGTGTTTCCGAGTTGATTGTTAACAGCAAGAAACTGCTGGCAAAATTTGCAGAGCCCAAATTGATACAAGACTATTTCGACGACGTATTGCGCTTCCAGGTCGGAGGAAAGGAGACTGCTAGTGAATCGGCTCTGCGTTTATGGACACTGGTCGAGCTGAAGATAATGATGGAAATGACAATAAGGCAAAAAGACCTCGTCTGTCAGACTCGAAGTTCAATGGAAAGTGTCATAGGTGTGGAGTTCCTGGACACAAAATAGCGGACTGTAAAAGGCGACGTGACGATCTAGCTAACCGAGCTGATAGTTCTAACACGGATCAGGTCAAGGACAAATTGGTACCAATAACCTGTTTCACTTGCGGGAAATCCGGAGTGAGAAGCGGAGCAGTGGTGAGGGAAATCAACACTTGCGAGCACAAAACTTCGAGAGGTAAACTCACGACGTCATCTGGTAAGCATATCTGTTTCCTTTTTGATAGTGGCTCCTTTTGTTCTTTGATTAAAGAAACTGTCTTTGTATTTTCCTGGCACTGAACGCAATAGCACCGTTTATTTGTCTGGCATTGGTGGGGACGTTTTGAGCATTGTTCTTTGCGTTTGGTGCCGGGAGGTCACGAGGGCTTAATGGAATTGACTGAAGTCATTATGAATGACGAGGAGGCCGCGAAGGCGTTAGATGTGCAGTCAGAAGGCATTCTTGATACCGATTTTGAGACTATGTTGGCTCGTAGTGTTGACACCCTGACTGCAGATTCTGCTACTCTGACTGCATCGTCTGTAACGCTTACGGCACCTTCTGAGACAGCCAGCGCTGATTCGGAAAATGAGGGTCCTGTGACCTTTGACGTAGAAGTAGACATCCACTGAGCATAGTGTTCAGACTCTAAGGTACGTTCAGATTATGTGATTCGCGTGTGGGTGTTGTTGTCCGGTTTTGCCCGTTGGTTGGTTGGTAACTCGAAAGGACGCAAACCCAGAGACGAGATGTTGTCCGGTCCTGGCTAGAGTGCTAGCAGGTTCGTAGGGACGCATGCGTCTGTGTGATACGAATGGATAGTATTGTCCGGGCTTAGCGGTGCTAGTCGAAAGGACGTATGATTCCAGTTCGTTGACGTGAGTGATGGCGAGTCGAAGGGACGGTGTTGTCCGGTCTTGCATTTGGGGCAAGTCGAAGGGACGCATTTGTCCGGGCTACGCATCATATGAGTGAGCTGATGGCTAGTCGAAGGGACGGTGTTGTCCGGTCTTGCACTTGGGGCAAGTCGAAGGGACGCATTTGTCCGGGCTACGCATCATATGAGGAAGGAGAGTGGTGCGTGTTGTGAGAGTGAGTTCGAAATTGGCTGTGGCCAAAAGTAAGACGCACTGGCTCATGTCAGGGTGGACGAGCATGAGGATTTGATTAACAGTACTGGCTGGTACCTCCTTGTCGCAGGAATACATATTCGCCCGAGGACGGGCGATGGTCAGTCCGGCCGTGAAGGCGTGTCCCTAGCGCCATCTGGTGGGATTTGTTGATCAAATGAATGAACATTGTACGGACGAGAGTGGCAGCGGGGGTGTCACTTCTGTCACTCTAGCGGAACGTCATGAACGTCAGGCGGCCATCTGACTCGTGTGTTTGGAAGAAAAAGGTGGCGTGCTCGAGACGGTCACGACGGATCGCTTACGTCCTAAATCATAATCCGCTCTCATCTGATTATAGTGGTGATATATTTTGTAATGTAAATTGAGATCCCTAATTATAAGGCTGCTGATCGAAGACCTGTCTAGCTATTTCAAGAATACCTCGCCCGATTACCCATTTTACAATGAGTGTTTCTGATATAGATACCCACGTGCCTATATACTTTATTGTACACCACAAAAATACGTAACATGAAAAAGATACATCAAACACTACAAAATATACAATTGGCGGCCTTATCGCTTTCTGCGATCTTTTCCAGGCAACCATGGAATGGACAGTGATTTCATTTTAAATTCTCGCTGGTAAAGTCGGAGAAAAGTGGATAACGATCATGAGATTAAAATTGTAATAGCGGCATCATTATATATCCATTTAACTAGAACGAGCAGTTTTTTTTGCTGTAATATTTATCTTATGTCACTGTAAAACTAACAATAACCTTTATCTGGCCACATGCAGGTGACAGTAGTCATAATCATCTGCCTAGCCTTTACCCAACTATGTTGGGGTCGGCTTCCAATCTAACCGGATGCAGCAGAATACCAGTACTTACATATGTGACACAAGTGTGGAGAAACATAACTTTTATCATTCATTTTTAAACTCTACTTAAACGGCCAACGCCCGAGGCGTCATTTTAATTAATTAAAGGCATGTAGCATTTCGCAAGTTTTTAGTAAAAGTACCTACTATAAGGTGAACAAGTCAAGTGAATGGCGTTGTTATTTTAGCGAAGCATTGTAACTCCCTCCAGGCGTTAATTTGTGAGGTAACATGTGATGAAGGTCTGACAATGCGGCCCAAGTGACTGGAATTGATGTTTGAAAAAGTTCATTATACTACACAAACATACAGAGCATTTGAATATGGGTGTTTAAAAACTTTACCGCTGAATAACTTATGTTAATGAGTCGTAATTAATGTTCCTTTTTTTGTATTACAAGTTACAGCATTTTACGATATTAATCTACTTTGTATTGTTATTGCTTGTTACATTTTAGTTGTAGTAAAACAAATAAAGAAATGTTTGTTCGTTTTAAATGCGCTACGGGATAAGTAAAAGTGCTTGAGGCGTGCACAATGCGATTGCGACAGCAAGACGGTCACCTGTCGCATGCGACCGTCATCAGGTGTGCACGAGCACCGTGCAAATAGACGCTTAGACAAGTAGCGAAAAGAAAGAAACAAAAAGTATTTATTGTGACTCGTACAGGAAGATCACAGACTAAACTAAACACAATTATAAATAAAAACCAAGACCGAGACCATGCGACTCCTAGCCTGTCGAAGCCTGTTCTTACGACTCCGCAACTCGACGCCAAGAGGTTTGAACATAAATAATATGACACTTGTCGGCCGCATTCCGTCGTTGCGTCTATTCGCCGAGCTGTCGGAGTCGCATGTCGCATAGTGTACGCCATATCTAAGACCCAATTGTTTCCTTTATTTCTAGGTTCCTGAAAAGGCACGAGATGCAAAGTCTAATTTATTAAAATTTTCTCCATAAAAGCGGGGTATTTACTTATACCTACACGTGTTGTTGAGCCGTCTTGAATTCTTGGGGCTTTGCAACTTCAGTTGAGTGGCACAGGGTTCCAAGTACTTACCAAGATTTGCTTATAAATACAGTACTTAGTGAAGTTTGCCTTCACGGCTAGTACCCTAAATCTTATTGTAAAGTTTTGAACTAACTTTTTAATAGCATGGCAAAATAGTTTGCGTTAAAATACATAATTAATGACTAACTAATGATGTTATCTTCGAAACAAATTAGAGGGTTATTACACCAACGCGGCAGAACTAGACTAATGGAAAAAAAACTTTATTAAAATTAATAAGTAGGTTCCTAATTTGGAACTATACTTAATTAAAAACTTTTTGAAGGTTGTTCACCTAACTGTCTCATCATTGGGAATATTTTAAGTTATAAAAGTCGTAATGTGTTTTATTAATTATTCCTAAAGGTTTTCGATAGACCGGGCGTTAGTTACCCGAAACTATAATTAATTAAGTTTGTTATTAACGTGAGGAGTGACCTATTACCTAGGTACTCGAGTTTTTATGGGTGCTATTAGAGACCCTTTAGTGAGTATAATGAGGGGTCGATGGATGATCTAATAGAGATAAATAATTACGCCTTTGTAGTTAATGCCCGTTTTGTTTAACCTCTGTCTCCCTCGTCGCCTCGCCTCTGCCTGTCTGTCTGTTTGTCAACGTTCGTTGGTCGCAGGCGCTATAGCTGAGTATAAGGGGCCGTTCAAGTATTACGTAAGCAGATTTCTTGCAATTATTAACCCCCCCCACCCCCCCTCCCCCTCGTCAGCAAAAGTAAGCAAAGCTCTTACCCTCCCTTCCATGCTTACGTAAACATTGGTACATGCATTGTGTTCTGGTTTCTTTATTGATTCGTGAGCAGCAGTTAGATGTCCCAGTAGAATCCCTGAAATTCGTTTCGTTTTCAAGCACTGACAAGTAGGGTTGCCATATTATGTGTTCAAACCAAAATCGACAAAATTTTGTAGAAAATCATAAAAAGTAAAAAAAAAAATACTGCTGATGTAATCAACATGCAGAGCCCCCCATCCCTCATGTCATCAAAAATAAGCAAAGCAAAGACCCCCCGCTCCCCTGTAGTGCTTACGTAATTCTTGAATGGCCCCTAAGGTCCTGGGTTTGATTCCCGGGTCTAAATGTTATTGGATTTGTGCCTGGTTGTTGGCAATAGGCTCGCCCCTAACTGGCGAAATGTGGGTGTAGTATAAGTACACCTCTGCCCTCACCTCTTAAACTATATATTAATTAAGTTAATTAATAACGTGAGGAGTGACAGTTACCTATTAGGGGAGTTTTTATGCGTGCTATTAGAGATCGTTTAGTGAGTAGGTAGGTATAATGAGGGGTCGATGGATGATAAAAATGATAATTATACCTACGTATTACAACGTGGTGGCCCAGTGCTAACGGCCGTGACTTACGAGTTGTAGGTCGTAGTTTCGAATTCGGTTAGGCACCTAAAACTTTGTGTTGATATATAAATGAGAGCAGAGGTGGCCAAGTGGTAACGCGACTTACGAGTTGTAGGTCGTGGGTTCGAACCCAGACAGGCGCTTTACTTTGTTTAAATTATTTCATCATCACTGCTTTCAAAACGGTAAAGGAAAACATTGAAAACCAGCATGTCTTAGAAGCAAAAATTCGAAGACATGTGACATCTACCAACCCGCATTGGGCCCCCGTTGTGGATTACGGCCCACCCCCTTTTACTGAGAGGAGGGCTGTGTTCCAGCAGTGGGAACATTGTAGGCTGATTATGCTATATAAAGTAGATCTACGTCTTTGTAGTTATTTTTTTATTTTATTTTATTAAAACGTTAAAAAAGTTATTTACGTTAATGCCCGTTTTATTTAATTTCTGTCTCTCCCTCCTAGCAAGCAACTCCAAGCGCTACAGCTGGGCATGGTCTAGCCCGGTTTCCGGATTTGTGCCCGGTTGTTGGCAACAGGCTCGCCCTCTGTAACATAACTGGCGAAATGTGGGTGTACTATAGGTAGGTACACCTCTGCCTAAACCGTCGGGGAATACAGGCGTGATGTTATGTTTTTTCTAACATTAAATAAAATAAATAATAAATATGATTGCGATTTTCAACTCTCGGCGCTGACTCAAGCGTTCATTTATTAGTGTGCTTTTGTTTAGGCATTTGTAGGTTTTTTTCCTAATTACTGTTTACGGTTTAATTTACTTGTTGTGCCTCTGTCATAAGGTTGAAATTGTTTTGAGGTCCCGAGTCGAAGAAATTAAAGATTGTTAGTACCTACCTAAGTTATATTTTGTTTAGCAAGAGCGTTGATAATTACTTAATAAATAATTAAGTAGGTTCTTGCTGGTATTTAGGTAAACAAAGAAAGGAATAGGAACAAGTTTTTCATGTAGAAACAATTTTTTTTAAAAATGTTTTCTAAAATTGTACCTGTGAATAGTTGTAGGCAACACATACCAAATACATTTTTCATGACGAATACGTTTGCATTTCTTCACGATCTGGCGATGTTTGCCTTTATTGTTTGAAGCTCATGATAAATTGGGCTCACATGTTTGAAAATATGCCGTGGCTGAATTTGCGATGTTATTGGTGCGATCGACATTCATTACCACAATACCAACTATATTGGGCAAATGAATGTTTCTCGCCTAATCAAATGGTACATATTAAGCTCTTAGCAGACCCTTTACTCGAGTGAATGTTCGTTTTTGTTTCAGTACACGCTCACCAGACACAGGAAAAATTACATAGAAATAACCTTTCATCTGCTCATTGCAGTTCATTTTTTGATCATTCGGTAGGCAAATTAAATCTTGAATTCATTTTTCACTTTTGAATCATTTTGGGTTTTGGATTTTGAAAAATGCCAAATGAAAGACAAAAATGAACAAAACGTTAAGTTAACTATAACATCATTAAACGCACACTATGTAGATAAGCATATTATAAGTTGGATGATTATTTAACGTAGATAAAAATGCTTGGGTTAATGCTGGTCCTGCTTCACAGGCACTTGGGCTCACTAGTTGAAATCACAATACCTATTTGCAAGAGATGCTTCCCTTATTTTTTTTTTGAGTTTCTGATATTACAAAGTTTTAATTGTTGAATATTTCAATATTAAATATGTCTTCCTGTTTGGTAGCAAAATTTTATTCATCTCTTAAATAAATTGCGAACTATAGTTTTGTATCCTAATTTGGAAGCATTTTTGAAATTTTGTAAATGTAAGAACCGTTTATTATGATATTTTGATGTTGACTTGAAAGAGCTGATGGCAGTTGAGAATATGATGTCTCACTGATGGTAGCGCGTGTGTTGGATCATTCAGTTCCCTACTAAATGGTTGAGCTGGGTGGTGCTAATCCACGCGTCATGTTCGTGAGCGGGCGCCGCTGGTTAAGACTGGTACTGCCAGAGTCTAATCCTTTTTTTTGAATTGTTTCTTCATTTGTTTTTTTATCACATTGTTTTCACATACTCGTATAGAAGCAACAAGATTAGTACTCAGGATTTTGTAATATCTTGATTTAAAAGGGTGTTATTGGAGATTCTTGCCCGTTCTTCTCTATAGAGATCTACGTTTTGGAATGGGCAACTACATAACTTCAACTTTCTGACTCTGACCGATTATATAATTTTGACAATCCAAAAGTGCCTGTAAATGGTTTAATTAAAATAAATGCTTTGAGTTTGACATCGACTAGTGCTGGCTTTATTAGACTGCGTGAATATTTTTTTGCAGAATATGGTTAATGTAAAAAAAACATTTTAATAGAATAATAATGTCGAACACAGTGATGATCGATGAATAATACATAGTGATAGTTGACATCGAAAATAATTGAAGCCTGTATAAAGCCTAACCGATTTTCGTGTTGTTCTTGGTGTATACCAAGAATAACACGAAAATCGGAAAATCGGTTAAATGAAATGCAATAAAGCTGAAGGCTTTCTTTGAAAACTATCTCACCGTATTCGATTTAGAGTTGAAGTGAACTTTAACCCATAGACACGTGAACTTATAGGCAAAAAAGTTGAGAGAATGCTTTGCAGATGGCTCTTGATGTATGTAATACAACGACGATATATTCCCTTTGATGTAATAGTACCTAATTCAGCTATAATTCGGGGAAGCGGTGAATCGGGGGAGCGCTGAACGCGAATCCCGCACCCCCGGCCATAGGTAGAGGTGGAACACCGCGGTGGTTTTAGCCGGTAAGAGTCCGGGATGCCCCTCTGTCACCCCCACGATGGAGGAAGTCCATGAGGATTTCCACCGCGCACAAACAAAAAATATGATATAATAGGTATACATCATGCCACTGGAAGTAAGACAGTCGCAACTATTGAAAGACCCACAGCATAAGTATAAGCATAATCTGCCTATAATGTTCCCACTGCTGCGACACAGGCCTCCTCTCTTTGGGAGGGACTGGCTTGTAATCAACCACGCGGGCCCAGTGCGGGTTGGAAGATGTCACATGTCTTCGAATTTTTGGTTCTAGGACATTCCGGTTTCCTCTCGATGTTTTCCATCACCGTTTTGAGAGTAATGGTGATGAAATTATTGACACAAAATAAAGCGCCTGCCTGGGTTCAAACCCACGACCTACAACTCGGGGCCACCACTGCTCCAAGACCCATAGATAGGTACAATTTCGAAAACGCGGCTAATGAAAAAGAAATAGCCTACTGTAAAACTAAACGACGCAATAACGATTTCCCAGTAGCTGAGATTGCTTCTACAATCTACAGCAATCCTAGTGGAAGTATTAGTAGCTATTCCTTGAGAAAGCTAACTGCTACGAAGAAACCAAATTACAGATTGCAATGGTACACAAGTCTGGACAAATTGATTTAATTTTACCTATTTTTATTTAAATTGCGCGACGTCACTGCCCGAGTAAAGTAAATATAGAAGACTTCAAATGTATACTGCGTTAATGTTTTGTAAATCTGCTAGCATAAATCAAAATATTGTGTCGCTTTTTGAATTATAATTCATAACTTTTGTGGCGTTTTACATGTACAAGGTGTAAAAAAACCCATCACACAGCCGTCAACTACGCATTCTGTACATCAAACTAAGTAACGTTCCACAAAAATAATTGCTGGGAAACGACTTTATAAAAATATTTTTTTTTATAAATATATTTTTTTCTTTATAAATATATTTTTGGTGTGAAATTTACTGTTTGCGGTAGATAGTGCGCAATATAACACACGTAAAACATTGTGCTTAAGGGTGCAACGGTACAGGGGTCGTGGGGGTATTTAAAGTTGTGTTATAACATCAAAAATTTGTTTTCGTAAAAAAACGTCAGTAAAAGTTGGAATTTTGACCTTCATTAACTCCATAACCAGAAGGTTCCTAGTACATTTCTGTATTAGTTAATAGTAATAAATAATATAGTATTTCGTAATAAACGTCAGAGTATGTCACTCGAATGCCTTTCAAAATGGTTGAGCTAAAATATGGTGCTGATCCATGCGTCATATTTATGAACGAGGGCCGTCAGTTAGGTAGGACTCGTCATCTCTTAGCAATCTTAGCTGCCGAGGCTTTTTTGTTTTTATTGTTTTCTATGAACACTTTTAACGAGCACGTCTTTTAATTTGAACTTATCTAGTAAAACTTTTTTCGGTGAAATGAATAGTACTTACTTATTTATTTTCAGACAAAATCCTTTAGATAAATATCCGTCACAATCCGTCATCAACATTTAACAGTGAAAGTTTAAAACAGTGTTCAAATTAACCACCGTAAAGTGCAAATTAACATTTATGTCAATTAAAGTCAGAGTTTACACTACATAACAGAAGTTAGTTTAAAATGTGTGTTGTTAACAACAAAGTTGAGGACAGCATTTCATATAATTAATATCTGTATTAAAAGGAACAACAAATACCTATGTTTAATCTGTTTTCAGGTGAAAATGAACAGATAATGCAATTAGGTTGTTAATGGAATTAATTGGGGGAACATTAAAGCGCGTCATTAGATAAAGTGTTAGATAGGACAATGTGAGCTCTTCGTGTGTGCATATTAACCTCTAAATTGATTTTCCCCATTATCTTAATTAAAGTGAAAATCGGAGTGGAGTAAAGAGGATCATAACATCATAAAACATTTTACCTAACCGGTAAAATGTTTTATGATGTTTTACATGCAATGTGACATCGTCATTATAGAAAGATTCGTTATGGAAAAGAACCAATAATCGAATTATCGAGTTTCTATTTCTCTTCACGGAATTACAAAGAAAAGGGCGTACCTACTTTCGAGGTCTAAATAAAAAATTCATATACAAGTAGTGCTGGTACGTAGGTATGTATCAATCAATAAATTAGAGAAAAAAAAAAAAAAAGAAAAAGAGAGAAATGATTCGATTTTGTGTACGTTTGTTTGTCACGTTTTCACGCTAAAACGGCTGAATGGATTTGGTTTAGGATATAGGATATTGATAATCCCGATATACCCATCGAGACTTATGCGGTTGAATCTGCGGGGCGCTGCTAGTATGAAATAATTTGGCAAAACTTAATTGGTGCCTCAGTACCTTACATGTGGGTAGGTAGGTAAGTGCGTTGTGCAATGTTGTAATTTTGTAATCCAGCCAAAAATATCAAAAGCATACGGCGTAGTGGTTAGCCTCCATTCACTTTCTTATCGACCATGAACTGTTGGCTCGACATTCATTAATAAATTTGTAGCACATAAAAGTGCCAACCTTTCACCCATACCCTCTATTACAAAGTAAATTTACTGCTCAAGAAATTAAAATGCTAAGAGTATTAAAAAGACTTTAAAAAGACCTCAACTGTACCTGTAGCCTGCTATCCATAAAACTGTATAATTAAGAAAGGAAAGAAATGAAGAAAGGCTTGTCCTTTGAAGTTTATAGCGTAATTTGGATGTAATTTGCCGCACCTTTATATTAATCACAGTCTTACCGACCTTTCTACGCGTAAAATGATTTATTTTTATACCGATTTTGTAATAAACGAACTCGTGTTCATTTATTACAAAATTTATTACAAAAAAGTTTGATAATAAGCAGGCACTTTGTGTATTCAATTTCAATCTTCACCTCAACTCTCAAAACGGTTATGAAAAACATCAGAGGAAACCGGTATGTCCTTAAACCAAAAAATCGAAGACATGTAACATCCACCGATACGCACTAGGCCTACGTGGCGTGGTGGATTATGGCCCACTCTCCAGGGGAGGCCTGTCCTCCCTCTGCGAGAGGGAGTGGTCCCAGCTGTGGGAAAATGATAGGCTGATTATGCTTGAAACAGCCATGAATAGCTTTTTTGACTTATCTTGAAAATTATTGGTTACATCTTGTTATGATTTTACCGTGGTTCGAGTGACACGTTTTTATATATTAGACATGCTCAGTTAGTACACGGATATTGATTTTTACGTTAGCCACGTTTTGTTAATGTATTTCAGTTACTGGATAATGGATAAACTAGGCATCGCTTTATTTGGCGGCAAAACGTTAGGCGTCTTTAATTCCTTGACATCATCATCAGGAGACACTTTTCTCTTGCAAATGACATGCTTAACATTTCTTTTTTATAAATATAATGCCTAGTGTGAAGTCAAGTCATAAGTGCTCCTAAAATAATCCGATATAGGCCTATCCCTTGCTGCTCTTCCCCAGCGACGCCCTAAGCCGAGGTCTGTACCCCACAGGGGATGCCCTTAGCTTGTAGTCGCTTAGTTAATAAGTTTTTAAGGCGTGAATAAAGGCCTTAATTTATTGAGGAACCCACAGCCCGGTTAAGTAGCCGACAAACTACTAGTTTGACTTGCGAGATGCCATTTATTAAAATAAAAGTCCTAAGTGTCAACGGTCATTGTTCCTTATTTCATACTCAAATATGAGATCTCTTTATCAAAATATGCCAACTCATGTTTATGGTACCTATAAACCTAAATACGTAACGTGGTCGATATCTCTTTGTATGATTGTATCATCGTTCCATATTGTGCCGAATGTCATTTCCATTTATTTTCCTTACAAAGAAAATAAACAATATTTGTCAGTCAGTTTTCAATGTAATTTACGAGTATGTATGGCAGACGCCTTTTATATTATTTTATAAAATTTTGTGTGGTTTGAACAGACATGTCGCTTATTAATTTGAGCTTTGGGTTAAATTACATGAGTATTTTTTTTTTCTTTATTAATAAGAATTCTTAGTAATTAATTACAATCTAGCCTAAATAGACTATTATAAAGCAATTAAATTCTAACTTAATATTTTACGAGATAGATTATGTTATAACTAAGAATAGTGTCAATTTGCACTTTTACACAGTTTCGTAGCACTTTCCTATGGTCTGATAAATTGATAAAACACTTTGTTCATGTGTTACGTGTATAGCACCATTAGCACCGCACTATTATTCATTCACTATATATAAAACAAAACAGACCGACATTGTTTATGCCCTTGAGAAGAAGTCCATTTTTGATTACATCTGTAGTAACCTATTCGATTTCACGAAGAAATGAGTTTCTAACTAGCAGACCCAGCCATAGCAATGAAACCGGTGTAGATTGTTAGCTTGTTGAATGTACAGTCAGAAACAAAAGTCGATTAACACTTCAGTTTTTTTAATCTCAGTTATTGAGCAAAATATTTGTTCAAAATTGCATTGTACTTCTGCTGCAATTTTGAACAAATATTTTGCTCATAAACCGAGAATAAAAAAACTGAAGTGTTAATCGACTTTTGTTGCTGACCGTACTTGTCGGGTTTGTTGCTGTGACTCAGGGGGCCAGTTAATTACCTAGATACACATTTCTTCGTGGTATCGAATAGGCTACGTATACGAATGTAATAAAATAAAAATAAACGGTCAAGTGCGAGTCGGACTCGTGCACCAAGGGTTCCGTACAGTAGGTATGTAAATAGTTTATAACGGGAAGAAAAATTGCAATGTACCTACAACGGTTTTTGGATTTTTCCTATACTTACGAGTATAGGAAAAATCTTAATCTTAAATATTGTGCTAAATGACATTGCTTCTTGCCACATTTCATGATTCTAGGTCAATGGGAAGTTACTTATAGGTTTTGGTTTCGGAACATAAACGCCCGTATCTTTTGATTGCTTCGACTTAAAAGTTTGATTTTTTCACTGTTTCATGTGATTGCAGTATTTGATATAATTTCAACTTGTTAACTCCACACATTCCTGAGAAAAAGGGTCTTGACCGATGGACAGACAGACAGACGGACAACGAAGTGATCTTCTATGGGTTTGGATTTTCTTTTTGAAGTATAGAACCCTAAAAAGTCCATTTCTCAAGGGAATAAACAGTGTCGGTCTGCCTCTCTGTCAAAACAACAAACTTTTATTACTAACAGTGCAGTTATTCAGAAACTCGTGTTTACCAGGAGTCCAGTAGCTAATGGACTACTATGGAATAATCTTTTACAAATTGTTTGAAGCGGGAAATCGTAGTTTATGTTACGATTATTCCGGGATCTACAAACCCGGGCCAAACCTGTATTTTACGTGCACATAAATTGTATTCCGGAAAAACTGTATGTAGGTACTAACATTTATTTAAAGGGAAACTTTAAAGTAAAATGTATTTTGTATCGGCGCAATGTGAGGTAAATGGATAAATAAGAATGTTATTTTGCGCAAAACGAAATTGTTTCCTGGGAATGGTTTCGTTTGTGGAGCATATTTATGTCAATATTTACGAGTAGTTACGATCGTGAGTTACGACATTTTTTCGTGGAAATAAAATGAGATTTATTATGTTTTGACATAAAGAAAATAAAAAAAAACAAAATAAACGACTGTGGTTGACATTGCGAAGGGCGACGTTTCATAAATTAAATAGAAGTCATAGAATATGAAGGAAAGTCTTAGGAGTGACTCAGCTACTTATTAGTTAGCGTCTGCGGTCGAGTATGTTAATATTAAAATCCGCTATGTAAATGGGTTGTGAGGCATTTCCATATGAGTAACAATAAATATGGAATCAGGTCGTACCGAGATTGGACCCCAATTACCTGACAAGTACAAACCTTTTGAAACCTCAAATGGGATTTGGGAACTCCGATGATTATAGGTAGATACTTAGTATGTTTAATTGTATGATTATTAATTAATTATAATACCAACTGATAATTAATATTGATGTTTAATTATTAATTATATGTGAGAACGATGTAAAAAAGACGTACGCGTTAAAAGCGTCCAGAGTACTTATAGCAAATAAACAAAACAACAATCCAAAAATAAAATAACAAGTTGGGGGAAACCATGCGTTAAACCCACGCAATACTGCCATCGCTCAGCTTAAGGGGGAAGCCATGGGGGAAGCGCTAAGGTAGCCCGCGAAATTCAAATTATCTTACGTTTTTTGCAACTTGCTGGTCAGTGTTAAGTTAAAATATGATTCGCGGCCTTAACAAATATGTATTTACATAATTATAATCATTAGGATCAGGATACAACTTGTTAAGTTAGTATAATTGTAAAATGTCAAGATTTCATGAAATAGTCATTCAGTGGGATTACTTGGCCTTAGAGAGTTGTGTTGATAACTTTAATGATTATAATTCTGTAAATACATATTTGTTACGGTCGCGAATCATATTTTAATTAACGTACAACTTAATACTAACCAGCAAATTGCAAAAAACGTAATAAAAATTGCATTTCGCGGGTTACCTTAGCGCTTTTGCCTTAAACGGCCTAAGCTGTTCTCCTGTTTATAAGACATTTCTATTGTTGCAGCAGTGGGAACGTTATAAGCTGCTATATATGCTACGAGCTACATTAGCACATACATAGTTCGTGCCGAAATGAGAGAAGTAGAAGATTAATAAATATAACATGGATGTTACCTACTAATTACTCAAACATGCTATAAACCATTACAACCTAAAATAGATGCAAGAATTAGGAACGGAATACACGCTCTATTAATGAAAATGCAAATTATGAAATATTTAAATAAATATGTACACTGCGATTAGATAACCACCACAAGGTTTCTGCATGTTATCATTTATCTAGTACATCGAGTTGGTACAATGAATCGGTCGCCCACAGTCGGGCGGACGCGGTGGTATTTTATCACGCATTGGATTTTCAACTCTCGGTGTTGACCCGAGAGTTGAGAAATCAACAGAGCGCAACCCAGCGTGTCAAACAAACACACAGTTGGATTTTCAACTCTCGGCACTATGCAGTGCGACGAAAATCCAGTGCGCTAAAAAAAATCGCGCCGTGCGAACCTGGGCGGGTTGTAAACGGCGATACACGGGATTCACCTGGCATTTAGCGATATTGGTTCAGATAAATGGAAAATGTTTGGTCGATCAAAAACAAATTAGGTCTGTGCCCCTTATCTCCTATTCTCGGTTAAATATACAGAGTTATTGGTAAAACATTAACAACCTCTCAGGACTAATATTACTAACATCGTAAACAACAACTTTTGTTCTATGACTTTTATTAATTCATCAGAGTTTCATACAAAAACAAAAATATTTCAATTCAACTAATTGAATTCTGTTACGAACTCTACGCGAAGCAAAAATGGAAGCAAAAGAAAGCGCTACTTAGGTACTTAAACAAACTGCCTTGTCTAGTACACAGGTAACAGACAGACAGACACACTTTCGCATGTATAATATTAGTATGGATGTTTTGTAAAAAGCTATAGAACAAAAGTTGTTGTCTATGGTGTTAGTAATCTAGTACTGCAAGGACGTGTTTTCCAATAACCCTGAATAAAGAGAATCTGATTATCACTAGCTACAGAATCTTCCATTGTGTTAATGTCAACATGTCGTTATCGTCATTCGTTTGCCACCTGGTAGGGTCAACAATATGCTATAAATTTTGGACCCTGACCACACCACGCACTTTTTCATTTTCCATCCGTTCCATTGAAAGTAACATTCAGGGGATTACAGGACCTAAACGCAAAAAACGCAAAAGAAGCAATAAAAGTATATGATCGACTACAGTAAAAAAAAATGATATTCTTCAGGATATATGCCAGGTAGATAGTGTGTTGAAAACAAAATACAACTAATTAGATACGATAGAGAAAAATCATGAAAATACCTCTAACAACTTTCTTTCTACAATAAAAACCAAACATACTGATTTTTTGTCAGATTATTCTACAAGCAACATACTAAAGCATTAGTGTTTTAATTTTTTAGTCCAAATAATAGATTTTTTTTAAACAGATAATTGCTTCATATTTTGCAATAATTTACCAGCTTTGTGTCATCGCGCTTCTCTTTCTTTTCTATGCAGTCCGACAGTGACCGCGCTTTAGGTCATGTAGTCCCCTTACATACACATAAGCTCACGCCTTCCTCCTATGGGTGTAGGTTGAATCCTTAAATACGTGTCGAATTGATAACCTCCTTTTTTTTTAAGTCGGTAAAAAGAAAAGATGAGAAACATGTGCATTCTATGAAACACCAGTATTTTTAAACCGACGAAAATTTTCTAGGGGTTTATTATCATGTGTTGAATTCATGGTTACAGTTTGCGCGTCGATGTCCATGTCACCAGATATGCTCCTATCCTATATTCAGCCAGGAGACGTTTATCTTCTTAAGGGGCTTACATGACCTAAAGCGTAAACTTGCGTTTTTTGCGTCTAGGTCCTGAAAGCCCCTTAATTTTCAAAGAATTTCCTCGATGCTGAATCAGAGGATAAAATCTTATACAAGACGACGGTAGAACTCAATCGGGGTCAGCGGATATTCAGAATCGATGGGTTAACAATCTTGACACTTTCCCGCCATTGCGATTTACAATTTCTAGCCTTCGATGTAAAATTTATAAATACAGCATTATCTGTCCCATACAAAACATCAATATACTCTTTATACTCGACCCAAATGTGTGAGATGGCTGATTATTTTTCGTCATTAGGGTGTTGGTTCCATGGAATAAGAGGTTCAGTTTGTTGATCTGTACAGCGTAGGTACATCAGAAAGGTCATATTTAAGGGTAGATTTGATATGCCCACACTTTTCTGGTCTACGCTTTATACGAAAGCAATATAACATTTTCTGAAAAAAACAAGCTGCCCAAGTCTGTAGAGATTTCCAGATTTAGATTTAAACTTCATTTTCAAAACCTTATTTCAGTAACGTTGTCTCCAGAGAAATTCCTGACCATCTTTGAAGTCTACATGTTTAGATACTTACTAAAAGAGATTTGAAAATAAGTTTTCAAGAAAACATATCTATCTTATCAGAAGAAAGGCACAATAAGAATTCTTAATCAACATTTTTGGGGAACAAAATACATTTTTCAGAGACAATAAATTAAGCCTAACACCAACAGGGCTGAGGGGAGAGATATTAAATTAATTCCGTGGACAACAAAACCATTTAAATGAGGATTTGTTTCCGAGTCCTTTCAATGATAAATACTGCATACAATACTGTCCACAATAGTCATGTACATAAACACTATAGTGGCTTGTACTAGTAAAGAACAAAGTTAGAAACGTGCTCAAAACTTTACTGTAGTTATTAGGTCAAGTTTTCAATCATAGTTTGAAAACAAGTTATTATTGCATAGGAACATGATATGGCGCTGATTGAATAACCGAGTGGTTTCGACGAAGTATAAGGTTCAAAGTTGATTGGGAAAATGTGACCGTTTCGGGTAGCTTGATGTGTTGGCGCCTCACCACAATCATTACTTTCTCATACCTTGACATTGGCAAAATCATCGAACGTTACCGATGAAGCCAGAACCACAAAAAAATAGAATAGAAACCTCTGTTTGACGTAAATCCTGACTAATATTATAAATGCGAAAGTAAGTTTTTTGGTTTTTTACCTGTTCACGCCTAAACCACTGAACCGATCATCCTGAAATTTTGCATATACGTTGTCAGGTGTATAGAAACTGACACAGGGTACCTTTCATCCCGAAAAAATGTGCTGTTCCCGAGGAAAATAACAATAAAGTTATTATGATAATAGACGGAGCCGCGTGTCTTTCGAACAGGATTTATGCGGGTGAAACCGCGGGGCGCTGCTAGTGATTTATATTCAGGTGATTTTAAGATTAAGATACGGACCATTTTCTATTTAGTTTAAGGTAAATTAATATTAAATCTTATTGTAAAATTGAAGCCATTATTTTAAAGTGGTGTGGTGTGTGGTGCACCTATATATGTGGTATACCTAAAAGAGGGTACTTTACGTAAAGGACGCCTATGAAATTAATGAAATAAATGGTTTAGCTAAGCTTAGTGTTGGCATAATTATTATCTTTGTTAAAGCTAGATGGATGTCTACACTTGAGTCATTTAGGTATCTACTAATTTGTAACATCTGGTTTGCTTTTAATCCACCTTTAAAAGCCTCTCTCTTAAATGTAATATTTACCATTTTCTCTGTAAATATACCCCAATTCTGACAGTAATTATTATTTGTAATTAAAAACGACATTATGTTTGCGCAATATTTAAATTGCGCATTATGATTACCTACATCATCCCTAGCACTCAAAACTTAATTAATTATTAATTATTTTCACGCAATAACATTGACGGCCCATAACATTCAATGTTTTCGCGTGAGCAATAACATGCGCAATACTTGTCCTACCCGGTGCAATTAAAATACGGTCAAATAAAAATTAAATTCGCTCAAACTTTTGTTCAATCATTGCGCAATTCGTCATATTGTGCAATATAATTGTTCGTTACAGGCCCGCATAAGTAGGTCTATATTACGTAAAAACCATTCTTACATTTATTTTTTTTCCTTTTTGCATTTATTATACATATTTTATCCTCAAAAGTAAATATCATGACACCGTTACGGGCGTTCCACGAACTTAGGAGACACTTTGAATCCCCAAGCGAAAGGATTTGTGAACTTTAGTATTTTGTGTTGCGAAACTTTGTGTCGTCAAGAAGTTCTAAAGAACAAAGTATATAACATATTGTAGAATATACACATTTTACGTCATTAAGAGGAAACAGGGCGTGCCATTCTCCATACAAATGTATTCTCCTGTTTTATTTCTGAATAATAAATAAATAAAATAAATAATAAATTCTTTATTTCAAGTAACTATGAGACTCATACAGTGTTAGTAACAATAAAATAAACTTACAACTATGTTAGTGATACAATTACAACAACAATTACACAAACACACCAAAACAATCACTGCTTCCGCACTCCAGCTGAGATACTGGAGCAACGACTTACAATATAGCAGTCCAGCCTATCTGCAATAACTCCCAGGATGCTATTGGAACTGGCTCGCACCCTGCGCACCAAGGACGCACATCTTTTACGCATTAATGCATAAAAGCAATCAAATCAAATAATGCCTCTAGAGCAAAACTTTTTTTTCTCTTAAAATCAAGGACTGCTGTATACACGTCCCTGTCATTTTCTTTTTTTCAGCAACTAATTAGTAAAGAAAATATGACCCTCTAAAAATTACAAAAATGTCTTATTTTTAATGCCGTGATTAGAGGACTACCAGACAAATTAGAAAAGTTTTTAACATAAAAAAAATTATAGGAACCTAAAAATACTCTTCCTCAAAATGTTAATGTAAAAATAATTGAATCGGCTCAGTTTTCGAGGAGAATAAAGGGGAATACAAAACGTCAATCTCGTCAAAATTTTTGTGATAATTTCGGTCTGAGCTGCAGCTGTCCCTATCACACACTACGGGGGCAGACTTGAGGTAAGGCGACGGCAATAGTTTCTTCAAATACCTATTTTTCAAATTCCTTGCAGGCCCCGTCCCCTCTTAAGCGTGGATTAAATAATTCTATACGGTTTATTACGCTAAGTACTTATCAGATAATAAACAGGATAGGTTTATGGGATGGGCCAGGTACCTACCTTAAGGCCCCGACGAGGCCCGCAGTGGCGGGCCAGTCGGGGGTTGCGGAAGGATCGTACGTTCCCGCGACCCCCAGCGTAGGTGTGAAATGGAACACCGGGGTGGTTTTTAGTCAGTAAGAGTCTGACAGAGAGCCCGCCGCCCGCCCCAGAGTGGCGGGCATCCATGGATTACCCACCCCGGAAACAAAAAAAAAATGTACCAGTAAGGCCCTTTGTAGACACACGTTTTTGAATTAATAACTTCTTTAGGCGTGTTGGGCATTTTTTGAGATGGGAAAAAACTATTGAACTTGCGCCACTGTTACCGTAAGCGACACCGCGCATGTTTTATTTATTAGAAGATTAAAAAAATACCCGCTTCGGATGTGTTCGGCTGTCCTCGGGATGTACTCGATTTTAATGTATATCCGATATGACAGTGAGTGAAGGCAAAGTATTCTGTTTGTGTTTTGTTTTCACGTCTGTCGGCACTCCCGGAGTGCCACTGTTTTTTTTCTTGTATTGAAAAATTACGTTTTATTCGGTTTTTTCGGTCTATTCTATTCTATTCGCTGTGTGTAGGCATGGTTGTCAGTGGATCAGTAACAACGGAAGCTTAATGACAAACACATTTTTTTACGGCGCGGTTTATACCTACACTTTCTGTTTAATTTTCCTTTTGTTACTTTTTTTTAATATAACTTGGATTTTAATTTTAATGTGTTTAGTTTGTGATCTTCCTGTACGAGTCGCAATAAATACTTTTTCTTTCTTTCTTTACACCGTGCACTGTACCGTAGAGAAAGCGTGGCGTGTATAAAGAGTCTTATCGTTGTAGCTACAAGAAAACGGTCTTAGGAGACTGTCCGTAATTTTTTGTGGGATTTTGATCTGTATTCATAGATTTTGAAAAAAAGTACAGACGGAAAGAAAATTGGCAATTTCCACAAAAAAATATTTGATACCAATCGAACCTTTTTCTTACCTATATGGATCAAAAAAACTCTTTCAGACCTACTGAGGTTTGAATTGTAAAAATGTCAGAAATCGCAAAAACTTTTCCCATTCGTAGGAAATGAGACTCGAACTTACTTTTTGAGTTCCGTACTCAAAAGGTGCCAACGGGACCCTACTCAATATCTTTATTGCTTTACCCTATTACTAAGCCTCGACTATCCGTCCGTCCGGCCGTCCGACTATCCGTCCGTCCATCCGTCCATCTGTCTTATCTGTCAGCGGGCTGTATCTCATGAACCGTAATCGGCAGATCGTTAAAACTTTCACAGAGTGTATATTTCTATTGCCGCTATAATAAAAATAAAATAAATTAAAAAAATAAAGGGGATATATAATAATAATAATAAACCATTTATTTTCAGGTAACAAAGACCCAACAATTTTGTTAGTAAATAAAACTTAATAACTATGTTAGTATTACTTAGTTACAGTACACAGAAGACACAGACACATTAGTTACTTTGTACTTAGTTTTATATATTCATACCGGGTACACTACATAAATACGAAAAACTTAATTACCTACTAATTTCAAAATACCGATTTTCATAATTCCGAATGGTTCAAAATTCCTAATATAACAACTCCGATTTATCATTCATCCTATTTTTATAATTCCGAAATTTCCATATTCCTTACGTTTATAATTACTATTCTCAAAATACCGAGTTTTAATTGATCGAATAACAAAAAGTCCGAATTAATGATAATTCGAAACATCAAAAATAAGAATTCCGAAAAAAAAACGCCTTGTAAAACTGAATAGCAAGACATACGAGTAGAATACTGAATTTTGACGCACCAAATATCGATAAATGCTAATACGATGCTACAAAATTGCGATGCACGTTACTGCGAAAGACCGTCTCTGCGACGCCACTACACTTCGATGCACGTTACCACGATACCGCGAAAGATTTTCACTGCGGGACTACTTGACTTCGATGTACGATAAAGAAAAGGTATTTGTATTGCCATTCGCTCGCTTTTGCATCCTATGTCGACGGAGCCCAGCTTCGCGGGGCCCCCTATTTCTGTGTAAAGGGTTTAAAGTAACCTAACCAAACCTAACCTCGGGTGCCCTTCGCTCGCTCTTGCATCCTACGTCGCCTATCGACCGACCGCAACCATGCAACCGAATGTCACCCGAAGGGTTTGTCCTATAGCATGTAGGGAGAACTGGTTTGGCCTAGGCGAAACTAGTTCATCCTAAAATCAGGTTTGGCCGGTAACTATAAGGAGAAGAAAACACAAAAAAATAATATTAATACACAAATATTAATAACAAAGTAGACGTTTTTAAATTACATTAAACGTTACATAAAGATTTTGAATTTATATATGTAACTGATTATTAAACTAATTGAATCAGAATCCTAATTTAAGCAGGTTATTCGGAAAATTTAAAATCAGAATGTCGTTTTTCGGACCGAGAACCCATCGAGCATTTGATTCTTCGAACATGAAAATCGGAAAACAAACGAAACGCATTTATGACTTTTGGTAAAATAAATTTCGTGATTTTTATTAATATACATTATAATTCTTAGGTGTTATGAAATTCGGACTTTTGAAAATCGGAACATCGAAATTCGGAATAAAATATTTCGGAATATTTGGGTGTTCCCATTCATACCACCATAAACCATACAAGAGACGTGTTTTTTTTAGCGTTTTTTGCCTAGTCGTACGGAATCCTTCGTGTGCATGTACGACTCTTATAATACAGTTATCCCGGAGTTAAGGTACCTACTCTAACTGCCCCGTCTCGAAAACCCATCCTGTAGGTACTAACCCATTACTTGCTATATTATTATCACAAACCTCTTAAAAAAAACCGGGCAAGAGCGAGTCGGACTCGCGCACCGAGGGTTCCGTACCATCATATGTTTTTAAATTTTCACCGGCGAGCTACTTACTAGATCTCGTTCAAACCAATTTTCGATGGAAGTTTACATGATAATGTACATCATATTTTTTTTAGTTTTATCATTCTCTTATTTTAGAACTTACAAAAATTTTTTTGAGTTTCAGTTCTAAGTATGGGGAACCCCCATAATTAATTGTATTTTTAAATTTTTTTGTGAAAATCTTAATGGGGTTCACAGAATACATTTACTTACCAAGTTTTAACAGTGTAGTTCTTATAGTTTCGGAAAAAAGTGGCTGTGACATACGGACTGACAGACGGACAGACAGACAGACATGATGATTCTATAAGGGTTCCGTTTTTGCCATTTGGCTACGGAATCCTAAAAACCGACAAATTTAAGTAAACGCGAAAAGAAGCCGGGCGGGATTGGGGTAACCCTCTTCCGACAGATTTATTTTCCGGTCTAATATTATTTAGATTTCGAAAGAATTTTTCTTTTAGCTCGAAAGAGATTATAAGTAATTAAGGCTTTACTTTTTGTGTCAGAATTTTTGGTTAAAACCCTTATTGGTGAATTTGTTTATACCATACCTACTGATATTTCTTAAGAAAAAAACCATCTGCAATGTCGCATTCAGAAATAAATGTTACCAACCTTCATTCATTCAATTATTCAGCCGAAATACGTCCACTGCTGGACATAGGCCTCCCCCTAGTAGCACCACTTCGACTGGTTTTGTGCTTCCCGCATCCAGCGGATTCCTACGGCCTTCACAAGGTCATCGGTTCACCTTGTGGGAGGCCTTCCAATGATACATGTTCCGGTACACGGTCGCTACTCCAGAACCTTTCGGCCCCATCGGCGAACTGTTTTGCGAGCAATGTGCTCTGCCCACTGCCACATAAGTTTGGCAATTGTTCGGGCTATGTCGGTAGTAATTGTTCGGCCTTACCTAACCTACACGTATTTATCTATGTGTGTGTGTGTTTATTAGTGGAAACTTGTAAATGGCCTTCAGATGTATATTGTTTAAGAGCATTGTTTAATTTAGCTGTAAGTATCCCGAACAGAATAAAATAAAATAAATAAAATAAAATAAAATAAAATAATTATAATCAATACCTCTTTTGTACAATGTACATATCTCTAGGTATGTCACAGTTAAGCGAGTCCCTAATGCCTTTTTTTTTTTGTTGTCCGGGGGTAACCTTCAAAAGGCACCCGACCTCCGGGGAGGGAGGGAGGGGAATGTGGGATTTTTACCTCACTAAAACCACCCCTGTGATCACCATCAGCACATAGGGGTGGTCCCGGTTCCTATAATTCATAGTACGACATAATTCCTACATTACCCACTCGTATTTCGCACTTGAAATTAATCGAGCGGTTGTGGTGTGAGTGAAGTAACGTAATTGGAAATGGTAACGTTAGTTAATGAATATCAGTTTCCACCATTTCGTACAGTTATAACGCGGATGTTATTGACATTGTTAATTGTGTGAGCTAACAATAAGGTTGGTTGATTATCGAGTATTTGCTTTCTATTTTGTATTAAACAGTTCTTTCAGTGGTAACGGCCGCGACTTACGAGTTGTAGGTCGTGGGTGCCAATCCAGACAGGCGTTTTGATTAGATAATTTAGATAATTTACACGAAGTAAATTATTATCAGGGCGGATCTCCTCAAAACAATATTCTTGACAAAAATAATTAAGATTTTATAAACCTCGCGGCAGAGCTTCTATATAAGGCCAGATGTATAGATATATCAAATATAAAGTATGTTGTAATGAAGGCACCCCAAGCAGTCCATTAATTTTGGATATTTTTCAAAATCATTAAAAAACGTTGTTGCTGATAATGTCACATTGTGAGAATAATGACGTTATTGTAAAAAATAATGACTCAATGTTGCCGACAATGAGTTGAATAAGTATTATAAATATGGAAATGAATTTACATGTGACTTAAATACTATTTTGGGTATTATTTTGTTATGATATTATGATATGGACAAGGAAAATAAAATGCAATATTATAATAAAATAATATTTTTTGACAAAACATTTAAATAAATAATTGGCAAAAACAGCTTCTTTTAGCCTTCTTAAAAGGCCCATTGTGAGCGATCACGTTTCAAAGACTATCATCTTGAGACACTGCGGTATGTGAGACGAGAAGACATTGCGTAGCTTCCCGAACGCTGCCCAGCCGAGTCGGATTCGACGATTGACCTCTTTCTCGAAGTTAGACCTACCTAACTGGACAGTTTGTCCCAGGTAAACATACACGACTTCAAGTGTAGCGTCTCCGATCTTTATGAGAGTGGATGTTACATGGGCATTTGACATGACCTTCGTTTTGTCCATGTTCATTTTAAGACCCACTCTTTCGGAGACTCTACTGAGGTCATCGAGCATTGTACTGACTCTGAGGTCCTCCATAGTCTCAGCCATGACTACGATATCGTCGGCAAACCGAAGGTGCGTTATGTACTCGCCATTGATGTTAATGCCAGCCCCTTTCCAGTCCAGAACCTTAAAGACGTCCTCCAGTGCAGCGGTGAACAGTTTCGGAGAAATAACGTCTCCCTGTCTCCCACCTCGCTGCAGAGGGATAGGGTTCGAGGTCTGATCCTGGAGTCGGACTGACATAGTGGCGTTTTCGTACAGACACTTCAGCACCTCGATGTACCGATAGTCGATCTGGCACCGTTGAAGAGACTGCAGTACAGCCCATGTCTCGATCGAATCAAAGGCTTTCTCGTAGTTCACAAACGCTAAGCAGAGAGGCAGGTTATACTTTTCGGTCTTCTGTATAACCTGTCGTAGCGTATGTTTGTGGTCTACGGTGCTAAAGCCTTTACTGAATCCGGGTTGTTCGGGACGCTGGAAGTCGTCAAACCTGCGCGCGAGACGGTTCGTGATGACTCTCGAAAACAGCTTGTAGATATGGCTCAGAAGTGAGATGGGCCTATAATTACGAAAAGTATTAAGAAAAGTATCACCACACCTCTGTTCCATGCCTGTGCAGGTGTTCTACCCTCGAGTATGACCGAACCAAACAGCTTCTGAAGGGCCTTCAGAACGGGTTTTCCGCCGGCCTTCAGCAGCTCGGCCGTAATTCCGTCATCACCTCGCCTCGCCTTGTTGTTTTTGAGCTGCTTCAGAGCCATCCTAATCTCGTACAGGCTGACGTCCGGGATGTCTTCGCTATAGTGTCGGGTCAATCTAGCTCTTGGGTCGTTTGCCAGATTCGTAACTGGGTTACTTGTTGACGTCTATAACTGTCCATAGAATCTCTCGATCTCTCTCAACAGCTCAGGTTTGGAGGATACGATCCTGCCATCATCGGTCTTCAGTTTAGTAAGCTGGCTCTGTCCAATAGACAGATCTTTAGCAAAGACCTTGGAGCCTTTATTTCGCTCTATCGCGTCCTTAATACGGTCTGTATTATAGCGGGAAGATCGCTTTTCAAGGACTTAGAGATCCGTCTATTGAGTTGCCGGTGATTTAGCGCATCATCTGAAGACTGCAGGATCATCTCGCGCCTCTCCTTCATGAGCCGTAAAGTCGGATCAGAGAGCTTCTTTTCTAAATTCGTACGACGGGTCTTGAAGATCTTAGACCCGACCGTATGGACAGTTTCCACGAACCCATCGTTATAATCGTCCACGGAGCTCCCTAGGCATTCGAAACGATTCTGAAGTTCGAGCTGAAAGCTCTCGGGGTTTTGGACCTGAATAGGTGCTGGGCGGAGCGTAGACTTCATCAGTCGAGATCTTTCCAGCTTGATATTTAAGTTTAATGTGCCTCTTACCATGCGGTGATCGCTTCCGGTTTTCACCGCGTTGGTCACAGAGACATCATTGAAAATTTTCTTCTTCGTTGACATAATGAAGTCAATCTCATTTTTAGTTGCACCATCCGGGCTCTGCCAGGTCCACTTTCTGTGCTCACGTTTTCTGAAGAAGGAAAACTCCAAATTGCCCCACTCGCAGCTCATCATCGTTTCGTTTACCCAGTTTCGCGTTAAAGTCCCCCCATGACAACGGTAAAGTGAGTTGTAGAGCCATGCATGGCTCTGAAAATATCCTCATACATGGTCTCTACCTCATCGTCGGGGTGTGACGAAGTCGGGGCGTAAACCTGTACGACCTTCAACAAATACCTTTCGGATATTCTGAGTATGAGGTACGCCACCCTGGTCGACACACTCTCGATCTTCACCACGTTGCTCTCAAGGGACTTATGGACGATAAACCCGACACCACCTTGGGACTGCTGGTTTCTCTCCCGGAAATAGAGCAAGTTTCCGGATTTGAGACTTATCAAGTCCTCCCCCTCTCTTCGGACTTCAGATAACCCCACTATACTCCACTGTAACCTGCTCAATTCTTCCTCAAGTTCGGTGATCTTCTCGTCCGTCCGGAGTGTACGCGTGTTATAAGTTGCCAGGTCCAGTTTTCGGTGATTGTGGTAGCCGGAACTCTTCCGGGGATTCTTAGCACCCCTTGCCTCACCGTGGCCTTGGCCGCTACCGTAACTAAGGGTAGGCGGGCCGCCGGGTACTAGGGGCCAAGAGTTTTTTGTGCTTGTCATTCTTGCGGGGGGGGGGTTTGCCCTAATCGCCACGCTTGGTAGGTGGGTTGGCGACCGCAGTATGGTATGGTGGTGGAATGTATAGAGAACGCTGCTGGCCATTCTCCGGTACGACCCTTAGTCGCCTTTTACGACACCCACGGGAAGCATGGGATGGTGCTATTCTTTAAGTCCGGCACCACACAGACCAATCCTTTACGTACTGGTACATATTTTGTATCTGCTCCGGACTGTTACCGTCTAGTTCAATTTGAACACTTTCGTATCTAAACTCATTGTTTATATTGTAGCTACGATATAATTTCAAATTTTGCTGGTCTTCACAGAACCTTGATATGTTGCAATTATAAATGCGAAATCTTCTAAAATATTGGTGAACTGATTAACGTTCACATTCTATTCATGTCTATTACTAAGACATAATATGTCAGCTTCATTTTTCGGCTAAAATTACAATAAATTTCAAATAAACGTTATGCAAACAAAAAAAAAACAAATACCTCGAAACGAACAGTAGCACCATGCAGACAGATAAAATAAATAAAATAATTCAATTAACCATACATTCATTATAAATTTGTTAAAAAATAAAAGAAAAAGTGTATTTTTCCGAATTTGCCAAAAAAATATGTTATTGTACCAAGCTTTATGCCGAAATTAACGGAAACCAACAAAAACACGATATATCTAACTATTAGGTCGAATACTAAAATCATTATCGGTAACAACCGTCATTGCTCAATCAAGACAATATCATTGTTAGCAACACGTGTCATTGTCGTCTCATGCGACGTTGCTGAAAATGATGTTGCCAATAATGACGAATTCTAGAAAGTTCACCATTTTACAAAATAATTAGGTATATTCGTCGGAGAGAGTGCCACATGCAGTATTAGTTTCACGCATACTTCAACTTTGTTACATAAAAACACTTCATTATGAAGAAATAATTGAGATACAGTCAAAAATAAGAATGACGATTGTGATGACAAACTTTGGAGAATCAAAATGAAATACTTCCTGCTCAAATCACGCGGCGTCCTTACACTCCAAAGCGTGTCAGCCGACTGAGGCGCGGGGTGAAGCGTCGCTTAAACATCATTTGACTATTCGGTCGCGTTTCGTTATAATTAAAAAAATTACATACAACATTGTTGCCGATAATGACGCTTATTTTTTGAACATTGTTTGATTACATTTTAAAGTAACTTTTAATAAAGTTTTCTAACATTATTGTAATGAAAAACGTTCTTTATTTATCTAAGTTTAATATTTATTCACACAATGTATCACATTCAATACACTGAATTTTTTATGTCACGAAATGTTGGAAACTATACCCAGGCGACACGCCAAATATTGCCGATTTTTAAAGTAATATTTGAATATCTTTATTTTGTGTGATTTAAAGCTCAAAATGGCTCCGATAGCATCTTTATAATTTATTTAAGTAATGGAATAAAAATGTTTGACTTTGAAATTCTTTAGTATTGATGAGTATTGTAGCGAGACATAAATTTTGGCTCTCTGAAATATTCACCCATCACCACTGCTCTCAAAACGGTGAAGGAAATCATCGTGAGGAAACAGGCATGTCCTAGAACCAAAAATTCGAAGACGTGTGGTATCTACCAACCAACTCACGTGGTGGATTACAGTCCACTCCCTATCACAGACAGGAGGCCTGTGTGGTGACCGCTCACATAGCGTCCGCAATTTACCGGTGAATGACGTCACTAAAACGTTATTATTTTATGAAAGTAAGTTGGCATGTTTCCAAAGATTTAAATCGCTATGAAATCATAGCGGTGAGGGCAAATACCCTCAAGTGTCCATACTAAGAAGAGTGAGCTCACACGTTATTATACAATGTGTCCGGTCATGGACTATCGATATTCTAGGTACTATTAAATAACAACTATTCTAGTTCACAAATACACTATACACTATGGTCCAATGCACTACAATATTAAAGGTAATTTAATGTTGTATTGTAGCTTAGCTCAAAATCTATCGATCTAAGAAAAAAATAAAAAGGGTCATAGAGGTTGTTGCAGTAATTTACAATAATTTGTTGATTGGCATAATTTTTTAATTTTTTTTTGAGTTTTTTTTTTAAAGTTACGAAATGTGAACCTATTGGATTGACTTGTTTTGTACACACGTATAGAATATTTCAACTAAAAAAAAAGTTATTAAAAAAAATAAAAAACCCGACTGCGGTAAAAAACTTAAGTTAAAAGAACTTAAAAGCTAAAAACAAGTTAAATAAAAGTTGGAAGCAGGTGGGACCCATTTGAATTTGAAAATATAATAAAAATGGTATGGGTCCCGCCTGCTTCCAACTTTTATTTAATTTAAAATGGGCTTGTTTTTAGCTTTTCAGTTCTTTTAACTTAAGTTTTTTACCGCAGTCGGGTTTTTTATTTTTTTTTATAACTTTTTTATTTCCAGCTTTTTAGTTTACAAAATTAAATGTGAAAGATTTCGCTGACGATTTAGTTCTTGGTACGTGTTTTTTACGATTTGTCACTTCGAATTACTTTTAACCATATAAGTTGTTTATATTTTCGTAATCGTCTTTTAAAGCCCTTTATTTTGGTACCCCACTCGATAGGTTCTGAGAAAAAAAATTTTTTTTGAAGACATACATACGTAGTAGTCGCCATATTGAATTTTCACTAACGTCATGTCTTTAGTGACACTCGCCGGACTAAGAGGAATCGATTGACGTGTGAATCATAAAAATCGGCCCAGGCGTTTGGTCTATACAGTGCTTCAAAGGAACATACAAACATACATACATACATACATACATACATAGGCTGATGAACACATTACCACTCCTTTGCGTCGCGCAGTCGGGTAAAAATGCAAAATATCTGCCCAATAGCGGGGAAGTGGATTTGACCCTAGTGTATAGTGAATTTGTGTACTAGAATAGTTGCGACATAATACATAGTACATAAGTACCTAGAATATCGCTAGTCCATGACCGGACACATTGTATAGCGTTTCCATAACAATCAAGTCAAGTCACTGCGTCACTGTGTGCGACGCAACTTTCTTTGATCTTTTGACGCGGTCTAACGATTTAAATCTTTGCCGCTGTCATCATTTTCATGAAAGCTTATGTGCGGTAGCCGCTTTTTTAGGAAATTATGTTTTTGTATCTATTTGTAGGTATGGTCAGTTAGTTAGACATTTAATTTACTACCTATTGTAAATAATTAGTAGTGTAATATATTGTATAAAAGCATTTTAATGTTAATAATACTTGTTAAAAAAAAACATTAAAAAGTTCATTACATTGAATAAATTTTTAGGACCCGACTAAAAATAGCATAATAATAATCAGCCTATAATGTTCCCACTGCTGGGACACAGGCCTCCTCTCTGTGAGAGGAGTCCAAGCCAATCCGGACAATGGAATCCACCACGCAGATCCAAGGCGGTTTGCTGGATAAAAAAAAGTGGTGAAAATAGCAATATTGTTAAATGATAACAATAATCTAATAATCTAACAATATCTTTCATAACTACAGACCACTTTCTTTCCTCATAGCGACACGAACTATGGCAGTCCATTAGGAAGTCATGTTCAGCACTGGACGTTTACGGTTTGAAATTATGATGAATGGAACAAAGACGTATTGTTTGGTTTGATGCGGAGTAGTAAAGTTTGATGGTTTATTATATGATGCTTGTACAGCAACTAGGACATAATAGTAAAGCTGTCTGATGGACTGCCAGATGTAGGTATTGTGTGGTAAACAGACTAGATAGTGAACAATGTTCACCACTGTATAACATTATAAATTTGTATGGAATTTGTATGTCCATGACAACATGAGTAGTTGCACAGAGTCTGGATTTGTGCACGGATTGTTGGCAATGGGCTCGCCCCCTATTAAATGGGACTTACAAAGCTGGCAAAATGTGGGTGTGTTATAGGTACACCTTCGCCTAACCCTTCCGGGTAATAGGCGTGATGATAAATAAACAAACAACAACTTTATGTCATTTGAATACAAAAATGCACCATTTTTGGTGAAAAATATGTCCCGTGATTACCTAGTTACCTACAACTCCAACAAATAATGATGAAAATAATGTAAGTACAATGGAGAATCACATCAAAGTTGAAGACTTAACTTATTCATGACAAAATTCTTAAATGAATATTATGAGTAGACATGACAGTAAGGAAGGAGGTCTATTCAATATTTCTGGAGCGTGCCAAACACTCGAATGATTAAAACCACGGATATTATCTATGATTAAAACGAAGAGAACTGAGAGTTACTACGTAGAGCAACAAAGGTAACTAAGGACTTCAAATCAAAAGAAGAGGTCGCTAAACTTTACAAGGTGATGCTAAAAACTAATTATGTAGACAACCTCTGCCTTGTCACTCACCAAAGGCTTTTGACTTTTATAGATAAGTATTAATTACGTAAAGAATCCAGGAGATGTTAACAAACTTTAACCACTTCTCTATTCAATGCCGAATTATAAATTAGTTTCTTAAGAAACAACTTTATAATTCAGGATTTGAACATCCAATAATATAGTTTAGTTTGTTGCAAAAAAGGACTTTAATGTGTTTACTGTATTATAATTAACGATTAATTATTATCCTTGTTGGCAACAAACTATATTATTTCAACGATAAAATCCATTTTAAATTTTCGTCCCTATTCACACCCGCACCCGTATTTATTTACCCCATTTGTAGGTACAAGTTTTATTCAATTTTAATAAAAACAATGATGATACCTAACTTGCTAAATGGTAGCTGAATCTGTAACAACAATAAATTCAACGCACGAAGCTTTGTAAAAGCTTTGCTATGTTAAATAAAATTTTGATTTCCTTTTACACTCGGCAATAAAATATAATTTTTGTGAGAAAACTTTCATTTTCCTGTAGCGAGTCCTTGATATGAGCGGCTGTTGAATTCAATGCGTCAAATAGAAAGGGAGGTATCGGATTTGTCACAATAGACTCGTCCCGTTGATTGCGACCGGTCTCATTGTACGGGTTCGCTTCAATAGGCTCAGTTATATCAATAGAAGGCAGACTATCAATTATTGTTAAGTATTATTGGTGAGGTGCTTGTGGGAGGCCTATGTCCAGCAGTGGACGTCTTTCGGCTGAAATGATGATGATGGCGTATGTTTCCGGGGAGCTGTAAGGTAATATAGGCTCACCTTTTTTTTTTCGGATGGGAAATCATCAAATGACCCCCGCTCTGGGTGGAGCGGAAGGGAGTGTCAGACTCTTACTGACTAAAACCCACCCATGTTCCTTCTATATCCCTTTATGTTCCGGGTCAGCGGTAACCCTTTAGGACAATCCCGCTGACCATATAGGCTCTCTCTTGAAGGACTCTCAGAATAATCACACAGCCTGGTTGGGCCTGCTTTTTTATTTTTATGTTTATATTTTGTTTTTTTTTTATCTTATCTTATGATGCATCGGTTGACGTCATCACGTCAACGCCGGCTGTCACTGAAAAGTACCGCTGGGACTCTGTCTCGCATAGGGTAATAGCATTACGCTGAGCGATGGCCGTTAGCGTGGATGTGACTTCATTGTTGTACATTTTTCTCCCAACTTGTTCTTTTTTGTGTTTGTATTCTTTATCTGTGTCAAGTTTACCGTAAATAAACGTATAATTTTCTTTCTCTCTTCTTTAATATAGTTTTATCTTACCTCATCTCTTAAATGTGCGTGTTTTCGTCTCAAGGGTTATCCACAATCGGCGACTAATGAAGCACTACTTGTGAACAATCGTTTAAAATAAGTGTCACGTTCTCATGGGTATGTGCAGGTGCACTCATTCTGTTAGGCTGAACTTATGCAGATTCTCCTGTTCACTTTAGACTTTTCATGTAAGGTAGGCTTTACATGTTGTTACATGATTTGGAGAGCAGTGGTAGGTATTGGTCCCGACTTACGAGTTGTAGGTCGTGAGTTCGAATCTAGCCAGGCACTTTGATTATTTAATTTTATCACCGCTGCTCTCAAAACAGTGAAGGACAACATCGTGAGGAAACCTGCATATCCTAGAACCAAAACTACAAAGATATGTGACATTCACCAACCCCTGCAGGGCCCACGTGGTGGATTATTGCCCACTCCCTCTCACAGAGGCCTGTGTCCCAGGAGTGGGAAAATTATAGGCTGATTATGATGAAGATGACATGATAAGACGAGTAAGTTGTTCCATCGGATCTTAAGTGTGCCTACTGCCTACAAAAAATGGTGTCGCTAAAACGAGCCATTTTGTTTGTAGGTAAAGGTGGAGGGTCAAATGTGTCGCCATTTTTATAAGGAAGAAGGCATTAGTGTTGATGCTGGGCCTGTATTATCAAGATATCGGATTTACCAGCAGCGGCAGTTTGCACGTAGGTACAGTCTACAAAAGACAGAAAAAAACGAAAATATACGTATAAGCGGAAAATAAACGTCTTTATATCAATATTACCTTTTTAATTTTCTATGATAGGTTTTGTGTGCTTACTAATAACTTTTTAAACTTGAGGCACTCGGAAGAGGTATCAAAGAACTAGGTGAGTTCTACATAGCATAATGCGTGTGCTTTGTACAGACAGCCAGCTGCACACCAAGCTACCCGAAACTGTAAAATTTTCCCAATCAACCTTGAACCTTATGCTTTAGCGATAAAGTTGAAAATCTATTGAAGAAATTTGACGATTGTAGTAACCATGTACAGACTGGAGTACATACTGGCGTCTGTACATGGAGTACGCGCAGGTGCCAGTTAGATGCCTGTAGGTACACAGTGTAGACTTACATTTTTTTGTTCACTGTAACGGTACGGTCACGGTATGTCACTTTGTTTGTATCGTTCTACAAAATAAACAGCCGAATTGATTTTGGCGGGTAACATGGCTACGTCGCGATCCGCGTCTTGGTCACGCGACTGACATGGATGACCTGGATATCCTGTCCGAACACAAAATTGAGGTCGGTTAGAATCGAATTACACAAAAATGGCGCCTATTTTTTAGGGTTCCGTACCCAAAGGGTAAAAACGGAACCCTATTACTAAGACTTCGCTGTCCGTCCATCCGTCCGTCCGTCCGTCTGTCTGTCACCAGCCTGTATCTCAAGAACCGCGATAGCTAGACAGTTGAAATTTTCACAAATTATGTATTTCTGTTGCCGCTATAACGCACTTGGCCAGTTTTTTTATTCTTATCATGTGTCTGTGCGTAATACAGAGTGATACATTGTGATGGATCAGTAGAGAAATCTAAAATGAGGGGCAAAGGATAAGAAATTGTTTGTGAATGAAATCCCTACAAAATATCTACATAATATATCTAAACTAAAAAAACAATCATGATTATCAAAGGATAAACAGTGATTATTGTGCATTTACAACTTTAGAGCCTAAAATATTTTGTAGAAATCTTTAAGTTACTCTATAGACATGTGGCAAATCGATTGTAGAATCCGCTGTTTTACAAAACAGCTCCGTTATGTAAAACAGCTGAACAACGTTTAGCTGGATTGTCATTGCATTACATTTAACAAAACTGCTACCCACATTTAGACATAATGCAGAATAACTTATCTGCAGTCACAATAAGCCTTTTATGTGGCTTCTTATGCCGAATCGGTGGCAGTAACTATGCTGAGGCATCCTAACCAATTGGTTTACGTTAGGTTAGAACCTTGACCAACCGTGCGTGAGCTGAGCGAGCGCTACTTCCAAATTGGTTGCAGATACTTGGTTATTTAGTATTTTTAGAACTGACTTTCGTAAAACTCCAATAACCTTTTATTCAAATTGTCCTTAAAATCCCTGTCTTCACTTGAGTTAACAATCCATCTGCGACAGACATATTGAAGTATTTTCCTTCGCGAAAGAATTTCGTAGAAAATGAAAGATTCGTTTGCCTTAACCAGGAATTATGTTTTATCAAGTTTACACTTAAGCATTATCATAAACCCCATAGACAGTATAAGTACCTACAAGAAACGTAAAAGAAAGAAAATAATCTTGAATTGGACACTGTGAATTACGGGTGCTTCAAAAGGATCCGAAAATTACAAAAGTTCGGAATTCCTAGATGTTGCGAACACACGCTCGCACTTAATATTAAGAATGCTTAACTTGAAAAGTTTTCTCCGTTGTTTTCATACAATTTAGCTCTAACTGGAAGTGATAAATTTGTATAATTATGTGCATATTTAGTGTGCTAAGTGATTTCAAAACCGCGTTGAGTTAGCAATATTGTTGTGGAAACAAAACGATCACAGTCGAGTTTAGATTATCATAATCGATTTTAATTAAATGCAATTAGATCATTGTGCATTGATTTATGTAGACGCGTTATCATGAGTGTCTCTCAAAACGAGCATTGATTTTTGTGATAAAACTAGCGACCCAACCCCCGTAAGGGCGACACGTCTATGATAATTATATCAAAGTTCAATATTTCTTAATATGTATATTAATTAAACATATTAAATATCTTGAATAAATGCTCTTAACAATAGTGAAACATTATCAAAATCCATTGTGTAATTTAGAAGATTTGAGCGGTCACACTATGGACACGAAAAGCGCCCGTAAAAATCCATTGTGTAATTTAGAAGATTTGAGCGGTCACACTATGGACACGAAAAGCGCCCGCAAAAATCCATTGTGTAATTTAGAAGATTTGAGCAGTCACACTATGGATACGAAAAGCGCCCGCAAAAATCCATTGTGTAATTTAGAAGATTTGAGCGGTCACACTATGGACACGAAAAGCGCCCGCAAAAATCCATTGTGTAATCTAGAAGATTTGAGCGGTCACATTACGGACACGAAAAGCGCCCGCATAAGTCTCGATTGCGTGGAATATCGGGATAAAAAGTATCCTATGTTCTAAACCAGGTCATGGTCTATCCATGTGTAAAATTTCATCCAAATCCGTTTTTATTATTGCTTTAGATATGTAGGTAGATGCACGGTGTACAGAACCATTCAAAATGATTCGTTCGAAGTATGTGAGATGGGACCTAGTAGATCTTTACCGCTGTGACAAATCAGTGACAATGTACAATTCGACTTAGTTCGAAACGAACTAAGTCGAATTCGGTAATAACCTAAAGACCGGAGGTATGCACGAGTAAACAATTAAAAAGTTTTAACTTGACGAACACAGAAGCTAATAAACTTCTAAGTGAGTTGAACTAGTTTAAATAAACGTGCCTTATCGGGATAAATGTCACGTCAGTTTTCTTCGCTTTAATTATCCCTGTAACAATGCGAAAATAAATCGCAATGTCAGTGTCTGCACGTCACAGGGGAGGCAGGGGAGACACAGGCTATTAGCATTTATATTAACACTTAAGAAAACAGGTTTGTGGAAATTAAAGGAAATCAGTTTACACCTCCATTGCCCTACGCAGAGTGAACGATGAAGATATAGAATTAATTTTATGCCAAGTTTATTAGATTATCTTATAAAAAGGTAAACATAAACAGTCTGTTATAACTCTAGATGCTTTATCTTGATGACACATATTTGAAGTCATGTTTATATGAGTGAAAACATATATTAAATACTACTTCAATACTTTGCTTTAGTTAAGCTTGGCTTGCTACGGTTGCTCTGTGGACAGGTGACCATCTTTACTTACCGAGACCTCTCTGTGTCTCGGAAAGCACGTTAAGTCGGTGGTCCCGGCTGTCATTCTTAGATCTTTGACAGTCGTTTTCGGGTCTTCAGAAGCCCGAAAGTCTGACAACCATTCTTAACAAGGGGTATCGTATTACCCAGTAACTGGGTTGTGGAGGTCAGATAGGAAGCTAAGGAAGGAACATGGATAGGTTTTTGTCAGTAAGAGTCTAACACTCCCTTCCGCTCCACCCAGAGCGGGAGGGATCATTTGAGGATATCCTAACCTCAAAAAGAAAAAAGAGGAGTATATTACAGTACAGGGTGGCAGGGACAACGATACAAGCACAACCTTTTACTATGGATTTTTTTTATAAACCTATGAACATTTCTAAACTAGAGAGTCTAGAATCATGTTCTAAATTCATGGTACGAGTGTACCTGACACACTGTATACCTACCTAAGTTTCGTGCAGAACTAATACCAGACGTGTCGAGGGCAATAAAGGGATTACGTGAGGAAAAGCATCAGCAGGCGGCCGCCTTTTAGCTCGAAACAAACTGCGATCATCAATTCAACTACTAAGCGTGATAAACAAGGTATTATCTATGAAGACCGTTCATTTTAGCGTCATTAGTGCTCACATCAGGGGATCAGTAATACCTACCTAATATAGGTATTCCCCGTGACATTTCGGGCAACGTGTATTGGTACAGACGCCAGCACATCAAGCTACCCGAAACTGTCAAAAATTCCCAATCAACTTTGAACCTTATGCTTTAGCAATAAAGTTGAAAATCTATTAAAGAAATTTGACAGATTGTAGTAGCTTGATGTGCTAGTCTGTTCCTAAAGCTTTGGTTCACAATAGCAGCTGTCCAAATACAGAGGGTTTTTTGTCATCTTAATGTCAAATAATGGTGCAAATGACTGATTCTCAAGACAGCCGTTATTACACTAATATTATAAAGGCGAAAGTTTGTGAGTGTGGGGGTGTGTGTGTGTGTTTATATGTTTGTTACTTCTTCACGTTTTAACGGCTGGACCAATTTTGATACAATTTTGTATGGTGGTAGCTGCCACCCTGGATTAACATATAGGCTATTTTTTATCCCGATATTCCCACGGGATCGACATTTACGCGGGTGAAACCGCGGGGCGCAGCTAGTAATAAATATATATGACGCGCGACGGAACCACTTTATTAGGAAACCAAAGCTTTAGGTGACCATCGGTTACGCTGCTATAACTATAGTAACCTACCCGATGTAACTACTTACGTAAGTTTGTTTGCGGTTGATTAGTTCAGAATTAAAATAGCCTCGACGAGTTGCGATACTTGGGCAGTTACGGAGGAATGAGGAAAATGTCGTGAGGAGAGTTTTGAGTATGAGTGTCGATGGCTAAATGAGTAGGGGACGAAACAAACGATGGATGGACTGTGTGAGTGACTACAAAGGGGGGTGACTACTGAGATGACGACTAATAGAGAGGTATGGAAGAAAGGGACATGTTGCGCCGACCCGAAATAAAATAGGATAAGGGCAGGAGAATGGTAATGAATGGCGATACCTAAATACACCTCCGGCACAAAATAAATAATTACCTAATGTATTATATACTAAAACTTTCCTGAAAGTATGTAGATCACGTTAATGAAAAAAACATCAAAATTGGTTAAGTAGTTTTTGAGAATATCACGGACATACAAACATACATCATACGGGTTGAATACAGAACCTCCTTTTTTGAAGTCGGTTAAAAAATACTGGCTTCTGACTGGTCAATATTTTTTACCTACCGCGGCAAGAGCTTCATTTTGTTTGTATCTAATTAAAATTTATAGGCTTTATTTACTTAATCTCAATCAATCTGCCTAGGCTTTTTCCAACCATATTGGGGTCGGCTTCCAGTCTAAACCGAATGCAGATAAATACCTACCAGTATTTTACATGGAACGACTGCCCATCTGACCTCTACGACCCAGTTACTGAGTAACACGATACCCCTAGGTAAAGCCGTTTATCAGACTATTGGGCTTTTGACTACCCGGACAACTGTCAAAAATCTACAATTGACAGCCGCGACCAATGGAAGGTCACCCATCCACGAACCGACAGCGACAAGCATAGCTTAACCTTACATCGATCCATGCCTGCTATTATTATTTAGCCCCGCTTTATTTACTTAAGCTAACGGCTGTAAAACTATAATATCCATGCAGGTAATGCAGTTAGAGCAGGCAGTATAAAGTAACGACATGGATTACCTTTGTATATTACCTCCTGAGAGCTTAATGGCTCAGTATTCCACATCTAGGTTAGTATTCCGAATAGATTGCATGGACAGCTACTAATCTAGTCGTTCATTAGGCCATAGGGAAATAACATTGTATATACGTTGGCAGTTTAATTTTATGCGCTCGCAATTCAGATGGTACCTACGTCAATTTTAATAAATGATTATTAACACAGGGTTGTATTTATTTATCTTTATATACCTACATATTTCTCTTGTACGTGTGTATGTCACTGAACTCCTCCTTAACGGCTGGACCGATTTTGATGGTTTTATGTGTGTGTTAGAGTCGGTCCCTGGATGGTTTAGATTTACAATGGACCCGGTAGGTAGCGCTACGATCGAGTTCTTGGAAACAGGACGTCTGTCCGTAAGTTAGTTGTAACATAAACCCACACACACATCGTGTCTGTATTTTCCAAATAGTTGAGCAAAACTTGTAGGAACACGTAGCATTTGGGCCCTTTGTACACACACGTTTTTCTTACCGTGAAAAACTACGGTTATTTCGCCGTGTGTAGGCACGGTCGTCAGTGCTGTATGGCTCACTATGAAAGCTTGTTCACAGACACGTTTATCAATGGCGTAGCTTATACGTCATACGGTATGACGGCATTCCGGTTTCACGATTTGTTTACGGTATGACTCATACCGTAAAGAAATCGTGAAACCGGAATGAGAAAGGTTATAGTGGATAAGACAGAGATTAAAACAGAAGACGAACAAGCCGGGGATCGAGGAGGGGGGGGGGTGGAAAGGGGTTCAGGGGAACCGGAATAACTCGTACAAAGGGCTTCTACTGAGAAATTTTGTTGCAAAACAAAACACTGCCCAAATCGAGATTGAACCAAAAGTCTGCTCATAAGTGGTGCTTGCGACCAGCAGATCAACGTTATACTGATTCTAGATATCTGTAGTAACCTAGATGAGGTCTGTTATATTTCAGTTAGGTGCTATGTTTTGTCTACACATATTATAAATTAAACGGAGTTTGATGGGGTGTTCACCATCATTTAGAGAATTTATTCGGGAAGGTTTATGTGTATATTACATTATTATTAAAGTTACATCAGTCAGAAATCGAGCGAAGCAGGGGCGGGTCGCTAGTATTCATTAAAATATAAGTAAGACACTTCTTTTGTTAGTCGCAGCTTCAAAACAAAGTGATTTTCAAGAAATGTGAGGTTACTTTTTCAATTTTCTAATGTGTCTTGGTAACTCAGATATGGTTGGAGCAGCAACAGTTGTCTTTGTGAAAACATGTTTTCATACCTTTGAAAAGATCAAAGAGGGATTCTCTTGTTGTCTTTCTTTATTAAAATTACGGACGTTAAAATATCGCGTGGGATATTATCGTGCGCTGGATCCCACACTGTTGAATTTTCGACTGTCGGCGCTAGGCCGTGCGTTGAAAATCCAATGCGCGAATAAAAATCGCCCGTGCCTACCTGTGCTAACATGTGACGCAATACCAATGTGACTTTTGCAATTCCTATGCATATAGGTACTGTTTGAGTTTATCTTGGCCTACTGACATCGGTTACGACAAAATATCGTAGGAAAACCAGCACTCTAATTGCATAACACACTATCAATCTCAATCTGAATCATTTTGAAGGATATTGCTAATCCATTGCTTCATATGTTCGAAATTTTGCGCAATAACTTAAATAACGCAATGGATGTTGTTGAACTGTCAAAATGAAAGCTAATAGCTTTCATTTTGACAGTTCTACTGATAGTGGGTTACGCAATTATCCCGCTGGACTTGTAGAAGTCTGAAATCGCCAAAACGTCTTGAACAAGCGTGGTGATCAATGGTCGTGCCTTCTCTGTATGTTAAGAGGTCTTTACCCTGCCGTGGGAATGTGAGGTGTATTTCAGTAGCGAAGGGTCAATTTTTGTAAGAGGTAAGCCGGAACAGATATCATTAGTATGATTATATTATTTGTCTATAGAATACTGACTGTGCCATTTTTCTAAGGGAAGCCGGTAGGAATCGAGTTGTATGAAACCTTCGCCACTGGTGTATTTTAATTACGATTTCTGTGTGTAGGTAAATGGTGTATAAAAAGATAATGTCCTAAGGGCAATCGGCTAGTATAAAGGGTCGAAGCTTTATTTTTGGCTCAATATGCCCTTGAAATAAGTCTGGCTGTGCTAGAAATGGCTACAGTTTATCCTTTTTTGGAGAGTTAAAAATGATATGAATATCTCAATTATTACCGTAGACTAATGCAGGTATGCACCATTCAGGGGACCTAAAAAGGGCATTTTGGCAGAATCATAAAAGGATAACATAATGGACAGTTAACCGTTAAGTTAATCGTATCAAATCCCATTAATGAAAAAATTTTCAGTTATTTTTTTTTATCTGCGCTAAAATACCAATCAATCCGATCCAAATCCAATCCCAATCTCTTTGATTATACCTACTACGTAGGTACTGCAGCGAGAAAAAAGAAAAACACGGACTGTCTTCGCCATATTACGATTCATAATGTTATCCTTTTATGATTCTCTAAAGTGGCCTTTTTAGGCCCCCTGGTACATTAATTTCGTCAGCCCTTTGGGGAATGACATTGTCAGACCAAACACTTGTCCATGTACACATTCATAGGTAGGTACGTAGGTAGGTAGATGCCTTATATTATCGGTACGTAGAAAACCTACGTTAGGTATACCGGAAAATGAAATCGAATCGTCAATTTTCCACATAGTTAGGTATAACGTTGCTAGTAAAATTCTGTGAAATTTTATCGTTTAGTTTCCCCTGTAGCGGTAGACGATACCTATAATAATTTAATGATGATTGAAACGTCATAACGCACAGTTTGATTTTTCCTGTGGATAGTAATACAACAATAAACATTAGAAAATATTATTGCATACTTAGATATTAAATCCTGGCTTTTTATTGTTTTTATTTATTACTAGCTGCGCCCCGCGGTTTCACCCGCATAAGTTTCGATCCCGCAGGAATATCGGGATAAAAAGTAGCCTAGGTATATGTTAATCCAGGGTGTCAGCTACCTCCATACCAAATTTTATCAAAATTGGTCCAGCCGTTTTAGCGTGAAGAAGTAACAAACATATAAACACACACACACTCACAAACTTTCGCCTTTATAATATTTGTGAGATTTTCAGCTGTTGGTGTCCCACTACAGAGCAAAGGTCTCCCCTACCAGTCGGTCAGACGGTCGGTCAGTCAGTCGGTCTTTCTCTCCTACCAGTTATCCGTATCTCTGCTGTTTGTGGCCAATCCTTATGAAAAAGTCGAGTTCCTCTCGCCATCTCCTCCTGGGTCTGCCGCGTTGCCATTTGCTCCTGCACCCTAATTGCCTAACACACTATTAGTAGCAATGGGTTTCATTTTGACAGTTCAAAAACATTCCTTGCGTTATTTGCGTTGTTGAGCAGGCAGGCATATTTATCAAACATATGGAGCAATGGATTAGAAATATGCTTCAAAATGATTCAAATTGAGAGTAATAGTGTGTTATGCAATTAGGGCGCTGTTTGGGAACCACTGTGTTGTTATTTGTCCCCACTGCTACTGCGTCATAGAAACATGTAGCCAGCCCAGTTCCATTTAACCTTGGCAGTGTTTTTTACAAAAAAAAATACATGACTATCTTCGATAACAATATATTACATACATACGTGTCGAATTGTTAACCTTCTTTTTTTTTAAGTCAGTAAAAAAGCTTTCAGGAGTAATGGCATTCTAAATCATTGGCAAAACCAAAGTATGAAAAAAGTGAGTTGACAAATTTGGTAACGCGAAGAGGAAATGGGAAAATTGGAAGTCGATGATTCAGCCGGTCTTCACTTACGTGATGTTCAGATATAAGCGGGAAACCGTAAATGTCAAAATAAAGCACATGATTTACTGCTTGGCGAAAATACCTGGAAATTGAACGCACATTTACATTGTACTAGGTAGGTAATAGAAAAGCGTCGGTGTTGAAATAATTATAACGTAAAAATGTGAGTGCTTGAAAGAGACTCGAAAACTGATATGAATGTGCGTAGGTTTAGATATACCTATTTGTTTTTTTTTTCATAGATATTGGCTGGTGGAAAAAAGCCTGAACACACTTTTCGGCCAGCTATATTGGCAATATTGGCGCCAGTATGTTCTACTTTTTTAGGATTCCGTACCAAAATGGTAAAAGAACCCTTACGGTGAGACTCAGTCTGTCTGTCTGTCTGTCTGTCACAGCTGGATATCTCAAGAACTAGTAATGCTATCAACTTGAAAATTAGAAGTTTTAGATGACGTTTGCCCAACTATTTTGCAAATTAGAAAGAAATAAAAATATATGTATATTTTTTGCAACAGGGACTGAAAGGGAGTCTGAAAAATTCGAAGTGGTGCTACTAGAGCATGTAGGGTATAGTAAAAGCGTAGTTTGCACATTTTCAAAATTTTTTTCTTTTTTTAGGCCGCATAGTTTTCGACTTTTGATGAAAAATGTAAAATAAAATAACGCCTTATCTCCGAAGTTTGCAAAGTGAAAAATCAGAAATAATTCTATGTGATAGAAGTTTATGTAAAGATTACAGGAAAAATAAAACGATGTCTCTAAATAGCACACTTTTTCAGAAATCATCAACAAAATTTACGTTAGTTCCACCATCGGTCAAAAGATGGTGCTGACATAAAACTGCAATATATACCGCAATGCACAGTGTTAAAGTTCTCTGACGAATATAGGCCTCGCCGATGAAATTTTAAAAACATATGATGGTACGGAACCCTCGGTGCGCGAGTCTCTTGCTTATGCCCGGTTTTTTGCCAACCTTCGAAGGGACAGCTTGAGGCAATGAAAGTTAAGATATGCCTACATTATGATGTGATTGACGCAATCTAACTATATATTACTAATAATAAATCTGAAGTGTTTGTTTGTTTGAACGCGCTAATCTCTGGAACTAGCCGTCGGATTTGAAAAAATATTGTTGCGTTTGATGGCCTAATTCTTGAGGAAGGCTAAAGGCTATTTATCATCACGTTAAGACTCTTACGAACCGAGCAAAAAGGAATAACGCTTAGCGAAAACAAAGTAATATCGCGGGCAGGCGATGCGATGCGTTAGGATGGATCGAGGAAACAAAAAATTTCACGGGAAGTCGCGGGCAAAACATAGTATTTATACAAGGTTAAATTTAAGTCGTTCTGGACCTCTTCAGGGGTCATTGTACTCATCATTATGAACAACTTTTACTATGGGACCAAACCTGATATCACAAAAAAAAATCAGCTGCTCCCTACATTTTGACGAGTTATGCGAACATAAATGTAGGGAACAGCTGATTTTTTTTTCGCGATTTCATGTTTGGTCCCATAGTAAAAGTTGTTCATAATGATGAGTACAATGACCCCTGAAGAGGTCCAGAACGACTTAAATTTAAACGTGTATAAAAAATCCAATTTGTTGTAAAATAATTTCAAGCAAAGTAAATATTTACGATTCCTGCCACGATATTAATAATACTTTAATTAAGTTTGCTTCATTAGCCGTCCCTAACACAGCGCTATCAAGTTTTGAACACGGAACAGTTTTCCCTTAAATTTCCTGAGTATTATCTATTACGTAAATTATTAGAATGGCTCTTTATATTCATACTAGCTTCTGCTCGCGACTTCGTCCGCGTGAAATTTCTTGTTGCCACGACACATAATTATATTATGAGGGTAAGGGAGTTATGTCCTTGTAAATAAAAATAAATTCCCACAATTTTTTTTCATGTGATTCTTTTCTATGCTTTTTCAGTAATGAAGTACTTAGGTATATTTAATGTAATAACTGAAAGATTCCACATCACCGCTAGCACCATAATAAGATATGGTTAGTATGTAGGTGATAACTCGATTTTGACTCTTTAGCACTTATGAAAGAATCAAGTACAACCGGCTGCGTTCTTAAGGTTAGTAGACTCAACAACTTAGATACAACAGAGTTCAATAAAAGTGCACAAAAAAGACAAACTAATGATAATATATAAAAGTAAAATATAGTAATAGACAAAAAAATTACTAATAGTAATTATATTCTTTACTCACATAATATTTTTTAATGGTGGGAAATGTTTAGGTACTATTTAGTAGACTATTTAGCTAAATAAGTCTAATTGTTGGTGGAAATTTGGACCAAGTCCCATACATTTTGGTGCATTATCCTTTCTGTTTTGTAAACAATTAGAATGGCTCTTTATATTTATATTATTCCTGAACAGGGTATTGTTTGTTGTGCTCACACAGAACCCTCGGGGGCATGATTTTGTCCGCTGGATTAAATTGTCTTTTGTTACTCCTCAAATATTGAGTTTTGGACACGCAACAAATTCTGTGACCTTCCTGGTTTATAATTATGTTTCGTTGAGCTAAGTCATACACGTACTGGTAATTTATCTAGGGTTATTTAAGGTGAACAAATTATTAGGTATCGTATCGTATTACCCAGTAGCTGGGTTGTGGAGGTCAGATAGGCAGTCGCTCCATGTAAAATACTGGTATTCAGCTGCATCCGGTTAGACTGGAAGCCGACCCCAACATTGGGAAAAGGCTAGGCAGAGTATGATGATTTAAGGTGAACAAATATTGCCAAGATAATCCATACTAATACCTATTATAAATGCGAAAGTGTGTCTGTCTGTCTGTTACCTCTTCACGCTTAAACCGCTGAACCGATTTAGAAGAAATTTGTTATAGACATAGTTTAAGTCTCGGGAAAGGATATAGGATAGTTTTTATCCCGATATTCCCACGGGATCGACACTTATGCGGGTGAAACCGCGGGGCGCTGCTAGTACAAACTAATATGACGCCTGTAATCTCCAAAGGGTTAGGCCGAGGTATACCTATAGTACACCTACACTTCGCCAGCTCTGTGCTAGTCCCATGTAATAGGGGGAAAGCCGCTTCCCTAAGTAATACATTGGTTAAAGCGTCTCCGTAAAGTTCACGATTCAACAACCCAAAGTTTCAAAGATGTAACTTCTGGCCATGGTTTGGTGATTGTTAAGACAGACTGTAAATTGTAGGCCAGAATAAAGTAACCATCTATCTTTTTTAGATATAAAATTCAAAGTCCTGACTGACTGATATATCAAAGGACAGCCTACGCCGCCGCCGCTGCGCTGGTCCTAGAGACAGGAAATTTAGAGGGTGTGTTCTTAGTGAAGAGTAGGTATCCACTAAGAAAGGGTTTTTCGAAATTACACCTCTTTTTTTTAAAATGGGTGAATGGGGGGAGATGAGATTTCACGTTGACAAAGTCGCGGGCAGAAGCCAGTTTTCAATATAATGTTTAAAAGTGTCGAGTTTGCAAGGAGGTTCACGATAAAGTCGATTTCATTTATGCAGAGCCACAAATCAGGGAGACCCTGTAATCTTCTCCAGAATTGCTTTTCGCGCATTTTTATATTCGTAGGTATAGATTGTTTTAAGTTTTTGTATATTATACGTCTTTTTAGAGGTATGAAGAACAGGGTGTAAAGTTCACTCAACCTCCATAGAAAAGGGAGGATCCTCGGACAGGAGGGGTGTCGTGTGTGGTGGGCCACCCGGACTTTGTAATTAATACAGGGTTACTTGTAATTCGATGTAGGTATATCCGTCAGGAGCTGATAGGGTGCCAAAATCAAATAAATTGAACCCCCATACCTATGTATGGCCAAAATTCAATAGTTTTCGAGATATTTGAATTTTAAGGGTTTTTCGATATAATTCTAAATAAAAAAAAACTACAAAATGAATCATTAAAAAATGATATTGTAGCTGGCACTTCAATTAAACTATGAACATAATAAAAAGTAATTTAAAAAAATTAAACCGACTTCAAAAAGAAATTAACTCAAAATTATGAAATAACTTTAATTTCGGAAGTCGGTGTCTTGGGATCTGTATTTTAGTTTTATGACACCGACTTCCGAAATTAAAGTTATTTCATAATTTTGAGTTAATTTCTTTTTGAAGTCGGTTTAATTTTTTTAAATTACTTTTTATTTCGTAATTTTTAGTTTTTGCACTAGTATTTGACCAAGGTTTTGAGATGTTTTCCCTTTGACACTACACCCGTAGCTCTTATCAATAAGCCAGGCCGTCACACTTACACGTATTAGTCCATATCTTGAAAATTACTGAATCGATCTTGATGAAACTTGCACTGTTCCCTAAGTTGAAGAAAATGTAAGCCAATAAAAAAAAATGGTCACGATCCGATTAATAGTTCCGGAGATATGCGTGGACAAACATACATACATACATACATACATACATACATACATACATAGGTCTATGAAATTTTGTATATTTGTTTGGAAGCCCTAATAGATCATCATATGTGAATATAATGCAAATCCAATAATATTACATACATACGTATCGAATTGATAACCTCCTTTTTTTGAAGTCGGTAATTAAAAGTACTTAATTCAACTAAATAATTAAAATGATGAGCGATTTAAGAATTCGCATTCTTCGTTTCCGCTGATATCTTTATCTGACCCTAATTCATTGCTCTCGAGTGTATTTCAATCTTCTGACATTTAGGTACCAGTGTCTGCAGTAAAACCTAGGATTTACCAATTGAATGCCGCCGGTAAATGTTTGAAATTAAAGATTATTATAAAACAATTCGGACTTTTAGCGGTGAGACTTGGTAAATCTTAGGATTTACCGGTAAATCCTAAGATTTACCGCAGTTCGGGCTTTTACAGTAAAACAAACTATTCAGCTTTATAATATTAAGTATAGATATAGATTTCTTTTTACTTTTCTTTAACCTGACTCCTGAACTATTCGCGAGACGAAGTAACTATTGGATAAAAATGTCGCGTTCGTCAACACTGTTAACCAGTAGAACTGTAGAACGCATCATTCCCAGTAGTCAATAGTGTTAACCACGGGGTATACCTATTAACCAGCGGGAACGACCGACATATATTCTAGTTGCGCGGTAAACTCTGCTTGAGTCAGTGTGATGCGTAGTTCGCATGTGGTGATGTAGATGCCGCCGCCACATCTTTATTTTCTTAGTAAATAGTCAATTTTCTAAGACAATAAAGATTCGGGTGATCATTAATAAGTAATTGCTTTCTGTGTCCGACAGTCTTACGATTAAGGCAGGAAATGAAGTCGTAATAGGTATGTCAGTCTCTGTCTACTCGAATACTAAATTACTGTCGCCGAAGCCGAAATGAGAAACATTATCATTGTATAGCGTGTGAATGACGTGTGCGTTTGTGTGTGTACTGTGTACTACGATACACATGCTAAACGCATGGACTTTTTAGCAACTAATTTAGCAAGTCTGTTTGATTTGCTTAAAGAGGTGAAGATTAGCTCAACAAATATTTATTTAACTCTGTTTTGGAAAAGTGTTATTGAATAGTAACTGCGCCAGTAGAAGAAGTCTAAGAGTTTTTGGAACAATTTTTGTTCCAAAAAACTCTTAGGCATGCTAAGTACCTTTTTCTAGTTGTCTCTTTGCGAAACATCATCAAAAAATTATTAAACCGTTTTTCATTTGTGGTAGTTTAAGAAATTTTGTGTTTACTGAAACAAACAGGCGGAGGGTCAGATACATAAACACACTTTCATATCCTAACTAATATATTATTATAATATATATATATATATTTATTACTTTATATATGTATTATATAATATTATATTCCCAGGTCATGTATGTATCAATTCGAATTCTAAAATATCTCAATAATTTAATGCAAAGGTGGTTCAGCTAATTGCAGTTATAACTGACTGTACATTTCTGCCTAACCCTTCGGACAATCCAGGCGTGATGTTACGTTACGTTATGTTATTTTAAAAGCTGTAAGTATACCTATGGCATTCTACTATGTGTTTTGTTTCATGTTGTGTTGTGTTCCATGTTGTGAGCTTATGCACAATACAGAAATGCTTTCAACGCAAAACCAACTATAGTAATGTCATTACAATTTCTTATCTGTATCCACATCTGTATCTCGTATTGAGGAAAAACGGCCAAGTGCGTGTCGGTCACGCACACGAGGGCTTCCGTATTACCGTATAATATTTAACGCTACCATATTTATAAAAATACTTTATTAGGTATAAAAAATTCGTTTCTTGTATGGGAACCCACTTTAATTTTTAACTTTATTTTTTATAGCGACTATAGTATTATACACTGTGAAATTTCAAGTGTCTACCTGTAACGGTTCGAACGATACAGCCCTGTGACAGACAGCCGGACGTGCTGTGAGAGCTGAGCCTTAGTAATAGGGTGGGCACCCTTTGGGTACGGAACTGTATTATACTGCGTTTATTCGTGGCCTACCTCATACCTGTAACCTCACGCAACGTTCTGTATAATCGATAATTCATAGACCCTTGTAATATTGCTACCAGACTACTATTAATTCTAGTATCAATATTCAACAAAAATGGATTACTAATGTTGGATTTCGGATTGATATAACATGGAGTGTGATTTCTTAAGGGTCCTCCAGACAGGCGCAACGCAACGGTGCGGCGCGATTCTGGTAGAACAATTTCCATGAAGTTTTTATAGAAATTGTTCTACTAGAGTCGCGTCGTACTGTCCCATCGCGCCTGTCTGTGAGAGCCTTATTTTTTAATACTGCTTAGGTACGCTTTCACTAATCTTTACAAACGTAGGTAATAAAAAGACAGAGAATTTCGTATTTATAATTTAAGTATTTAAATTTTCTTGACTTTTTAACTGCATAACTAAACAAATTTTGAAACGAAAACTACTAAGTACTTAAAAAAAGTATTAAGGGGAAGCCCAATAAAGTTCTCCTTGAAAATATCTTTCCATTGGTGTATTTATTATGGCTATTGGGCAAGCATTTTCCTAAACTTCAGTGCCCAAGTAGTCACCTATTTAGGTCATTAACGTCGAACCGACTAACAATTGGCAAAAGTCGCGTACCTATTGCAGTATTAGTAATTACTTACTGCATATTATGTTTTCAACATAAGAAGTCGTTTTCTTTTTATATCGCTACAAAATGGCGCCCGAACAGGGACTTTGTAGCGATATAAAAAGAAAACGACTTCGAACCATTAAGTGGTGATGAAGTCGTTGACTTTTGACAATTGTTAGTCAGTTCGGAGTTATTAATGACTTAAATAGGTGACAATTTGGGCACCAAAGTTAAGGAATTCTTGGCGCCCAATAACCATGATATACCTATACACCGATGGAAAGAGGGTTTTAAGGAGAATCTTTGCTACATAGTGCAGTATTAGTAATTACTGCATATTATGTTTTCAACATTCCATCCTTCTTTAAGATTTTAGGCAACCTTTTTTTGTTCATTTTTCTGATTTAAAAATCAAACTTTTGAATATTGAACTGATGAAGTCGTTTTCTTTTTATATCGCTACAAAATGTGGTTAGAAGTCGTTTTATTTTTATATCGCTACAAAATGGCGCCCGAACAAGTCCCTGTTCGGGCGCGGGTGTATAGGTATATCATGGTTATTGGGCGCCAAGAATTCCTTAACTTTGGTGCCCAAATTGTCACCTATTTAAGTCATTAATAACTCCGAACTGACTAACAATTGTCAAAAGTCGTGTTAGATTCTAAAAGCTTGCTTGAAAAGCTCTTGCAATTGGTATAGATACGTCTTATGGCTATTGGGCTTCAGGGCAAAAACCCATAGTACGGTACCATTCTCCTCTACCAAATGGACTACCAACTGAAATTATTCGTTTATTCAAATCATTACTGTCATTCTTTGACAGTTGTTTGAAATGGCTATAACACGGCAAAGTGACGTAACGAGAATTTAAAACTGACGATGACGGTGTCACTTTACACTAGGAATTAAATTCTTGTTTATAATTTTCGAGAGTGTTTAAACACAACAATAATACCTTCCAAATTGCTTTCCAAGTTTCTTCATCGGTAAGCTTTTGTATCCATAACGAAATTGGCCTCATTCTTGGCTAACGTACGTGTGGAAACATAATGTTGCCAGTATTTATTTAAAAACAATTTATTTTGTTTGTTTACCTACGATTATAACATTTTTGTGCAGTTTTCAAGAAATACCTCTATTTGGTTCGTTTCAAGCAACCTCAAAAACTTTCAAATTTTGTTCGTTTTGCTTATTGGCCAGAACAGGAATACCTATAACTCAATTATTTATGCCAAAATGTTCAATTGTAATCCCAAAAAAAACGAATTCGTTTTCATTCGATTCCTAATTCCAAAAGTGTTAGGAAATAACAATCAAAACAACGTAGTTACGTTGTTTATTGTTGTTGTACTTCTACTTTTATGTGTACGAGTACCTACACACAAAGAGTGAGATTACCTAGATAAATAGATTTGTAGTCAGTGTGAAAACATACACCTGAAGGCTAATTCCCGTAATGAAAAACGTACAAAATTTAGTCGCAATCCGAAAATAATTTAACAATGTCGCAATCTCATTTTAGCGACAATCAATGTCAAAAATTTGTCAAAAATGTAGGCAAATTAGAGGTATTTTTGACAGATTAAGACTGAGATCAGACTGTGAACGTTCTTAAAATTCCGAGAAATTGTCCCTCTGATCGCGTGTAATTTGATCACATTGACGTTCCCTACGGTTCCCGAACAAACAGCCAAATTGCATTATTAATTTCTAAACTTGTTCTAGTTGTATCGAATACTCAATAATAACTCATTCAAACTTTTGACTAACGAATTGGAATGAAACAATACAAAAACCAATCTCCATTCAGAATACAGTAAAATGTTTCGAGTATTTGCCAGAAACCATATTCATCGTAAAATGAAAATGAGCAGAAAAATACGTTGAAAACTTAAAAGAATGCTGAGCCAAATGAGCGCGTTAAATCTACGGAAAATCTGATATTCATAATGTCGATTCGCATTATGTACTATTTCTTAGTCACATTAGAAAAATATTTTCTTGAATTTGATTTTGTGAGAAATCTAGGAAAAAAGTTTGGGCTTAGCAAAGCCACGTAACGTCTGGAGATAGATGTATACAATATAATATAATTGAAAATAAAAATCTGAATGACAGGAAAGTTTAATTTGCTCGCAAAAGACGAACTCTATCTTAGTACACAATTTAGCAATAAAACAAGATGCTTTAATAACATCACTAGAAGAAATCACTACGAACTCTCTACACTGTGTACCTTTGTGTTTAATTTTGAACAGCAAAGAGTATTTAAAAAGTGAGAGAAAAGTTGAGAAATGGGTAGATATGTGACTAGAAAGACAAGTTCATTTATAAAAGTTGCTTCATCGTATCATAGACCTCCCCAAAGATTGCCACAATGAAAAATCCTGCGCTGGAAAACAACATAACCAGCCTATTATATTCGACACAGGCCTCCTCTCTGTGAGAAGGAGTGACCACCTCGCAAGCCCGGTGTGGGTGGGTGAATGTCTTCGATTTTTTTCTGGTTCTTTGACATGCCGGTTTCCTCACGATGTTTTCCTTTACCGTTTTGAGAGCAGTGGTGACGAAATATCTTACACAAAGTAAAGCGTCTGGGTTCGAACCTATGACATACCTACTCGTATAACTCATATGTCCACCACTGCTAATTTTTAACAGTAAAGAGTATTGAACCAACCTAGCATAATTTTTTACATATAATGTAGGTAGGCTATTATCCAATATATACTACCTAGGTACATGATAGGTATCTTGCTGTAACTGCTTGGAGATATTGAGCTACCTGGTAACTCAGACCGGAATAACTCCTATCGAGGTGGGCTACCAAAGATTAACCCAGATTACGTCAAACGTATTCATAGCAAGAATATTGTTATTGTTGAATAACAATATATAACATCTAAAAGGTCCCATTAAAATAGATGGACAAACTTTTAGAAATCATTCAGACCACCAAAATAAGGACGATGGTAAAAAAATATATAAGATAAAAACGCATAGATACTTACATGATAAATAAAATCTGCTAACGAAACAACCGACTTTTTTGGAAGTCGGTTGTTTTTTTTGTAAAAAAGTTTTTATTTTTTACTTTTCAGTGGGTCAGTTTGTAATTTATCTAAGTTACAATAGCCTAATGTCAACTGCTGATCACCTTTTACAAAATATTGCTTTTCCCGATGCAGGGACGTTGATTGTTGAGGAGTTCTCCTAGTATTCCACTCTCCTAGCTGATAATACTGGCTGCAGCATCAGGCCAGATTTATGTCAACATTGGATTGAACTTAAAATTTAGTCCTGTTTAAAATGAGCCCAAACACGACTACGGTGCTGTAATTTCAAGGTTTGTACTTTTGCAGACTATCCTGACTGCAGCATCAGGTCATGACTTGATGATCATGAGACCAAATGTGGCAAATGGCCTATCAAACATCAAAACAATTTACTATAAAACAGTCCTTGCCTGTTCGAGTAACTTCTTACTGTTAAGGAGTTGTACCTTCCATCATCAGCCCAGCTACCTGAGATGGTGACAACCATACACAAATACACAAGATACTTCATAAAATATGCGAAAAACAATAAGTGAGCCTATAAAATTTGAGGATTGCCCTCGATTTCTCTAAGATCCCATCATCAGATCCTAACTTGGTGACAATGGGACCACCTCAGAACTATCTACTTTCGAACAAAAAAAGAATTTTGAAAATCCGTCGACAATTGGCGGAGTATTCGATGAACAAACATACAAAAAAAAAATACGAACATAGTACCTCCTCCTTTTTGTGAAGTCGGTAAATACACTTAATCTGCCGGAAATTTACTATTTTAGGTCAAAATAAAATCACTTTAATCAGTGTTTTGTTATGCTTGGATATCTTTGGTTAGACGAACTGAGCGCTGTGTTAAAATTTGTCCATCTATTTTAATGGGACCCTGTATATAACAATATAAGGGGTTCTACAATTTCCTGAAAATCCTTTAATTAAACAAAGCCTTTGTGTGCTTCAGACAGAGGTAATATTGTTATGTCAATCGTCTTAAATCCGGAATTATGTATCTATTGATACAATCGGATATAATGTAGATATTGGTTTACATAACGCACATGTTATAAAAATATCGCGGAACCGTGAATAGCACTGCCGATATAAATTCTGCGAAAACCAAAAGATGTAAAACGATTTCATACATAAACATAGGTACATAAATTCACGCCAACTTGCCATTAGGGTAGGCAGAAACTACTGAACGCCACCTGCTACGATCCTTACATACTCCTTCCTTTCTTAATTCATAGCTCTGTTTATATAATTAACTAGTAATACAACTATTCCAATTAAAATTGACAAACGATCGAACCATTCCAGCTGACTCTAATACTCTTATTACCATGTGAATTTATTTTATCGACAGCTTCGCTTTACCTAGATTAAAAGTGCTCGTCAAAACAAGGTGATCGTGGACATGAGTCATTTTTATGATGCGGTATAATAAAATTTGCCTATAGTGCCGTTGTCTACATTTTTAAGAGTTACTTACTTTATTTCAAAGCAGAACACAGCAAAGGGATTAAGGGGCAGGATATGGTGGTAATAATTCCTCAGACCAGAGGTCCTACTCTCTAAGTCCAATAACAAAGATACGGGCCCGTCCTTAGGTAGTTTGAAACTTCCGAGTGAACCTTTCCGAATTAATTTACTTTTTTGGACGAGCAAAAACACATAAGGAGTAGGGACACCTATCAAATCGTGGTGTCATTCAATCTTAGGTCGGGCCCCCAAACTAATCTTATGTTCGTAAGTGATACGTGTTAAGCAATCGCCTGTAACTTCGAACGAAACAACGGATTTGGAGTAGAACTCGAGCTCTTTCGCATAGAGCTATGACAAAATGTTGTAATAAAATTATAAATGCAATAACAAAGAACTACTTCAACAATCAGTCGCACATTGATAGAACACAGTCTTGGCATCACATGGTTGCCTGAAACGCTTATGATTTTAATAACGACTTATGCACAACTTTGCACGGAAGCCGCTAGCTGGAAAATAAAGCCTTTTAGGAAAACCATAAATAATTTATTTCAATAAGAATCATTTAATCAATTTGAGGTACAAAAACAAATTTTAATTTGAGGGGTATGACGCTTTCCTCTTAATATGTTAGATATAGTTTCTTAGTAAAGGTGATAGAAATGTGATTATATAAATAAGTTGTGCCAAGGCCGGTCATGGCTTACGCTAGTAATTATACTAAAGATTAATGATCCAACATACCGCGGTAAACGATATTAAGAAAGTATGACTAAGCATTTTATTGGTACTGCTTGGAGGACTGCCCATTTTTATAGGGGACACTACACGAGGCATAATTTATTAGTTACTTGTACCCATACTCCTACACAAAAAAATAAAAAATATGATAATTTTTTTGTGGGGTCATCGACCGAAGTTAGCGCAGTGTAGTCACTTCAAATTATCATCAACTTTAATCCCACTGCGCGACACAGGCCTCCTCTCGGTGAGAGGGAGGAGGCCGTAATCCACCACGCGGGCACAGAGCGGGTTGGTAGATGTCATAATTATGTTTTCGAATTTTTGGTTGAAGGATATGCCGGTTTCCTTCAACGTTTTAAGACCAGTGGTGATGAAATAATGTACACAAAGTAAATCGCCTGACTGGGTCCGAAGTTTCGAACCCACGACCTACAAATCGTACCTAAGTAGGCCCTTACCACAAAGCCACCAGTCCGCTCCTTTACTACTACAAAAAATAAATAAATTTGATATTTTTTTTGTGGGGTCATCGACCGAAGTTATTTTATGCACTTGAAATACTTATCAGTATAAAAAATACTTTTTTTGTGTAAACTAAATGCGATAAAACAAAAGATAACTGATTTTTTCAACTCGTACTTCAAGTAACAACACTTATCAGCGGTGGTTGATACCAAACAACAAACCTCAAATCCTAATTTTTTTTATATAAGAGCGTTTACGCCATACGGTATTTCATACAAACTTTCAAACCCTTGTTTTTGGAAATAAATGAACTTCATACGCGTAGGATACAAAGGTCTAAAAAGTTACTTAAGAACATTTTCGAAAAATAGTGTTACAGCCAAATTAGACCGATTTTAAATTTTCCATAGAAACAGAGATTTTCAGTTATCTTACTTAACTTTTTAGACCTTTGTATCCAGCTTATGCGTATGAAGTTTCATAATAATCGGTTCATTCATTTCGAAAAACAAGGGCTTGTAAGTTTGTATGAAATGCCGTACGGCGTAAACGCTCTTCATCATTTCAGCCAAAAGACGTCCACTGCTGGACATAGGCCTCCCCCAAGCACTTCCACTTCGACCGGTTCTGTGCTTCTCGCATCCAACGGGTTCCTGCGGCCTTCACAAGGTCGTCGGTCCACCTTGTGGGAGGCCTTCCAACGCTACGTCTTCCGGTACGTGGTCGCCACTCCAGAACCTTTCGGCCCCATCGGCCATCTGTTCTGCGAGCAATGTAGGGCACATTGCCCACTGCCACTTAAGTTTGGCAATTCTTCGGGCTATGTCGGTTACCTTGGTTCTCCTACGCTCTTAATCGTGTTTATTTATTATCGATAACATCATGTCTGCAGAGTTTTGCTACTTTCATTAGACCCTGTTTATCTAGGAAAGTCCGGAAACAAACGACTTTAAACAAAATGATAAGGTATGTTCTGCGTTCTGCTAAGGAAGGGTTTGCAGACCCACAGAAAGATGTCCTCGTTTATGGGAAGTTTCGCAACTTTATGAAAAGCATTTATTATTCAGCGGGAAATAAAACTAACTTATGGTGAAAATTTTCGTACTATAACATACTTTGTAGAGTTTCCTGCAAACTAGAGATGTCGAGTAAATGCATTATTTTAGAATTCCATTATTTTGGCAATTTTATTACTTTAGACTAGAATTAAATTGTTATAGTAAGTCCAAAACATTCACCTTTAACAAACAAATTATACCTTCTATTAAAAGAAAATAAGTCAAATAAGCACATTATTTATAAGCAAATTACTAAGAATTATCTACCCTAGAATTACCGACACGATTTTCAAATTAAACTGTACACGGTTGCAGTTTTCATTCATATTAATTTTTTTTGTACATTGAATCGATTAAATTATTCATATTGAAATTATGGTTTTCCTAGTAATCGCACGTAGAGCGGAATAATGAAACGGTTTTATTTTCCAGCTAAAGGTTTTCGTGCAAAGCTGTGCTAAAATGTAAATGAATTATAAGCGTTTCAGGCAAAGTAGCATGTGATGCCATGACTGTGTTCTATCAATGTACGATTATATTGTTGCAGTAGTTCTTCGTTATTGTATTCATAATTGTATTACAATATTTTGATCGTAGCTCTATGCGAAGGAGCTCGAGTTCTACACCTTAAGCACAAAATCCGTTATTTCGGTCCAAGTTACGGGCGATTCCTACTTCGTATCATCTACGGACGTAAGTTTAGTTTGGGGCCCGACCTAAGAATGAATGACACAACGATTTGACAGTTGTCCCTAGTCCCGATGTGTTCATGCTCGTCAAACTACTGTCTGACTGGCCCGTATCTTCTTTAACGGACTTAACTTTAGAGAAGGGTCCCTGGGGGCCTAAAAAGGCCACTTTGGCAGAATCATAAACGTATTTTGCTTTTTTTCGTTGCAAGAGATTGGGATTGGATTTGGATTGGTATTTAAGCACAGACAAAAAAAAAATAACTGAAAAATCCTTCACCAATGGGATTTGATACGATTAACTTAACAGTTAACTGTCTATTATGATTTATAATGATTTGATGAATTCCTTTTATGATTCTGCAAAAGTGGCCTTTTTAGGCCCCCTGGTCCGAGGAATTACTACCACCATAACTTGCCGCTTATCCCTTTGCTGTGATTTGCTTTGAAAGGAAGTAATAACTTCTTAAAAATGTAGACACTGGCACTATTAATAGGCAAATTTTATTATACCGTATCATAAAAATGACTCATTTTCATATCTTTGTTGACGGACTAAAGGCTCCTACAAACAGACGCGACACGAGATAAAATCCCGTGCGACACAAAGGCACCGCAAGTCGCGCAACGAGCGAATATGCCTTTGTGTCGCGCGCGATTATTTTTATTATTTGAAGGAGCTTTAAGACTGTTTTGCTTTAAAAGGAAGTAAGAACCTTTCAAAATGTAAAGACCCTGGCAATACGACTCCTTTTCACGATCATCTTGTTTTGACGAGCACTTTGAAACGAGGTAGAGCGAAGCTATCGATAAAATAAAATCAAAATATTTTATTTCACATAAACCTACATGGACACATATGAATCATCAGAACGTAGATGCACGGTTTCAATTGGTCGTTTCATAAGGAGAAGAGCCGGCAAGAATCTCCATGGTCACTCTTTTAAAAATAATTGGCTTTTACAATGTTTTTAAATTACAGTGTTAACAGGTATTTGGATGACAGCGTAGGTCTGTCAACAAATGCTAAGGGAATACAAAATATTCTACAAATCTACAGTCTACAAACGTAATATGTTAGGGTCAGTTCACACCGAGACGCGACGCGACGCGCAGTTTTCAAGATAGAAATACAATTACAGACCTTATCTACTACACTAAAAGGTACACAATTCAGTGTCTACCTACTACGTCGAGCTACGCAGCGCGGCGCCGCCGCCGCGCGGCGTAGCTCACTGATTCGTGTACCTTTTTGTGTAGTAGATAAGGTCTGTAATTGTATTTCTATCTTGAAAACTGCGCGTCGCGTCGCGTCTCGGTGTGAACTGACCCATACGCGCGTTACGTTTTAATACATTTTCACATTCGCAAAATATATTTGTGACCCATTTGTAAAGCATTTGAGATTCGAGAAAACCCTACTTTTATGTATTTTTAAAAAAATTCCATAATTCGTCACTAAATATCACTTTTCTCTAAACTCTCAAATTGATAATAAATAGCCTTCATTGCTGGGTACACAATACGTTAACAAACCTTTCGATGTATTCAAATGTTGTAAAACATAGAGAGTTAAAGGAAGAGGTATATTAACCATTTTCAAATATCATCTACCTATAGTTTCTGCCCATCCCAATGGGAAGTAGGAGTGAGTTTATAGTTTGTGTATGAAATAATTTTTCATGATTTTTCGCAGAATTTATATCTAATCTGCATTTGCGACTTATTTGCCAAACATGTAAACAAATATGATTTTATGGAAAAAAATAAATTTGTTTACATTTCAAACATTTTTATAACTTTTTCAATAGTGCTAGTCACTCTGAATTCAACTCAATTCCCATTATTATAAAGTTGATATTTGTTTAACTTGAATTATCATCAATTTGAAACATTAATTTCAATAGACTTTACGCAGTTTGCAATTCATGGTTCACGTGATATTTTTAAAACATGTGCGTTATGTAAACCAATTTCTATATCTGTGTGCTATATTTATCTAATAACCGGTAGATGAACAGATAGATCATTCCGGAATCAAGATGATAGGATAACAATGATTGCCTCTGTCTGGAGCACATAAAGGCTTTGTTCACTTTTGTCACTAAACGATTTTCAGCGAATTGTAGAACAACATTGAGATTTATATGAGTAGCTGAAATACAACCGATGAATCAAGACCGGTTCGAACTTTGCGCAGAAGGCTACGCAACAACAGGTTGTAGGAATCGAATGGTGACATGAGGCGAGTGTGAGTGAGAGAACATGCGCGAAAGTTTGGAGAGCCTATGTTCACACTGGCCATTATTCAACGGCCGAATTGTAGGTACGTTTGATGTAATTTGGTTTAACCGGTAAAGCTCCTCGCGTGACCGGTGGGTCACGAAACAATAGAAAATCAATTGTGTCTCATTAGCGGAGCTTATGGGGTTAATCTTTGGTAGCCTGCCTCGATAGTTAGTTGGTAGCTCAATATCTCCAATCAGGAAGATATTTATTATTTATTTATTTAATACTTCAAGCACATAAATGTAATGCCATAGGCATTTTCTACCAGTCAACCTTTGGGTGATGCAGGGACAAACAGTGGTGGGTGCAATCATGAAAATTGAGGAATAAATATTTTAAATATAAAGATACGCATAAACCTATTAAAACTTTACATATAATATGTACCTAATTACATAGGTATAAATATAAGCACAAATAAATATACATAAATACATGAATAAACATTGCACGATTAAACATTCGATATCTTGAGCTAGTTGTAAGAGCAAAGGAAACGTATCACCACTAAAGAAGTGAAATCCAAAATAATAATTAGGCATACGCAATATTAAAAATCCAACTTAATTAGTAGGTTAATACCTACAGTGATCCATGTTTTCATATTTGATCCAAATTTTCCGACCAGTAATTAATAAGCTCAGATTACAGGACGTTTTGTGCCCCCTGATATTTCGCTTCCTATAATCATCTATTAGCTCATTAAATTGGCTTACGTTGTAGGAAATGTGCTGAAATAAGATGGTTCCAAACATGATTCGAGAAAAGTTATTTTCCAGTGCAGGATCAGTCGTTGGACCTATCTATTTTAAATGAACTTGCCTTTGTATTCACATACCTACCCATTTCACCACTCTCTCTCACTTTTTAAATACAAAGGGTATTTAAAAAGTGAGAGAGACTTTTAAAAATTAAATGTAGAGTTGTAGAAGTATACAGAGTTCGTAGTGATTTCTTCCACAGTGATGTTATTAAAGCAGCTTCTTTTTATGTTTAAAATGTCTATTTCTATTTAATTATATTATATTCATCTAGATCGAGACGATACGTTGCTTTACAACGCAGTTTTTTTTCCAAATTTTCTTACAAACAGAAATTAAAATTTTTTTTTTCTAATGTGACTTAGAAAAAGTACATAATGCGAATATACATTATGAATATCAGATTTTCCGCAGATTTAATGCGTCCATTTCGCTCAACTGTCTTTTACGTATTTTTTTGTTTATTTCCATTTTACGATAAAAATTGGTTCTGGCAAATATTCAACACATTTCACTGTATTATGCATGGAGATTTTATTTTGTATCGTTTCATTTCAATTCCAATTCGTTAGTCAAAAATTTGAATGACTTACTATTGAGTATTCGATACAACTACAACAAGTTTAGAAATTAAAAATGGAATTTTGGCTGTTTGTTCGGGAACAGTAGGGTCAAGTTTGTTACGATTTAATTGATTTCAGTTTATTAACGTTACACGCGATCAGGTGTATGTTTTCACACGGACTATAAATTTAGTTATCTAGGTAATCTCACGCTTTGTGTATACTCGTAGGTACTAATTTCACGTTAAAAACAAGTTACGTTGTTTTAATTGTTAAATCCTAATACTTTTGGAATTAGGAATCTAATGAAAAGTAATTGCGGTAAGCGTAGCTTAACCTAATCGATCGACCTGTGCGGCTGTTATTATTAATAATAATAGTAAAAAAGTTTATTTCGGAACAATAACACAAGAATAAGTACAACAAGTAAAACGATGATAGCTGTAAAAGTAAAAGCTGTAGCGCATCTAACAACGCCCTTTTTCAGATACAGAATGGAATGACGTTCCATGTAGAAAGTGCTTAAGGGGCTTACATGACCTAAAGCGTGGTCACTGTCGGACTGCATAGAAAAGAAAGAGAAGCGCGATGACACAACGTTGGTAATTTATTGCAAAATATGAAGCAATTATTTAATTACAAAAAATCTATTATTTGGACAAAAAAATTAAAACACTCTTGTTTTAGTATGTTGCTTGTAGAATAATCTGACAAAAAATCAGAATGATTGTAGGTATATTAGTATGGTATTCATTGTAAAAATAAAGTTTTCAGAGGTATCATTTTTTTTTTTTATCGTATTAAATTAACTAGTTCTATTATGTTTTTAACACACTATCTACCTAGCATATATCCTGAAGAATATCATAAATTTTTCTGATTTTATTTACTGTAGTCGATCATAATTATACTTTTATTGTTTCTAAAACTTGCGTTTTTTGTGTATAAGTCTTGTAAGCCCTTTAAAAGGTAATTAAGTTAATTTAGATTTAGTTAATAATAAAAACAAAAAATAAGCCAAGGATAAACATTACAGTACAGGACATATATGATTTGGGATGTATTTTGACGTTGAGTTAATGTGGTGAGTGTAGGGTGAATGGATATGTGGGTGAGTGTTAATGAGGTGTGCGAGGGGTGTTTGCGGTGTTTATGGCATGTATGTTATGTGTGGGAGTGATGAGTATTTTACACTTCCACTCTATTTCATCATAAAATTAAACAGAGATACAGAGAATATTATTTAGCCACGGGCTCCTCTCGTCTTCAGCACAATATATTTAAGTTAAATGTAATGTCGTAAATCTGAACCTTATCCCTAAAGCATATTAAAGGGAAATAGAGTTTCTATGTTGCCTCTAAACGTGCGGTATAGATTTTCCCGTCGTGGGTGGGAAATAGGTACCTAATGTGGGGTGGTTTGACATTACATGGGAGTTGAACAGCTGCGAAAAGTTCGTATTACCCTTAGGGAACGTCGATCCACGCGAAACACAATGCTTTTTTAATTGTTTCTGTAATTACGGCATTTAACCGGTTAAACGTAAATTTTCTGTAAATGGTACTAGTCATTATCGCTTATTCAGAGTTCTGAATTTCGTGAATAAAAAAAGCGTTATGGTTCAAAACAATCAAAAGTAAGATTGACAATTCCTTTCGCGACATTTTTGATGAAATCTTAAAATTGAGACAGTAAGCGACAAAGTTTGTTTTTATTTATGTTCTCCTTATACTCGACTTTCCGGAGACAATGGAGGCGTTTCATCACTTGAAAGCTTATTCTTGGAAGAGCAGCTGAAACTAATTCTTAGAGTGCAGGTACACCTACATAGATAAAGCGTTAGAGCTTTTGTCTGTTCGGATTATTGAAAAAAAGTGTTTTAGAGAAAAAGTATTAGTCAAGAGGTATAATGTGAACTAAATTAGTAAGATATTAGTATGAATAACTAGAATCTAATACTATAAGTAGGTACTAGCTTTTGCCCTTGGCTTCGAAATCGTCGAAATTATCCCAGAACGTACTATGGGGATAAATAATAATAATCTTGTGACTTGTGACAATTGGGCTAAGAGAACCACCTATTGGGTCCCACTAAACGCACGACGCCACCGCGGCAGGCCGAGATGAAGATGGCGGGATGAGCTTGACTCCTACCGTAAGGACTCGCAAAAGACAGAATTGTGTGGAAAAGGGAGAAGGATACGAGGCCTTTGCCCTGTAGTGGGACAATACAGGCTATAGACCGACCGCTTAACTTTGGCATTGCCTGAAGTAGCAGCGCGGTGCGGGAGGGCTGTGGTGACGTGATGCGAGAACTCAGTGATTCGTCAAGTTGTGACAACTGTCACCCCTCCCGCACCGCACAGCTACCTCAGGCAACGACTCAGTTAAGCGGTCGGCCTATAGTTACAAGGGGCGTATAATATATTCTCGGAATCAGGGTGATTTACTAATGATGTGGGTAATTTGACTAATTAATTAATAAAATTATCAAAGGGTATAAAAGTAAAATTTCATATAGTTGTGATTCATGTAGTTTGCTAGTTATCAACGACAACTGGAATGTCTAACGTGACAATGTTGAAGAAAATCGAGCACCGCACTGTTATTAAATTCCTTACCAAACAAGGAAAACGTCAAAAAACTATTCACGAAAAGACGGTGGCTGTTTACCAAGATTCTGCACCTTCGTTTTCTATGGTTCAAAAGTGGTCAAGTGAATATAAAAGGGGCAGAGAGAGTATTGAAGACGACACTCTCTCAAAGAAAATGTGAAAAAAGTTGAGAAGCTTATACTGGAGGATGGAATGAAGATCAAATTGATAGCAGAGATGACCCACCTCTCTGTTGGTTCCGTGCACACTATTCTTCATGACCTTCTTTACCTTTCAAAAGTCAGTGCAAGATGGGTGCCGCGAATGCTCACAGCGCCTCAAAAGCAAGTGCGAATCAAAGTGCTGTAGAGAGTTTTTAGAGCTCTGTGGTGAAGTTCCATCAAGTATTTTCGATCGAATTGTTACTGGTGATGAAACGTTGGGTCATCATTATGACCCTGAAAGTAAGCAAGAGTACATGCAGTGGCACAAGAAGGTTACTTTAGGGTTTCTTTACCCTAAGAAATTCAAAGTCGTTTGTCTGCCGAAAAAATCATGGCCACAGTGTTTTGGGATTCAAAGGGAATTTTGCTGATTGAGTACACAAAAAAAGGTGAAACCATAAACGAAGCATCCTACGCATTCACTTTACGAAATTTCTGGGAAGTAATTAAAGAAAAAAGACGGAAAAACTGACCACCGGTGCAATGTGTTACTTCTTCACGACAACACCCCGGTCCACACGGCGCGTGTTTTCAAGGCTGTTGTGCGAGATTGTGGTTTTGAAGAAATTAACCACCCACCCTATAGCCCGGAGCTAGCCCCGAGTGGTCCTAGTTTACGAATAATAAGCATAAAATATAGTTAATTTCGAGATGTTATAAATGCATTGGGGTAATGGGGGATTACATTGAAAAATAACAATTATTTTAATCGAATTTACGACTTTTTCATGCTGATACCGAGAATACATTGAACGCAACCCAGCCCAGATGTCCTAACCCAGATCAGCGTCTATCTGTGTCAAGCATCCAAATCCGGTCAACCGTTAAAGCGTGAAAAGACATGCAGACAGACTGACAGAGTTACTTTTGCATTTATAATACCTATTATTATGGAAGTTTGGATTTACCCCTGTGAGAGCCAGTATTAAATAGTGAATCCTATTAATAATAAATGAAAAGTAAAGTACGTCCTACATTGGATATGAAACTTCCAACTACTAGATATTATAATTTTGCAAAAGCTTGGCTTTTCCAGCTCGGAAAATAGATGAGTAGGAAGCCTGGCGGGATAGCAGGAGTGGAAAACTTAGGAATCACAATAAAATTAATATAAATGGCATGGAAACTACTCGCAATTTGTATATGTGTAATTAAATAACTTTGTTTTGATCCCAGTTTTGAAAGTAATAGAATAAGTGATTATGCAAATGTTAAATACATAAAGGTTTAGATACCTACATATATTAATGCGTGAATTTCGAATTTACTTAGTGATGCGGGTTGGTCTCCCGGGGGTCGCCAAAAACTCGATTGTGTCTCATTAGGTTACACGAACATACTTATGTACTGACGCCAGCACATCAAGGTGCTACAATCTGTCAAATTTCTTTAATAGATTTTCACCTTTATCGCTAAATCTTAAGGTTCAAAGTTGATTGGGAAAATTTGACAGTTTCGGGTAGCTTGATACGCTGGCGTTTGTACTTGCATAAATGGCACCTATTTATTGTATTAGACGTTTTTTTATATTGGATGGATAAATTAAACGAAGGATCGTCATATAACTTCGATAGTTATTCCTAGAAAACCGTTCTACGTTTTAGTACTATATTATAGACTATTAAATTATGCCCCTGTCACACCATGACGTTAACATCTTTCCATAAAACAACGTCTACGGAAATTAAACTCACTATTTATTCATGAAACGGCCTTATAATAAAAACATGTCATTATTGTATTACACGAACTTCCGGATCAGTTAAATATGTATTTTAATATAAGGAAAACCAATAAGTACGTCAGTGGCACACATTCCACAACTCATTATAACAGCATTCTTTTTTTTTTGCGGATGGGAAATCATCAAATGACCCCTCCCGCTCTGGGTGGAGCGGAAGGGACTGTCAGACTATTACTGACTAAAACCCACCCGTGTTCCTTCCTTAGCCCTTTCTGTTCCGTGCCAGCGGTAACCTTTTCGGACAATCCTGCTGACCCGGCAGGCTTCGGCCCTAGGATAATAGTGTGAAATATTTTAAGGGGTTAGTTCAATCAACTCAGCCTATCGCATTCCACTGCTGGATATAGGCTTCTCCCAGATTGCGCCACAACACCCTGTCCTCCGCCTTCCGCATCCAGTCTACCCCAGCCGCCTTCTTTAGGTCATCCGTCCATCTAGCTGGGGGGCGTCAATACGCGGTCACCACTCCAGGAGTCGTCTGCACCACCGGCCATCGGTCCTTCGACAGACATGGCCAGCCCACTGCCACTTCAGTTTGCTTACTCTGCAAGCTATGTCGGTAACTCCGGTTCCGGTCCGAGGTGTTAGTTGTCTTTGTGCACCGTTAATTAGTATGTAATATGTGCAAGAAAAGCTAGCGAAAACGCAAGCCCTGACACATTGACGAACACAGGAATGAAATTTTTACAGCTGGTTTTATCAATTCCAGCTTCAAATGCTCCGGTAGAAAGAATGTTGCCAAAACCGATTAAACTAATGATGAATGATTAATGTAACTTTAAAGTTACATTTAACTTGAAGCTTCACAATACCAATATTTAATCGGTTTCGGCAACATTCTTTCTACCGGAGCATTTGATGCTGGAAATCTTTACATTCTAGCTTAAAAGTTAAAATGTAAAGATTTTTATACAATTGCTTCACAAAATGAAAGATGAGAGAATGATGTGAGATGAGAGGTTTTGAAAGTTGTTTCTTCAAACAGCAAATATAAATTAAATAAAGAAATCGTCATTAAGCAATTCAAAAACGCTAAAACGGTAATATTTGATGCTAGTAACCCTTAAATCAAGAAGTGGTTGTGGCAAACCTACCGAGAATGCAATCTCTAATCAAATCTCAAAACATTTTACTTATACTCTTCTAGATAACGGTTTAACTATGGGTCTTTTGACATCCGTTATATCACGTTCCTATGTCTCGTACTAAGGTTCCACGACGTAACACTAAAGGTCATTTTGTTGCGTTACGTGCGGGACGTGCAATCACGTTGAGAGCCAACACCTTGTCGTGCAATACAATAAAACTGCGAGCCACTTCGCTGGTCGTCCATTTGTTATTTAACACGCTATTTGTCAAGGACGTGTTGTGTTTAAATTCACAGGAATGGTGTTGAAGAGTGTGGAATACGTTGCCAAAAATAGAAGGGTAGAAGTTTTCCTAAGCGAAGTTTAATCCAAGAATTTCCATTGTGGGAAAAGAAAGCGGATGGAATCGCCGTAAGTCGGTAAATAGGAATCAGTTCAAAGTTTTCTGTACTGAGTTTTTTTAATGAAATCTTGATTACTTAGTTTCAATAAAACTTTGAAGACTAATAATAGGATAATGATTAATTTAAAACAACAATAAAGGGAAGGACTTTTGTCACTGACTGTACCACTACTGGTTACGGATGGTAAAGTTTTATTAATACTGAGTCGAAACACGCATGTGGTTAGTTAATAGAATGTTCGGCGTAGTACGACGTATTTCGGCGTTCTATTAACAGAAATACTCGGTACTAGAAATGGGATTTCGCTAGAGCTACTTTGAGCGTAGGCATTTGGTAGGATTTTGTAATTGTTTACCTTTTGATGTCTGATGTTGAAATATATTTTGTAACTTATCGTACCTACTGTAAAGCTTGACGTCGGAAAACTGTGGTTCAGAATACACTCACTGTCAGTAAATAAAAACAACATTGTTGATAGATTTCCGATTCGATTCTTTGAAAACAGAAATATAATATTATGTTGGCGTGCTGTGCTGGCGCTGCTGTTGCAGCTGCGGAAAACCTCCAGCGGCGTAAGTATAATAACCTTTTTGGTAATTATATTTTCGAGCAGCTTGGGGTCTAACATTTCACCCTCGGGCCGTGGGGTCCAAGTGCTCATGGTCTTTTTAAGGAAATTTCGAAACGGCTGGTTGACGTTTCCCGTGACCCAAGGGCTGGCTTTTACCATGGCCAGAGACTAAGCACTGCCGTACAACGTGGTTAATTAATTAGGTATTAGTAGTTAAATAATTATATTTTTTATATGGTCGGGGAAATATTTTAATTGAGAATAATATTATAAACAGGGAAGTAATATATTTGTGCGATTGTATCTTCACTTAAAATATTGAATGGCAGGAAAAATTGAGTTTTTCCAAGTGGACAGATTGATGATCAGACTAGTCTTTCCAACGAGAATTTATTTTTCCCTTTTGGTCAGATTTATTTTAATCATCGCTGGAAAATATTGTAAAACCGTGAATTTCTATTGTTTTCTTAATTATTATTAATTAACCTCTCTTATAATGACTACCTTAATGAAGAAAGGATAAACTTCAAATAAGTTGGAATGTTCATTGACTTGGACTCCCTTTTGATAATATTTTCGTCAAGGTTTTATTAATAAATGGGACTGACAGGTTAGATGGAATTGCGTACGATTAAGATAGGAAATATTTATAGGAAAATACTTAAGACAATATTTTGGTCCTGTTTTCCTTATTTAATGGAAGAAATACAAGTATTAGGACGTGTTATAATTTTCCGCTTTCATGACTTTCAGGATATCAGCAAATGGTCCCATAGTTCTTGGGGACAGATTTGTATGTATGGACATAGTATTTCCCCGGAAAAGCTCTTTCAAATAGAGTTCTACCTACTTCCAAGCTTTTTACGAGACCGAATGTAGAAAATCCAAACGACTTATCACAAAGTCTATTCAAAACTCGCACACACATAACAACAAGTACAAACATTTCACTGAAATCTTCACTCAATAATCCTGAATGCCCGCTCCGTAAATATTTTCACATGAGTTCACATTTCGCAATACTCTGGAACGTAAAATTACTTTTGGAAAGGTAAAACGTACAAACTAATGCTAGGGTAAATCTAGAACAAATGATGTATTATGTGGCGTACGTAGGTATGGTAAAAAAGGGTAAAATTACATCATCAATCTCTTAAACGTCCACATGGGACTATAAAATGACGGTCACGAGGGATTAATCCTAGATTATCACTCGTCATCACGGTTGGTAAACGGATTGGTGACCGTCATATATGTCATCATATTAATCATCTGCCTATCCTTTTCCCAGTTATGTTGGGATCGGCTTCCAGTCTAACCGGATCCTGCTGAATACCAGTTTTTTACATTGAGCGACTGCCTATCTGACCCCCACAACCCAGTTGCTGGGTACTACGATACAACTTGATAAGACTGGTTGTCAGACTTTCGGGCTTCTGAATGGGTGGTCAGAAGCGTTACGGGTGTAACGACTGTCAAAGATCCACGAATGATAGCCGGGACCAACGGCGTAACGTGCTTTCCGACGCACGGAAAGACGAAAGACCGCCATATATACCTACTTAATGTTGTTAATAATACCTCATGGATTGTGTGAGGAATGATATGAAAAAGAAACAAGTGAATTATAGCGTGACGATTGACAGGGGAGAATGGAAGATGAAGGCGTCTTGCACCGACTACAAGTAACATGGGACAAGGTCAGGAAGATGATGATGAAAGGATGTTTGGATTCATTAAAACATTATTGTCAAGTATACGTCTGGCGTACTCTGACCAGTCAGCCCTGCTACCATTTTGGTGACTAGCTAATTTTTATTAATTTTTCCATAGCATGAGCTATTTTTACACATCGTTTGGCCGATAAGAGAGAAGTAGTAGAATCAAAGCATGCTGTCATGCTTAACTTTCTAACATACTCAATTATTACTTTTAACAATACCCGGATCCAAGATATCTTTTCTATTTGCGGGAAGTAAACGGCCATAATCCATTTCAATACATTATAAATTCGAAAATAGCTCTGTATGATACGTTTTCACGCCTAAATCGATCGGATTTCGATAAAATTTGGCAAGAATATAGATGGCATCTTGGGGAAGGATATCTGCTACTTTTTGTCCCGATAAGTAGCAGATTCCCTTGGGATAATTTCTGACATCCAAGCGGGTGAAGCCGTGACTGGGAGCTAGTTACATACAAACTAGCTGTTCCCCGCGGTGTCACACGCTGCGCGGCTCCTAAGGGTCGTAGCGTGATGTTATATAGCCTATAGCCTTCCTCGATAAATGGACTACCCAACACTAAAAGAATCATTCAAATCGGACCAGTAGTTCCAGAGATTAGCGCGTTCAAACAAACAAACAAACAAACTCTGCAGCTTTATAATATTATATAGTATAGATTACGTACGGTATACATTTAGGTAGCAACTCCTGCATTTGTTTCAAACTCTGACAGAAACCAATGTGGAGCAATTTGCGTCATGACTGTCCATTATGCGAACAAGCAGGAGCTTATTAGACTCGACACAAAGTTATGGCCTGTGTTGCATCTTCGTATACCTGGTCATAAATATACTGGAGTCATGCCTGGTGGTCGACTCTTCTTACTGAATATTATTTCTGCCATCTTGACATAATTCCCGTGTTCCTCGAAGTGGACATGGCTAGTAAATACATGTGTATTTTGCCGCGTATGTTTAAGTTCCATGTTTCCACAACTCCAGACTACGGGCTACTAATGAACATTTTCCCAGGGGCTCGTATCTGTGACCCCAACTCTCAGGAGTCGCACTTGCTACCACTAGAAATAAAGAAAGAAAATAAGTCTATTTGCGGTAAACATGACGCAGAAAAAGAACACACACACAAGAAAATAAAATAACAAGTAGAGTAAGAAGCCAGTCAAAAGAAAAAGCCATACCTATTTAAAGAACTTGATTTAAACTACCCAAAGAAAATAGGGCCCACCCATCTAAGTCTTTCTGATCCAGGCCTCTTAGCTACACTCTCGGTCTCCTGAAAGCATTCACACACGTTTCGGATAGCTCGTCGCGACATACCGAGATGTATTGCTACAGATCTCTTAGAGCCTCCCCCTTGAAGCATAGCAACAGCTCTTGTGGTGCTTTCCATGTCCATTTGACGACAAAAACCAGGCATAGTAATCAAGATTAACACCGAAATAAATAAAAACTTTTTAACAAAAAAAAAAACCGACTTCCAAAAAAAACACTACAAAGTGAAAAATAACTTTTATTTCGGAAGTCGGTCTCTTTGGATCTTTATTTTAGTTTTTTGCCACCGACTTCCGAAATAAAAGTTATTTTTCACTTTGTAGTGTTTTTTTTGGAAGTCGGTTTTTTTTTTGTTAAAAAGTTTTTATTTCTCGCTTTTTAGTGTGTCTGTTTATAATGTATCTAAGTTACAATAGCCTAATGCCAACTTGCTCATCGCCTTTTACAAAATATTGCTTTTCCCGATGCAGAGACGTTAATTGTTGAGGAGTTCTCCTGGTATTCCACCATCAGCTCCATTTCACCATTCGCATTGTGACGAGCATAACTTGCTTAGCAACCATATTAAAGTAAGTAATCGAATCGCAAACCGGGAAATACTTATTATTGAGTAGTTCCGGTAGCCATCTGTGGTCTTCATCATCAGTTCCACTTCACCAAATGATGCTTTCCGAGAGCAAATGCACGAGTTACTACAAAAAATACCCAAATCGCTATAGGTGAGCCTATAATACTTGAAGAGTTCCTTCGATTTCTCCAGGATCCCATCATCAGATCCTGACCTGCTGACAATGGGACCACCTGGAAAGTATACCCTTTCAAACAAAAAAATAATTTTTGAAATCGGTGAGCCGTCTCCGAGTAATCGGGGAACATACATAAAAAAAAAAAAAAAAAAAAAAAACAAAAAAGGTTCCGACGAATTGAGAACCTCCTCCTTTTTGAAGTCGGTTAAAAAGGCTGTAACTGAACGTGACGAGTAACGTCAACGCTTTGAATCGGACTGAGAACACAAGTGAAAGAATTCTAACAACAAGTGTTTCTCAAGCACTTCACATTTTCTGTCTACCCGCTTGAATTCGACTCTAAAATTGACGCTCGAAACATTGACAAGGACCCATAAACATGTCGAGAATAAGGTTTAGTGCTTTACTTCACAAATGCTTACCTAAATTTATACTTGGACAATATTCTAAATAAACTTAGGGTGGGCCCTATTTTGTTTTGAGTAGTTTAGAATTATGTTTTGCATAGCAGGGTTATTTTAAATTGGTTAGCTAAACTTCGCAGAGTAGCTGGGTTAAAATAAAAAATAAATGGATTTGATGTTTTCTTGACTGCTGTTATTGTTGGTACTTGAGTTGAGAAAAACTGTTTTCTTTAGTTGTATCGTGTTTAGATACCCATCACCTCTGTGAAGCTTTTACAAACAAAAACAGATTTCTTAAACTGATATTTTATGTAACTTCAATATCTGGACACGGACGTGCACACTGACGGTCGGACTGGTCCACAAATTCAAGGTCGCTCAAAGCGCTATGGAGCGAACTATGCTCGGAGTCTCTTTGATGGATAAAATCAGGAATGAACCGACATAGCTTGCAGAGTAAGCAAACTGAAGTGGCAGTGGGCTGGCCATGTTTGTCGAATGACTGATGGCCGGTGGTGTAGACGAGTCCTGAAGTGGCGACCGCGTATCGGCAAGCGTAGTGTAGGACTTCCCCCAGCTAGATGGACGGACGACCTAAAGATGGTGGATGATGTAGACTGGATGCGGAAGGCGGAGGACAGGGTGTAGTGGTGGTGTCTGGGAGAGGCCTATGTCCAGCAGTGGACTGCAATAGGCTCATTTGATTGATTGATTAAATACATACTTTAATTTTGGAACGAAGTTCTTTAACGCAGCGGTAGGAGTAAACTGGTAGAAAACGTCACGTGTCAAAAAAACGTTATATAAACGTAAGTCCATGAGACTTTTATTTAATAGAAAGAGACAGATAAAGAGAGAGACAGTTTTCATGGTTATGAGGGCCCTGAAGCCAATAGGTCAAAATGAAAATCAATGATGGCAGCTGAGAACATTTAAACATTTATCATGGTTTTCGAGGGAGTACTAACCCAATAGTGAGGACAAAATAAAAATCCAAGATGGCGAGAACTTTACTAGAGTTTCTAGAACCTTAGGCCCTGTATTAAATTCGCACGTTCTCTCTCTCTTTCTAATATATACGTGTGTGTGTGCGTGCGTGTAACGCGTAATAAACTTCTTTTCGGCCGTGGTCCTCCGACCCTGCACACGTTTTTTTTTGTTTTATCATGTTTACCTAACGATATCCATTGCTTTTTTTTAGTTTAGCTAGTCAATTTAAAATAACCGTGTATGTATGTATACATACTTTCGCTTGTATTCTGGAATCAACATAATCTTAAAAGTATTTTGTATAGGTACTTACATTTTTTCTAGCGCTTTACGCAAAAATGAGGAAAATTTTATTAAACCTCATTTGTCCCTATTTGCTTGAAATATTAAATTACGAAATAAAAGTCGCTCTCAGTTGAAATATCGTTATTTTTTTATTTGTTGTATTTAGATAAATAACTAGGTACTTTTAATACCTATTTGAATGCTTCAGAATCGCGTAGCAAAAATTACAATGTACCATATTATAAAAAAAAAAAACTGTAAAATACTACCTTGTAATAATATTTTATCTTTTTGTTGTAAACAAGCTTTTATAAGACAAAAAATGCAATGCGTAGGAAAATGTATTAATGTTTTTATTTTCTTTCTTTCACCAAGGATGAAAGTTGAAAATACTTCTGGAAACCTAAATATACTTCCAACCTAAGTCTATCCCACATTAACACCAATCACTATAATATTTCGAAATAAACTCACGCGACGACCCTTTTCTAGTAAACAGCACACTTCGTTTAAACAGTTTCTACAAGAAATTGACCACCTGCTGTGTTTAACTTATGATCTCTCAATCTATTATGTCCGTACTTAGGTGCTTTATTAAATGTCAGCTTATAAACACAATATTTACGGCGTAGGGAGGCCCTCATGTGTTGTTGTTTGTACCTACCAATTTCCCCATTTGACGGTAATTGCTTTCGAGGAATTCTGTTATTGATGTTATTGTTATGATGATGTTAATAACAAAATCGCATCTACGAGAGCTTGCTGGCACGAGATTACTTATCATGCAGTTTGTTTTAAATATAGGTATGTAAGTATAAGGCTGATTACACACAACAACGCGCCACGCGACGGAGTGCAGGTAACGCGCCCCCGCGCATGATTTTTTACATATAAATTCAATAAGAACACGCTTCCGCGCGGTGAATTCGTTTAAGTCGGCTTCCAGTCTTACCAGATGCAGATGAATATCAGTATTTTACATGGAGCATATTCAGTTCACATTGACAACTCAATACTTACCTCACTTTCGTTAGTTAACTTTCTATACGTACTGGATATACAAATACATATCACGTGAAATACTATTTTATTCCATATCAATGATCATCGGCATCAATCAGTAAGTGGCAGTGCAAACTGTGTGTCTTGTCGTTGCCGCAAGTAGCGAGAGTGCCCGACTCCCATAGCCCGTCGTTGCGTCTCTGCAACTCAACCTCCAAGTGTGCGGAGCTTTGAACAACATATATGAAAATCGTCGGCTGCAGAATGTCGTTGCGTCTAATCGCCGAGCTGATGCAGTCGCATGTCGCATAGTGTGCGCCATGTCTAAAAGGCGTGACACACACTAGTCAAGGATGGCTACCGGCTCCAACTGATTTGGACACACTGTTGGGTCACAGGCCTCCTCTCGGTGAGAGGGTGTGGGCCCGCACTGGGCCCGCGTGGTGGATTACGTCCACCACGCGGGCCCAGTGCGGGTTGCTGGATGTCACATAATATCTTCTCGGTTCTAAGACATGCCGGTTTCCCCACGATGTTATCCTTCACCGTTTTGAGAGCAGTGGTGATGAAACAACCAATTGATTTATTTGCTTCTATTTGAAGAAATTCTTATTTAAGTGTTACCGTTGTTCATCATTTATCTGTAAGTATTTCATGTATTTCTAGAAAAAGATAAGATTACTCAGTAATTTAAGTGAATGTAACACAAAGATGTCATTATACATTTCGGATGTGACGTAATTAGAAAAGGGAATGTGCGACATTTAATTTCTAATTAAAAGGCGTGGCTACTCAAAACGTAATTTATTCTCATCGTGTCATTTCAGCTGCTTACCATTGTACCTGTTGCCTGGTTTTTATGCGTCCATTTAATTGTTTAAAAAAATATGTAGAGATTTTAAAGAGCGTGCAATAGCGTAATTGTAGGTGTATTTCGTTCTTGGGTCATTGTTATTTTTCTCAGTTTTAATCATTTTCTGGCAGTTTGAGTAATTTATGCGGCCTATCCAAATGTCTTTGTTGTTCTTTGGTATTCTTCGTCGTATCGTTGAGCTCTGTTGAGCGCTAACTCAATCTGTGTGGTTCTTCCCTTAAAATACCATTTCAGACACCAATCTACATGGTCTTCACATGATCTGACCAAGATTATGTCTGTAAGAGAATTCGTTAGTGTTCGTATCAGACTAACGAATGCAAAAGGCGTTGCATCTAACAATGCCGTCCCAATACGTGAGCTTATTATAGAGGGTAGATAAACAAATTTCACTAAAACAACATGGGTGCCCACTGAATATGTATATCGCAATCATTTTCCCATCGGCGCGCGTGTTGGACGGACGTGGCTTTTTCCTGAGATCCTCCAGTAAACAGGAGGTTAATGAGAAAACTTAGTGCAAAGCCAGACTGGATGTAGTCGCGCGGCATCAAGTAGCGTCCGGTGTGAACTCGCGTGCGGCACGCCATGCTGTATCTATGATCTTTAATGCTTTAAGTTTTGCTTTATAGCTTTTTGAGGTGCATACGTCGATAAAAGCTGAGCTGTGCTGTTGTTATTAGAGATGTTGTAGATTTACTTAGGTTCGTGAAGCGATGATATCAAAATTACACATATCAGTCGAGCTATTCTGTAAAAATTACACCGTGAATACTTAGTTAAAGTGAGCTGTCAATAGTGTTAATCATCAGGTGGAATGATAGCTCACTTCGCCTAACTTTTTAACGGTGAGATTTTTACAGAATCGACCGGCTGGTCTCTGAGTGATAAAAAGTCATCATCTGCCTACCCTTTTCCCAACTATGTTGGGGTCGGCTTCCAGTATGTATTACAAGCTGTTTTTTGATAATTTAGTTTTCTTCCTTAACTTATTTACGAGGTCAATTATTTATTTATTTTCTCAAATAGAGCTTTAGTGGTAGCAATACGACAAAGTTCGCAGTACTTGATTGTTAAAAAAAAAGCTACGAATATTGATTCGTAGCTTTTTTTAAACTAACTATTCGAGAGTTAAAATACGCATTTTATGACACGACATTTTAAAATACTAGGTATTTTCAAATGTCGTGTCATAAAATGCGTATTTTCTTAGGCAGATAATCCATTGTTAGAACGCATATAGGTATCACGAATGTCTTACGTAAACTAGCCGGACTCGGTTTATGCACGGACACGAAGTATATGAGGAACCCTTTTAAAAAATTTAACGTGCTCGTGTCTATAAAGTACTTTTAGGAAACCCTTTTTGTGTGTGACGTAGGTTGACAACATTCGGTGATATATCGTAGCGGAAATGTCTATTTTTGTATCAGACATATTTACCTATATTAACAGAAACCTGCTGCATTGAAGTAACATTTTGACAAAATTAGAGATACAAAAGAATGTGGTGACGACACTTAATTTCATTGCCATAGTCAAACTCAAACTCAAAGCATTTATTTCAATTAAACCATTTTACAGGCACTTTTGAATTGTCAAGAAGTAGGTCAGTCAGAAAAATGTGAAGCTAGTTGCCCATTCCAAAGCGTAGGTACCTATGGAGAAGAACGGACAAGAAACTCCATGGACACTCTTTTTAAATCATATTTTACAAAAATATTAGTTACATCATTACTTTTGAATTTATAATTAAATAATGTGAGAACGATGTAAAAATAAACAAGACGTATGCGTTAAAAGCGTCCAGAGTACAACAAATAGTACTAAAACAATCCAAAAATAAAAATAAAATAATTAAAAATAAGCCGAGGCAGCTAAGTGATGACCAGCCCCAACTGACGGCGCCCGTTCACGAACATGACGCATAGATCAGCACCATTCAGCTCAACCATTTTGAAGGGAGCTAAATGATCCAACATACACGCCACCGTCAGCGAGACATTTGTGTGAGCATGACATACTATCAGCCGCCAGGGCACATTCAAGTCAATGAAAGACATATTACCCGGTAAATGGTAAAATAAGGTATAGTACTTACATAGAACTCACATCTGTGCTATGCAATTATACAATACAAATGAAATTGAGTTTATACAATGCAAAGATAGTCTTACAATCTTCAGCAGCTCCAACAGTATTTTCAGGTGTCAATCAATTAGTTGTGGTTGTGGAGCAGGACCAGCATTGAGCCAGGCATTTTTATCAGCTATGTAATCCCCTAACTTATAATATGCCTGACTGCATAGTTTGCGTTTTATACAAGACTTGAATTTTGTCTCATTCAGTTGAAGAATGTGGGGAGGTATTTTATTATAACATTTTAAACAGTACCCCATAAAAGATGAGTCTACTTTAGCCAGTCTGAAACCTGGTTGAACTAATAGGTCCCTATTTCTAGTACTATAATTATGTCTTTCACCTCTTTTACTAAAAAGATGTAAGTTTTTTCTTACATACATGATGTTTTCGTAGATATATTGACAAGGTACCGTCATGATGTTAATTTCCTTAAACAGTTCCCTCAGAGAATCGCGCCTGCGGAGGTTATATATGGCTCTGATGGCTCTTTTCTGCAGAATAAAAATAGAATCGATGTCTGCAGCCCGTCCCCAAAGCAAAATACCGTAAGACATGACACTATGAAAGTAACTAAAATAGACTAGTCTCCGACATCAGTAAATTGACGGATTTTTCTGACAGCATAAGCTGCTGAACTTAGCCGTCCTGCAAGAGATGTTAAATGAGGACCCCATTGTAGCCTTGAGTCGAGCGTGATTCCTAAGAAAACAGTTTTATCGACGAATTCTAGTTTCTCTTGATTCAATATTATCTCACAATCACTACCTTTGACATTTGGTAAAGAAAATCTTATGCACTTAGTTTTTTTTCCATTTAATACTAAATTATTAGCAGTGAACCAATTTTGGACCTGCAGAAGGGCGTTATTTACGTCGTCAAAATTTGTAGCACGTCTATTTACCTTAAAAATTAAGGAAGTGTCATCAGCAAATAACACCATTTGTGGTTGATTTTTTAATAAATGGAGTAGATCATTAACATACACTAAAAAGAGGAAAGGACCCAATATCGAGCCTTGTGGCACACCCATTTTTACTTTTAAACCATATGAATTGACACCATTTATTTGGACTTGCTGTTGTCTATCATTTAAATAAGAACTAACTAAACTGAGCGCAAGTTTTCCAAGTCCGTAATGTTCAAGTTTCAAAAGCAAGGTTTCGTGATCGACGCAATCAAATGCCTTAGAGAGGTCACAAAAGATTCCAATGGCGTCTTGGGCCTCTTCCCACGCGTTAAAAATGTGTTTTAATAAGGTTACACCAGCGTCAGTCGTACAACGTCCTTTGGTGAAACCAAATTGCTGATCGTGAAGGATTTTATTCATGTTAAAATGATTGAGTATCTGATTAAGCATTATCTTTTCGAACACCTTACTGAAAACCGGCAACACGGATACGGGTCTATAATTATTGGTGTCTTTACTGTCCCCAGATTTGAAAAGTGGTATTACCTTACTGTATTTCATTAAATCGGGGAAGATTCCTTGATCAACACACAAATTAAATACTAAGGCTAAGTAAGGTGCAATAGTCTCAATTATGGAGGCACAGACTTTAATGGACATTCCCCAAAGATCTTCGGTCAATTTGATCTTAATTTGCTTAAAAGCTTTTATTATTGAAGCGGGGTTTATATGTTTAAATTGAAATTCAACCGGGCAGGCTGGAACGTTCGCTCTTAATAAATCAATTGATACGTCGGATGAGGAATTTAAGGCTTCCGTCGTTTTTGATGGTATATTAGTAAAGAAATTTACAAATTCCTGAGCTACTTCTAAGTTAGAGCTTATGGCACCACGTGAAGTCTCCAATGTGTAATCAGTGTTTCGTTTTTTATTCAAACTAGTTTCGTTATTTATAATTTTCCAAACTGTTTTTATCTTATTTTCTGCTGATTTGATTTTATTGCTAATGTACAGGGCTTTGGCTATTTTGCAAGTATTTCTAAAAATTTTGGAATATGTAGCAACATACTTGCTGAAAGTTTCAGTATTGATGTAAGGCTTAAGGCCATACAGCTCGAAAAGTCTTTCCCTACTTATCCTAATACCTCTAGTTGCCCAGTCACTAAAAACAAAATTAGGGCAAATGTTTTTTGTTTTCTTTTCAAAAGTTGTATTAAATTGAGTGTGCACTACTGAAAAGAAATCCTCGTACAATTTATTAGCATCATCCCTATCATGGCCCAGATCATTTAACTTATTATTTAGGGTACTATTGAATCTATTTAGTTTACCAGTCGTTATTGGTCTAAATTGAATTTGCACTTTTTGCAAAGGTGTTTTAAACTTAAAAGATACCGTTTGTCCACTATGATCAGACGGCAGATAATTTACGATGGCTTTATCTAAATAATCACAATCGCAAAAGACATTATCAATACAAGTAGCAGAAGTTGGAGTTATTCTAGTAGGTTCTGCAAACACATTATATAAATTGAACGATTTAAAAAGGCTTAATAATCTACTGCTATTAGAATTATTTTCCAAAATATTAATATTAAAATCCCCACAAATAATTGCGGCTTTGTTATTGGATGCAAGTTTCGCTAAGACATCTTCCATTATTGACTCAAATAAAGAAAAGTTCTGATAATTAGGGGGTCTGTAAACGCACACTATGACATGCTTATCTAGCTCAACACAGGACAGTTCGATGCAATGTTCAACTGATAAACCCACTATGTCATTTCGTTGCTTGGATTTTAAACATTTTTTTATCAATATTAGAGAACCTCCACGCAGCATAGATTTACGGTTAAAACAACTGCCCACACTATAGTTCTCAAAATTAATTAACATTTGGTAATCCTATAACCAATGTTCAGTACAACAAACAATGTCAAACTTTGTTTTTTCTAAAAACATTTCAATTTCTAATAATTTGGAAGAAATGCCTTGAATATTTTGATGAAATACTGTCAAGGCATTCTGCTGATCTCCTTTTTGATATTTACATAATTTAGAGCAAGAAGATACCTTGTTGTTGTTAGGTATAAGAATATTATTACTGGTACCTTCTGTTGTCTTACAAACTAGTTTAAATGATTATCCGGAGTTACTCCCAAGACTTCAATGTCATCACCAGGCAGTGAGCTCATAGTGCGTGAGAGAAATGGAACCTCCTTCGTATAATTTGTACAAATATTAATAGCATTTGAGCTACATTCATTCAGGCAAACCACCTTATTATTAGTATTATTACTAACTGTTGTGGTGTTAATAATACAAGACTTCGACATAATACTTATGTCTGAGTTTATATAAAAAGCTAATAGCCTTGCTATTATGTGTCTAAAACTAACAGGCAGATACACAGTACCCCTAGTCGACTTTAAAGTTTCAACATAACAGTTGGTGTCAAAATATACAAGCTTGTCACTGTAATGACTAACTAAAAAGTGCATATGCTTATTAAGCATATGAATATAATTGTTTTGTCTATTTGTTAATTTTTTAAAATATGGGAAAGCACACAATATTATTTTATTACAATTTAACTTTAACAACTCAGTTACACAGTCAGTTATTTCATATTTTTTGACCTTAGAACTGTTACCTACAAATACAGTAATGTTAGTTTTGGGATTAAATACATTTCCTGTTACTGATGCCATTATTTGTTTGTAGGTTGACCCTGGCATACAATTATTTTGAGTTAGGCCGTTATCCAGGCATCCATAATCAGCCTATAATGTTCCCACTGCTGGGACACAGGCCTCCTCTCGGTGAGAGGGAGTGGGCCGTAATCCACCACGCCGGCCCAGTACGGGTTGGTAGATGTCACATGTCTTCGAATTTTTTGGTTCTAGGACATGCCGGTTTCCTCACGATGTTTTCCTTCACCGTTTTGAGAGCAGTGGTGATGAAATAATTTACACAAAGTAAAGCGCCTGTCTGGGTTCGAACCTACGACCTACAACTCGTAAGTCGCGGCCGTTACCACTTGGCCACCACTGCTCTATCCAGGCATCAAAAAAGTTATTTTCTCTTCCAAACTTAAGCTTCTACTAAGCTTTAGTTACATCTTTATCATTCTAATATTATTAATAACTTAGAGATAGATTATTTCCTCGTTCAGAGGATTTTGTGCGTCAATGTGGCGTCAATATTATAATTTTAATAAGTAAGACTTAGAAGCCGACTTTAAAGTGTTTTCGCATAAGCTATTTCCGACCCCATTAACCCAATTACTGTACTCGTTATCCACCACTTTATCGATCATGATAATAAATAAGATAAAAAACCTGACGGATAAAAATACCGCTGGTAATTTTTAAAATAACAATGTTTTCCATGGCCGATACATCTACTGTTGAAAATAGTTTAAAGTCCGCTTGAACTATTGAACTATTCGTGATAATACCAGAACATACTTCGCTAGTGCAAATAATCCCTTTCTTGGTTGCAACAACATACGTGGAAATTTACACTCTGAAAGTTTCTAGGTTACCCATCTACGTAGTTAAGCCTCTATACATTGCCCTCATTCGAGTAAAGCCTTAATAAATTACTCGTTTAAAAACGCCCTCTGAAAGTACCTGCCTTTGTGTGATCGCCACAATTTAAAGCTCTCATCAGTCAAAGACTAAAAGTTATTACAGGTAATGACAACAATCATAAACTTAGACGTTTACGTTTAGGAGAAGTAGCAAAACTTCTGCAATAATAACTTACTTCGTGCGACACAGTTTTCTATTCCAGACTACCCGACTCGAATAAAATTCCACCACACGGCAAAATTGATTTTCAACTTTGAAACAATAGATACAAAATATACACGGTCGCCGTAAAGTCTGATGAGGTCACAATCAATTGGGTTTGTGAATATCGTTTGAGGTTTTCGCTTTAGTAAATTGACTTGAACTTTATAGGTCTAGTAAAATACGTGACTATATTGGATCTTTTCTGAATAAACCGCCTATGTTTATTCGAGGTCACCGAAACATGCCTACGACTATCTTGGCAAAGTTTCCAAAAATACCAACACTGAGCATTTGTGCTACTAGATATTGATCCTAGCTTACTGTGACAATGACGGCTTTATCTTGTCACTACGCATATGTGATCATCACAAATCTTCGCACAGACTTCACAAAAGAAAGTGTTATACTTGCTGACTTTAAGTCTATTGGCAATCTTTTAGGGAGTGAAAGTACTCATGAGTAGGAACAATTTACTAGGTATGTGGATAATTCTGGAATATTGAAAAAATATTATATTCATACAAAAAGGCAATCGTCACCGCCTTTTCCAAAATATGTTGGAGTCGGCTTTCAGTCTAACCGGATGCAGCTGAATACCAGTATTTTACATGGAGCGAGCATATTTATTTATTTGGGATCCAACAAGGATTACACATAAACAATCATCAATAATACAATAAGTAAAAAGGTTCTTTTACGTGTGCACTTTCAACTACAGGAGACCACAGCATGCACATACCTATAACTAGGTATAAACACGATAAAAATAATACGAATGGTGAATATCAATTATAAAATTAAAGGAAAAAACATGTCAAGATTGAGCATTCATATTACAAACTGTATTATGCACAGGGTAAAAATATATATAGAAACAAAAAACATAAAGTATTTTACAAAAAGAAAATGTATTTATCCTCACATTAGAACGCCATACAGCAATTACACCAATGGAGCAAAATATATTTCATGTGCTGCTTTCCATCTATCTTGTGCGCGGTGGATAGAGCGGCGATGGATCACGCACGCTCACGCAGCTTCAAGACGTTTCTCCATAGATCACTCCTTCAATAGTGCGTACATTCTTTGAAAATTTTTGAAACTCAATGAATTTAACAAAATAAATACATATACATTAAAACTAGCACTTTGCCCGCGACTTCGTCCGCGTGTATTTCGTACTTTCCTCTAAAAATTTCGAATATGTATGTTTATGATCTTTATCATTTATTTAGATTAATAAGTATTCGGGCCAATTTTTAAGTTTGTAGATCAAAGGAATCAGATTTTTCAAATAAACAGGATCCTCGCTTTTCATCCACAAGGGTGGATTTTTGAAAAATCGTTTGGGATGACGTGTCCATAACTTGTCTCAAAGACCGATACCTACTCATTTTCGAGTTAATGGAAGCAAGCAGTAAAATCCACCCCTTCTTCTTCTTAGCGTGTCGATAGCAATCTAAATGGACTCGGCCCAGATTTCGGCTACTTGTTTGGCGCCATTACCAGCGTCCACCAGTTCCTATAACGTGCAGCTGACAGGACATGCAGGACACGATATTAAGTGTCCCATCGTTTGTGGAACAGCACCACATTTACACTCCAAGGCGGAGTCGTCTATGAATCTCCACCTGAACAGGTTTTCCTTGCTTCAGCTCACCTGGGTCCGGAGTCTGTTTAAAGACTTCCAGGTTACCCAAGGTTACTCATGTCCAGGTGGGAGGTCTTCAGCGGGTGGGACTAACGGTTTGGGTAAGGAAGGACTGTTTCGCCACAGCTTCAGTCTTTCTTGTCATGGTTCAACAGTGAGTTGACGACACACTTTGAAAAACTGTTTCGGCTTTTCAGCCTTTGTGGCACAAGGATGTTGTCGTGCAAAGGGTCATGTGTCGGAGACCATTTTGGCTCTTTCGCTGGAGCCAGTGCTCTGCGAACCACTGGTGGCGCTATTCCTGCTAGTGGATACAGCATTTCCTACTATATTTCCCAGCAATCCACCCCTTAAACTTTATTACCCTTTTCCACCTTGGTAGGAGTCGAGTTTTGAAAAACCCTAAAACTAACTACACCTTTTCACCCCGTTAGGGGTACATTTTCGAAAAACCCTGATACATTGTTTCGAGTTAATCGGACCGCCCGCCCGTTAAAATTCTTCCATACGAATTTTAACACCCCCAATCCCCTTTTAGGGGGTAGTTTAGAAAAACAAAAAGTGTCAATCTTCATAATTTACTTTCGTGCCAAGTTTCAAGTTTATTAACCAAATGAATAAGATTTTTCATATAAACTGTATCCCCGCTTTTCACCCCCACGGGGGTGGAATTTCGAAAAATAGTTTGTGATGTGTTCATTACTTGACTCAAAGATTATTTATACCAATTTTCGACTTAATCAAGCCACGCAGTAAAATCCTCCCTGTAAAATTAACTACGTATTTTCACCCCGTTAGGGGTACATTTTCGAAAAACTCTGATACACGTTATTCTCTATTTTTGGTCTTAAGTATAAATACTGAGTTTCGAGTTAATCGGACAGCCCGTTAAAATTCTTCCATACAAACTTTGACACCCTCCAATCACCCTTTAGGGGGTAGTTAAGAAAAACAAAAAATGCCAAACTTAATAATTTACTTAGATAAGTATTCGTGCCAAGTTTCAAGTTTATTAACTCAAGGAATAAGATTTTTCATACACACGAAATCCCCCCTTTTCACCCCCTTAAAGGTTGAATTTCCAAAAACCCCTTCTTAGTGCTCCCCTACATTATAAAAGGAAGCCGTGTGCAAAATTTCACATTCCTAGATCCAGTAGTTTCGGCTGTACGTTGATATGTCAGTCAGTCAGTCATTCATTCAGTCAGTCAGTTTCTTCTTTTATATATATAGATAAATAATATACGCAAAACTACATATTAATTTTTTTTTTACGATACATATGTTTTGTTTTCACTGTTTCATCTGAAACACTGAAAACAATTTGATTGACATCTGCCAATTAACTCAAAATAAACCTGTGTAAAAGAAAACTTTAAGAGAACTTTGTTTCGAAAAATACTAACTTTCTAACGTAGAACACAAATGATGGACGACATAAATCAACTTCAGTGAAGTCCTGTGACATTACTCCATCACTGTCCGTCGAAAACGAAGCAGCCAGATCTAGCTTTTACATTAATTGTAACTTCGAAACACGTAACCAATAAGGAAAACTTTTGCGGTAGGAGAAAACTTTTCCTAGATACAAATAGTTTTCCTTAGCAAACTGCGTACCCATTAATATATTTACATGAAACCGTCGCGCGTAGACTTACTAAGACATCATTAGGACTTTGTACTATATACAGACTACATACAGGGTGGATTTTTCAAGTGGGCGTGGATGGCCAAATTCGAAACAGGAAAAGCGAAAAGTACTCAAACTCAAATGAAAACTAAATCTGCATCATTGAATTTTTGAAGAATCAATATTTCTAGCCAGAAATCGAACCCGTTGATTTTGATATAAAAAAACACACACTGTATTATTACACCATTCGACAATGTCCCTAATAACAATCAAATTCTGGGAAGTACTGACATACGGCAAACTAAAGAAAAGAGCTCAAAAAATTTATTTTTCAAAAATCCAATGATGCAGTTTTAGTTTTCATCAAAATCGAGCCCTAGACTCCTTTGAGTACTTTTCGCTATTCCTCATAGTTTCGGATTTGGAAATCCACGCCCACTTGAAAAATTCAACCTGTATACTACTATCTTGATTTTATCATAGACAAGCTTTTGCCCGCGAATTCATCCGCGTGAAATTTATTTTTCCCCTGATGGGTCAGTACTACTAATGATGAAATTGAGCAGTGGGTCCAGTCGACGTATTCAAAATGTGATTACGTCAACTGGACCGGCGGGTCCAGTTCGAGTGGGTCCAGGTTGACCAAAGACTCGTAGAGACTAGCTCCTGCCCGCGACTTCGTCGACGTGAAATTTCGTCGATAAAAACTATCCTATGCCCTTCCCCGGGATGCAATCTATCTCTCTGCCAAATATTATCGAAATCCGTTCAGTCGTTTAGACGTGAAAAGGTACCTAACATACAGACAGACAGACAGAGTTAATTTCGAATTTATAACATTAGTATGTATGTAAAGGTACAAGTATCTAAGTTTTCATTTTAGCGTGACTGCATTTGGCGATTTGTAAATACTCAAATAAATATTCATTTTTTCACAGCAAAGCGAATAGCTTTCAAAGAAGTGACATCGAACCCACATATATACCGTTTATACCTACATGTGGCTTTGCACTTAAGGGAAAAAGCGAAATACACATCCTGTTACCCGCTTTAAGCATAATGTAACGTTTAAAGTATATTTTCAGTATTATATTTGGGGCCTTTTACTTGGAAACAATAAAATTATATATAAAATTGTCTTGGTACTTGGCTTTGATATTTTGTGTTGGTAGGTATGTGCCGCACGTGTATAGTATGTGTGTAACAATTTTTAGTCTAATTGTTTATTCATTGACTGAGTTACCGTAGCCGTTATATCTATAATATAGATATAACGTAACGTTATATTATACGTACGTTGTTTTACGTTATATTATAACTAGTATAATTAGCCTTTAATGTTCCCACTGCTGGGACACAGGCCTCCTCTCTTCGAGAGGGAGTGGGCTGTAATCTACCACGCGGGCAAAGTGTTGGTTGGAAGATGTCACATAACTTCGAATTGATTTTGGGTCTAGGCCATGCCAGTTTCCTCATGATGATTTCCTTCACCATTTTGAGAACAGTTGTGATGAAATAGTTTACACAAAGCCTGCCTTGGTTCGACTTAGAACTCATAAGTCAGGGCGGTTACCACTGGGACACTGGGCCACTGCTCTACAATTGTATTATAATTATATGCACGTCCGAAATGCCTATCGATCAGAGCGTTTTAGTATTTATTTAAATGACAAGCCGTGTGTCCGATGGGATATCCCATCGGCAAAAACGACGATTTATTTCCGTTGGATCCCAGATTTAGATTCAATTTTTTAGGTATTAACGATGGGTTCCATTTGCACGAACTTCCGTACCCTACTTACGTCAATACTTTCATCCCCAATTTTCATTTCGTTTTAAAAATTTAATGCTTCACCCATCGGTTAAAGCTTTGAGTTATCTTTGAATTATATAAAGATTTTTATTAAGTAGAATATTTTCTCTTTTTTTCGGTCGTTTTATTGGGTCAACAGTTTTTACTATTTTTTCGCATTTTAAGACGTCAGTCCTTGTCTATATTTTTCTAAATATAGACAAGGACTGCGGCGCTTAAAATAAGTAGTCTTGTAGGTAAAATACTAGCATTTTACCTACAAGACTACTTATTTTAAGCGCCTGCGACATATTTTGTGTCTCCTTTTTGTCGACAAGGAGAGTCGGTGTAAAAATGCTATTGTATTGTTGTTGTTGCATGCCAAGGCACACTTTGTGGGTCACTCTAAGCCATTTGTCCAATAGCAGTGGCAAAGGACAATTCCATTTCCAAATAGGATCGTATTTTACTACATTTTACACATTTTCCGTAATGAAGTGTTTCAATATTAGATTCAATTTATATTTTAGGAATATGTGTATTTTGTACATTTTCCAGGTGTCTAATTAACTAAAATCTATAGTGTAGTAAATAACAAGGAGTAAGTAGGTACTATAGATTCAAAGCAGACTCGTATTTACAGAATTAAAACTGAGGATTAAAGTCAGTCCTAGTTGCATTTCTGAACATATAGATAGGTAAGTTGTGAGAGCTCTTCCGAGCTCTCCGTACCGGAATGAGTAATTTTTTCATTTTCTATCTTCCAGCTGTGATGGAAAACATCGTGAGGAAACCGGCATATCCTAGAACCAAAAATTTGAAGACATGTGACATCTGCCAATCCGCACTGGGGCCCGCGTGGTAGATGGGCCCACTCCCTCTCGAAGAGAGGCGGCCTGTGTCCCAGCAGTGGGAACATTATAGGCTGATTACGCTCTCTTCCCGCTTGTCAGCTAGACGGAACCCTACTTGTTTTATATTTTAATCTGAAACTAAATTAATGTTTGTCTCGTATTTCTTGCCGGACTCGCGGAAGTTGCATGTAAGCAGCGTATCGTATAGGCTATAGCACCTAGACCACACCACACCTATTGTTCTCTAATTACTGCTTCCTAGAGAACCTATTCATACAATAGGTACATTTGCATTGGTTTGAATTGAATTCATTTCGCACAATACATTGCTGTTCGCGAAGGTTCTGTTAATGGAAAAGTGACGTTTTTAGCGAAGTAATTAAGGCTTCGCTTCATTGATTGTTTCAACATATATTATTCTATTTTCAAGGACATTTGAATGCTTGAATTAAAGTTACTGTTATGAATTGTGAAGGCAGGCCCAATGAAAACGGAGTTTTTTTTTTAAATAAGATTTTCAAATGAGAAATATTTATTGGGAGAAGATTTCATCAGAGAAAATTCCTCATTATTTTCATAATATTCCAGAGAAGATTAGTTGACTAAGGGATGATTTTTCCAACGCCAGATAATTTTATCGGAGGAATAATTTTAAATTTTTGACAGTTCTTCCATACAAAAACTGTCAGACGTCAATTTTATTCCACGAATAAAAATTATCTGCAGATTGAAAAATCAGCCCATGTTGTAATGGATACTAGATTTAATATAAGTAGTCCCATTTATATGAAACTCATTAATTTTAAATATAAAAGTGCGAGTTATTTTTATTATTAAAGTAGAGATGGTTATTCATTTATAGAGGTTTTTTCATGTTACAAAGCTTCAAATATCTTTTTCGAAGTTTATTGTGTTGTTTTTTTTTTGTGTTTTGTTGTTTTGTGTGTGTTAATTAGGCCTTTTTTAGTTAAAACAGATTGAAAAGTTCTTATTAAAGAGTTTAGCGATATAAAAAATGAGAAAAAAGTAGGAAGGGTTGATTAAGGACTAAATCGAAAACTCTAGTCTAGGTTTAAATATTTCTTCGAAATGCTGGTCTTACAGCTGAGTAGAACCCTACTTGCGTAACACACTATCAATCTCAATCTGAATAGTTTTGAAGGTTATTGCTAATTCATCCATCCATCGTTCGAAAAGTTAGTCTGCTCAACAACATGAATAACGCAATGAATGTTGTTAAACTGTCAAAATGAAAGCTATTACCACTGATAGTGTGTTAAACAATTACCCCGCTGTCATTTAGAGATCCAAATTTTTCAATTTATGTATTTATTTTGTATTCCCATATAAAATTTAAGAACCATTCGTAGAAAAAAAAAAGACAATAAATATGTAAATAGGTCATAAAATAAAATAATAAAAGAAACAGCAACTTGTTTATGTATCTACCTAGGTATAACCTAGATTTCAGGAATTATGCGAAATCGAATAAATGCGTCGTATCCAACTATTTTAAGCCCTCAATGAGCAAAAATAATAAACACTCTCACTTGTTTGAAAAAAGTTTATAAAAATTCGATTAAATATTTCCATTTTTAAGCACTTTGACTAAAATAATCGGTTTAAGTTCCCTGTTTGAATAAAAAAGAAAAGAAACAAGGTTTAATATTTTAACAAGTAAAACCTTAACAAATATTGATTGGAGCCTCCTTTCAATATTCATCCGTTTCCATAAAGCGATAGATAAGTAGATATTGATTGAGATATAACTTGACATATAACTTGACTTGACATATATAACTTTATAGGTATACTAGCTTCTGCCCGCGACATCGTCCGCGTGAAATTCGTACTTTCCTCTAAAAATCTTCATCAAGACAAATATTAAGTTTTCGGGACAGTTTTTGAGTTTATAGATAAAAGGAATCAGATTTTTCAAATAAAATTCTTCCATACAAACTTTGACACCTGCCAATGTCCCTTCAGGGGGTGTTTAGAAAAAAGAAGTGCCTAACTTCATAATTTACTTTGATAAGAATTTGTGCCAAGTTTCAAGGTTATTAACTCAAGGAATAAGATTTTTCATACAAACATAATTCCCCCTTTTCACCCCCACAAGGGTGGTATTTTAAAAATCGTTTCAGATGTGTTCATAACTTGTCTCAAAGATTATTTATACCAATTTCGAGTTAATCAAGCCACGCAGTAAAATCATCCCCTGTAATTTTACAGGGGATGATTTTTTTTTTTAGTTAATTTTAACTACTCCTTTTCACCCTGTTATGGGAAGACTTTCGAAAAATCCGGATACACCTTATTCTTTATTTTTAGTTTTCATAGTTTCGAGTTAATCGGACAGCGCGTTAAAATTTATAGGTAGTATGTGTAAGCTTGTAATTAGCAAATTTTCCTGCCTACGAATGATCTTTAAATTGTGTTATTAGTCTGTAAGCTTTCTGGAAAAAAAAAAATATTATATAAGTAAGTATCAAAGCCGGGCTTGAAAGAAAACCCATACAATTTTTAACCTCATTAAATTTAATTATCTCAGATACCTTGAAATTTGACCGCACAGCAGTGTAAAAGGGATATTTTTTGGGAAGCCCGAAAAATGGAGCTTAACTTTTTAAACATAATTTACTGAAAATGTACATAAAATATATCCTTGTAGCCTGAAAAAGTTGTGCTTATGTATAGTCACGAGCACAACACTTGGCAACTTTCAATGTAGATTTTTTCGTGAAATAACGAATGCAACGTTGAAATACGACACTTTACAAAAACCTATGGGTTTGAAAATACTTTGTTCGTAATAACATAAAATTTCTTTCAAAACTAAAGGAGAAAATCGTCTTTGAGTAAAGCCAAGTGTGTACATACTTATGCTCGTGACTGTAGAAGGATGAAAATTTATGCTGTTTTAAAAAAGAATACCATTTTCTTTTGCTTCTGTATTTTAGCTATTCCACTTCTCAAACAACAGTACATAAACAGCTCGCTTGTGTTCCCTGGAGGGTTAGGCAGTACTGTTTAGTAAGTCTACTCTCCTAATTTCACCACTTATTTCACAAGTGGGTTCTAAGATACTATTCAGAGGTGTTTTTTTAAAATAAATACACGTTTCTTGTATAGGGGTTTATTGTAGGGGGGCAAGAAATGAGTTAAAAAACAAAAAGTTTATTTTACTTATTATTTGTTGTTATAGCGGTCCTAATAGTAGGTATAGTAGTCTGTGAAAATTTGACTACCTATTACGGTTCAAAAGATACAACCCTGTGACAGACGGACGAAAGGACAGCGGAGCCTTAGTAATAGGGTGGGTCCCGTTGGCACTCTTTGAGTACGGAACCCTAAAAAAGGGCTTCGATATTAGGTACTAACTTTGAAGTAGACATCTAACAACCAATTATATTATATTAACTTCTTGTGTAACTGAGGTATCTGTTCATTACAGGCACCAGGGGGCCTAAAGAGGCCACTTTGGCAGAATCATAAAAGGATAAGATTATGATTCATAATGGACAGTTAACTGTTAAGTTAATCGTATCAAATCCGTGAAAGTGAAAGAAAGTGAAAGATTTTTCAGTTATTTTTTTTTGTCTGTGCTAAAATATCAATCAATCCAGTCCAAATCCAATCCCAATCTCTTTGATTATACCTACGTAGTGCAGCGAAAAAAATGAAAAACACGGACTGTCTGCGCCATATTATGATGCATAATGTTATCCTTTTATGATTCTGCCATAGTGGCCTTTTTAGGCCCCCATAGGTAGGTTCGGTAGGTATTCGTATCAGTTTAATAATTGAATACCAATGATTGAAATATTTGCCGGTAGTCTGTTCAAGAGCGATAACAATTAAGTAATGAAATGTTGTGATAATTGTTATCGGTAAAGGACAGGTTTTAATGATCTCGTGCATTTGTGCAATCGCAATAACGGTACTGATCGTGAAGTTTTATTGTTCAGCCAGTCATATACATAATCAGCCTATAATATTCCTACGGCTGGAACACAGGTTCACAGCTTAAAGTGAGCTGTCAATAGTGTCAATCCTAGCGTCAGGTGGAATGACAAGTCACTTCAAGCTTCGTAGATTTTTATTTTTTTATTTTCTTCTCTAATCTCACCGGGAATCACTGCGATTATTGAATATTTAACATCGATACGGTACAAATCACTGCGATTATTGAATATTTAACATCGATACTATAATTCAAAGTTAGTTCAAACTAGAGCGAACTGCGAGATTTTTGTCTGTTCATAACGTTTGAATTTGTCGGCGGAAATTTTGTCGGGCGAATATTTTGAAGTAGGTATTAAGTCTCAGTAGATTGTCACAGGCTCATAAAATTTTCGCAGTTGAAAATGTTAGAAAGTTATAACTTTTTCGAATATTTGTGCTTTTATGAGCTACCTATGTTATTTTGTATTTTCTCAATTTATTTATTTTTTAAACTTTTTCACTACGCATACTGATTAGGTCTGGAACCTAAATTACAAAGTTTTAGTTTGAAATTTGAATGTAATTCGAATTCATAGATTTTTTTTTTTTAAAGTTTACGAAATTGGATACGATTGTAGCTTTTTTCAGATTAGATACATAAGTTGTAAATAGGTAAGTAAATTAAAAATTACTTTATAGCCTCTGAAGATCTAGTTTTGAAAGAGTTTATTTCCCAAAAAGTTCTTTTTATTTTCCTTAACTACTTTTTAAGTTACCAAACTAAAAGGGGCAGATTTAATAATAGAGGAAGTGTTCGTTTCTGGCGTGGAAGCGGGTCGGGTATCGAACCAAATCTCCAGTGCTACACCCTTATAAAATTGAATAATTTAGTAAGGTAATAACCGGTTTGCTATTTTATTTTTATCTACAAAGCACGGTAGATTACTAATGTCTCAAAAGTATACATACACAAGGTGTCATTTTTATTAATAACATTTAATTGCTTACTAATTTATACGATTATTACACAACTTATTAACACTAGGTAGGTACTTACTAGATTAAAAATAATAAAATGACAAAATAACTAACTAAATAACCTACCCAAGTGAAGGAAATTGAAAAAAGGTAAAAACCTGAAAAAGGTACAGTACGACCCGTACGGTCGTACTCTATTCATCATTATAAACACCTTTCACTATGGGACCAACCCTGAAATCGTGAAAAAATACTGTTCAGATTTGTGTTCACATAAATCAACAAAATATATGGAGAAACTGATTTTTTTACGCGAACCCTTTTCATGTTTTCAGTCTGTTATTTCAATTACACCGTCAACTTTTATCATCGTAGCGTATTATAATTTAAGATACTTAAACTCCGTAAAACCTTCAAAATAGTTCCTTCTACACTTTTGCAAACTATGAATGCAACTTAAAAATTCAAAGCTTTTTTACAGATTGCAATCATGCAAGCTACTAGCCATGTCTTTTCGTGAAAGCACTTCAGTAATTATGTTAATTATGGAAAGTCATAAATAGTGCAGGTTGTGGGCTGGCAACACGAAGGCGAGCGTGGCGGTATTCCGCACCGCGTCGAGACGGTCACTGCCCCCATACGACCGTCAACCCCTCAAATGCAGTCCTACCTGCAACAACTAACCCTATTAGCCATTTTCCGGAACCGACCGCGCCGCGCTATTTTCATCTTTATGCCTTAAGACACTGTGTCTCTCCAAATATAGGTCGCGAATAATAGAATGTGAGGACAGAACTAACTTAGCCCGACATTTCGCCCACTCGCTTTTCGGCTTAATTTGGTGAACTGCCGCAGTTGTAAAGTATTATTTTTATTGCTCTGGTCCTTTTCATATATGCGCTGAATGTCTCACCGAATAACGAGGATAGTACAAATTAAGGAAAAAACATTTCTTTTGAACACATTGAACATTTCTTTTCTTTTGATTTTTTTTCCTTTTTTATTTGTATGTCTTTGGAACTGCTGATCCGATTCCGAAAATTCTTTCACTAATGGGAAGCTACAGTATTATAGAGAGTGTCGGAGGATTTTTTAATGTTAAAACATAAAATTTCACGAGGAGTCTAGCTATATTCATTCATTCATTAATTCATTTATTTATTTTGTGAACACAGGTTGTCGTATTGTTTACTTATGTATTACCCTAATTGGTATATAGTATTATTGCCACCAATTAGGACTTGGTAATTATTAAATTATTATTTCGACGAAAATTACGTAGGAAAAAGTAAATGTTTCCATAGGAGTAATAACTTGAATCTATAAGTGCTTTTGAAATATAATATCTCGGAGTTTATGTAGTTATTGAGTATCAGTACATAGGGGTAATGACGCGGTGTGTTATGAAAATCTTTTACCTATACCTCGATTATTTACGTCGTTTTTTGTTTTTGTTTTTGTGATATTCGAAGTTGATTTTCCTGTAAGTCTTCAGGATTCGTGGTAAGTCCAGAGACTTAGATCGGTAGGTAAATTATGTATGATTTTGATTTCTTCGGATTCTTTCGTTTATTTGTGGGATTAGGGTACATGGAGTGGATTGCTTTATTTGAGGGAGAGTGTAATCACAAGTGATGTGCCTGAAATAAAAGTAAAACTTATTTTTGCAATTTATTTTAAGCCTCCGTTCCTTTTTTGGGCAGTCTTCAATGGCGAGGCTTAAAAATAAAGTAGTAAAGGTAGCCGTGGCCGTTTTATTTATATCCCTGAGGGCTTAACTAAACTTTAAGCTGCGCCAATATGATGTTTGTTAGGCTCAGAGCCAAATGTAACTCGATTGGTTAACACTTTGCGGGACACTTAACGCCTCTCGACGTAATAACAATAAAACTTCTATTGTGTCTCGGTCAGTGTCCTTCAATGTGTTAAAGGTTACAAAGTGCAGTTAAGCTGTAGAGGTGAGGGATTATCTTTTTTCGGGGATGGCTTTAGATATCTACTTCAAATACTCTGCAAAGCAACTAATGATAGCTACGTAATTGGGATTGTTTAGGGATATGTTCAAAACTTCCATGGTATTCCTCATGTCGGTATTACTCTTGCTATTAACACTTTTCATTACATATAATTTTTTATGGCATCTCGCAGGTCAATCTAGGAGGTCGGCGGCTGCTCAACCGGACAATCCTGTGGGTGCCTCAATAAATGAAGGCCTCCAGACAGGGCATGAATAAACTAAGCGATTACACGCTAAGGGCACCCCCTGTGGGATACGAACCTCGGCTTATGGCATTGCTGGGGGAGGGCAGCAAGAAACAGGCTGGATCGGATCAACTTATTAACACTTTCATTGCCACCTCCATTTTATATTGCGGCGCAGCGTGGTAGTCTACGCCGCGCAGGTTAACGGCGCCCAACACCAAACTTTACAAACACGCGGCGCCTATTAACGGAATGAAAGTGTTAACTCTGGATTTGAAAAGTTTCTAAAAGAACATTTAAAAACATTGCGTAGCCTGGTAAATGAATCACGGGCCTCTCGTTCGCTGGCTGCTGTTTTAACTGTGGTACTATTTAAACTAGGTTTGATGTAAGTAGGTAGCTTCAAATATAAATATGTCGCAGCCAACTGGTTAAATTAGCCATTTAGTTAACCGCCTGGCCTTTGAAAGTAGTGCTCGCCTCGCTTCGCTCTCTCGGCTCGCACTCGGTTGATCACAGTTCTAACCTAATCTAACCCATTGGTCGGGTGCCCTGGCTTAATTACTGCGACCAATTCGGCTCGCGTGTGATTGGTTACAGACTTCCAACCTAAACTATAATGGGGATTGTCCAAAAATTCTAACCATTAGATTTTATTTTATTTTTTGAAAATTTAGAGCATTTTGAGAAACTAATTTGAATATTTTGATGATTGGTTCAATAGTTATTTAAAAAAAAAAAAATTTAATTATTTTAAGTTTTTAAGGTAGGTGACGTCATCTTTGGCTTAAAAAGATTGTGCCGTTGCTTCACTAGTACATAATTAAAAATTTAAATCTGTCAACACAACGTCATCCATATCACATCTGTCAAAGTGTCAATACTGAATACTCAAATACTGTCTTATATAATCGAATTCGAATCCTATCCTATTATCGTATTTGTTTACAAATGGTTTTTTTATGAGTAAGTGTCGTCCAAGGAATATACTACTCTCTGTCGTCACTAGAACAATCTACGCGGCGACTTAGAAATAGAATAATAACGCACGCGGCGACATAATTTTATTGTTCGTTTTCCTGAACCACAAATGACCACAATGAGCGATACTTTTGTTAAAGCTGACTCGCGAAACCTGCCTAAAGTTGAGACCGTTATGATATTAGAGTATATTTCTACTAGCAGCCATCATAGCGTAGCTGAAATAAGGGGAGCAAAAATAATAATATTATGGAAGATCACATCACTATGGTCATACCGAGGTTATAAAAACGCGGTGCACACCAGTGACGGACCTCTTTTCGCCGCCAGTCATCGTCTAGGCAACATCGTGTCCTTGTAATATTGTCTCTGACATTTTTCTGCTGACATTTAATTTTGCTGTATTTGATTATTTAATTAAAATGTTAACGTATTTGTTGTCGTGAGCTTTTTAATTGAATTAGGATCTAATACACAAGATCAGAAGTGGGATAGGATCTTAGATTCTATCTCGCCCACCTGGTTTTTGTTTATTTGATTTATTCAAAGAAAAATGTCAGACGAGTCTAAAGGTGAGTACCGTCGCAGCCGACGTGGTAGTTCGGTTCGGCGTTCGAGAAGACAACGCCACCGCACGCCTGATGGTAAGTTCAGGCAGATGATGGAAACGATGATGAGTAGGCTCACAGCGTTAGAGGAGCGATCCGCAGCGCGACCCCATCGATCGCATGAACGATACGAGCCGCGGGCAATTGACAGTACGAGCCAACCCTCACCGCCATCACGATCACGACGCCGTGCGTTCCCGTCACCGAGGTGCCACATTCCGCCGTTATGTGGTCGGCGTGGGCATACGCCGCAACTACAACAAAGGTGTGCAACGTTACCGTCATCAGCGCGGTCCGAGACGGCGCCGCAGATGGTCGAGCCACCGGCTGATAGCATAGCGAAGGTGTTGACGCAACCGCCTGCGTTACCGTCCCTCAGCGAGTCATGTGCGGACAGGGTGTTGGAAAACAGCTTGGAACGTGCCGACGGGAAGGCGAGTGTAACAGCGCAGCCATCAGTAACAGACAGGATTGTTGATGCTATCAGGTCAATCAACACCACGGTAAGGTCAAATCAAAATTTTTACATATCCAGATTTGATCCCAATTTACATAATATTGACGATTGGTGTGCCGAAGTTGATCGTGCAAAGTCTCTAAATAGTTGGAGTGATTCTGAGTATCTTTCACGTATTGGAAATTGCATAAGAGGAGATGCTCGATTATGGTTAAATGAGTGGGTAACTAACGACCGTTCGTGGAGCAATTTCAAGCGCGAGTTTAAACCTTTGTCCTAAAACGCCTGATATTGCAAACATTCTATTCGAAGTTATGTGTAAAAATTCTGACGAATACCCTACGTATGCGGATTATGCTCGCCGCTCATTACTTCGGTTACGTATAATAGTGCGTGGACTTAGTAATGAATTAATATCTGCGATTGTAATTCGCGGTATCACTGACCCCCTTATAAGAGCATCTGCTACTAACGCGAAACTGTTACCTGACGATTTAGTAGATTTTTTTTCAATTTATGTAAAATCTTATACCACTAAAACTGGTACTGTTCATAATACGGCTCAAACTTTTCATAATACGAAAGATAGACATAACCATAATAATGCAAACGGAAAGCGTAGGTTTGATGACGGCAAGTGCTTTACGTGCGGACAAAAAGGGCATACCCAAGCCTTGTGTAAGAAACGTAAAATTGATTCAGTCGACGGTCCGGTTAGCAGAAATTCTAGTAATACCGATACTCCAAAGCCCAGTTTTGTACCAACAAAACCCGAACCTTGTTCTTTCTGCAAAAAGTCAGGTCACAAGATAGATACCTGTTTTGCGACGCTCAAATCTGAGTCACGTAATAAAAATGATGTTAATTAACTTTTCAGAGGAAACATTGCGTACCCACCCGCAATAACGATGTTATTGTGACGATAATTCAAGTTGTACCTGTTGACATTCTAATAGACAGTGGATCACTATTTCACTCGTTTCTTCATTAATGCTGAAACATTTTGATTGCGCTCGTAAACCAACATTTCGTATATTGAAAGGTCTCTGTAGTCAGGAAATTGAAAGTACGTCTTATGTTACTTTGCGTGTGGAATTTGATGGTATATCTGCATTTATGAATACACCGATCATAGTGGGAACAGATGTCCTTAATTTAATAGAGAAGGTGTATGGTACGTTCGTACACGTGATTCTCAGCAACTCACTAGGGCAGTAAGTAACTCGGATATGGTTATGGCGGTACAGTATGACATATCAATACCAATTAATACGTCACTTTTTGGTGATTAATCACAACAATTGTTAGCTGTTATTAACAATTTTTCTCAGTATTTCATTACCGGTACAGCGATTTCTACCGTTACTACGGGCAGCATGTCTATCAAATTAAACAGTACTACCCTGGTCAATTATCGACCTCACCGTCTTTCCCATTCTATTTTGACCTCGGCAGGTTTTTCTGTTAATCTAAAGAAGTATTTATTCCTTACAACCGAAGTCGAATATTTGGGTTGCTGTATATGTCGTGGTCAGGTACGGCCGAGTCATAAAAAAAAGTTAAAACGTTAGTTGATTCCGTCGAACCGAAAAATGTTAGACAGATTCGGCAGTTCATGGGCTTAGCCAGTTATTTCAGAAGGTGCGATGTGTACGATTCAAAAGCCACAAAATTGGGCGCACATAGCTCAGGCTGCTGATCAGGAGACTTCAAGTCTCAGACAGAAACTGACAGACGGACAATTAGACGCGACACGTTATTTTGTTAAAAATGACACCCTTTAAAGTTGGTTCTTTAGTTTTTGTCAGGAAACAAGCTCAATCAACCGGCAAGGCGGACGCCTGCCTGCTCCTGCCTACCTCACCGTGTGATGAAGATACTGCCACATGGGCGGCATGAACTGCAACTCCTGGCTGGCTCCTGTGGGAAGTCAACTCAAGCAGCGGCTGAGTATATGATCCCGTGGCGCGGAGAGTGGACTCCTGAAGTATGTGCTGTTTTCTTCGATTGTGAGTTGTTTTCTGTTAGGATAAGTGACATGCTGTGTTACTATCCTAAGGGTTGAGAATAAGCTTCACGTCGTGCCTCTTTTCTCAACCGTGGCTTAAGTTATTTGCTTCACGTCGTGCCTCTGGCTTAAGCTGGTCACAATATAAGTAATGCTTCACGTAGTGCCTCTTACTTAGCTGACTTTTCGTGACTAAGATATGCTTCACGTCGTGCCTCTATCTTGGTTTGATTTGTCTTCTGTGTTATGTAACTGAGATATGCTTCACGTCGTGCCTCTATCTTGGTTTGATTTGTCTTCTGTTTTATGTAACTGAGATATGCTTCACGTCGTGCCTCTATCTTGGTTTGATTTGATTTGTCTTATGTAACTGAGATATGCTTCACGTCGTGCCTCTATCTTGGTTTGATTTGTCTTCTGTTTTATGTAACTGAGATATGCTTCACGTCGTGCCTCTATCTTGGTTTGATTTGTCTTCTGTTTTATGTAACTGAGATATGCTTCACGTCGTGCCTCTATCTTAGTTTGATTTTTCCCTGTTGTATGAGACTAAGATATGCTTCACGTAGTGCCTCTATCTTAGCTCGTACTTTTTATGCTAACTACCAAGTTATAGCTTCACGCAGTGCCTCTGACTTGGTATGCCCTGTAAACATCATTAATGTTTTGAAAGCCATAAACTTATTTTCTTGTATGTTTCTTGTGTGTTACATATGTGCAAGCCCGAATCACGAGGAGTCTACTGTTGTTCTCCAAGGCAACGACTCACCATCCAGAGCCACGGAGCCAGCTGTCAGCGGGAGGCAGCAGCCCAGCATGTTCCGAGTGCAGGGTGGCGTGTCCCCAAGCACATCAGCTGCTGAGACGCATGCTAGCGTCGCCCTCGAGTTGCAAGAGGACCAGGCAGCGACAGGAGCTATTACTGAGGACGGGAACTGTCAAAGTCCAGAGCAAGAGCTTCATGAGCCTGACTGTGGACACCCTTTGCCGATGCAGGAGACTGACCTGTAAACTTGAAGGAGCCCGAGGACGGACTCCTGTCAGGAGAGGCCGTATGGAAGATCACATCACTATGGTCATACCGAGGTTATAAAAACGCGGTGCACACCAGTGACGGACCTCTTTTCGCCGCCAGTCATCGTCTAGGCAACATCGTGTCCTTGTAATATTGTCTCTGACATTTTTCTGCTGACATTTAATTTTGCTGTATTTGATTATTTAATTAAAATGTTAACGTATTTGTTGTCGTGAGCTTTTTAATTGAATTAGGATCAAATACACAAGAATATAATAAATATAATTTGACACTTGACAGATTGTAGACAATACTTGCCTCTTACTTTTTAACGATAACGAGGTAACGATACAAAACTGTACAGCCAAACCAAAGGGCAAACAAGGTCAATCGTATTTTATCAAAAATATCAATAAAATATGAATATTTTTCGTAATTAATTAGTCCGTAATGATCAGTAACGCTATTCTTCGAAATGGTTTTTCAATTACAACATTTAAAAAAATATGAACAATGCCCATTGAATATCATTCAGGCCGTTAGTTGAAAAGTAGCCTATATGTTAATCCAGGGTGTCAGCACTAACTGACGGGATCCGCTAGGGCCGATGCCTGCCAGGGTCGCGGGTTGTTCGAAAGAGATACCGTGGCCCCTGGCACAGGCAACTGAAGGAACACGGGTGGGTTTTAGTCAGTAAGAGTCTGACACTCCCTTCAGCTCCGCCCAGAGCGGGAGGGGTCATTTGATGACTTCGCACCCAAAAAAAATAAAATAAAAAAAGGGTGTCAGCTACCTCCATACAAAATTTTATCAAAATTAATCGAGCCGTTTGAGCGTGAAGATGTAACAAACATAATAAACACACACACACCCTCACACTCACAAACTTTCGCCTTTATAATATTAGTGTGATGTTGTTCAACTTCTGACTAATATCATGTTTCAATAGTAATTTGAACTAACCTTTCGTGTTCACACATAAGTCGTATAAGATCTAATATCAATTACCATAATGCTATGTCTCTTGTAATTTGACAGTGGGTGAAGTACTTCCATCACAATCAATTAGTGTTGACAAGACGGCTTTGCTTAAGCATAATTAGCCACTATAATGTTCCCACTGATCTGCCCAAGATTATGTCTGGACTTTAAAAGAGACTGCCACCTCTGAGTTTGTGTCTTCTCAGAGTTGTCAGATAGGATAACTTATCTATTTATGAAAATATGATTGACGTGTAAAAGTGTTAGTACAAACCTACTTATAGAAATAGTGATATGGGACAAACTAAGATTTTTTGCAATGTGGGACATAACTTCAGGACAGGAGTAAATCAAATAAAATCATTTCTCATTTACTGCTGGGTCACAGGCCTCATCTCTTTGAGAAGGAGTGGGCTATAATCTACCACGCAGGCCCAGTGCAGGTTGGTAGATGTTAATAGGCAACGTTTCTTTATTCTCACTTGTGAATTAATTATGAACGTGCGTCGTAGTTTTAGAATTAGGTAATACGAACTAACTATTACTAGGTAGTGTTTAGTTAGTTCAAAAATGAAGGTTAGGTTAAAATAATAAGGAGATATAGGTAAACGAAGACCTATTTCGAGGATTTGTTCCCAAAGGGTGCCTATGGAACCGTATTACTAAGCATTAGCCGTGTGTCTGTTTGACTGTCCGTCTGTTTGTCTGTCTATCACAGAGCTTTGTAAGTTTATATCTTATTAGCCTTTATAGGTACCCAGTTAAAAGTGTTGGTACAAAACGTGTGCACAAGTCCGACTCACGCTTGGTCGGTTTTTCAATGTTTGAACAATGTGTTTCCATTTATTGTCCCCATATCTGGTAATCGTAGCAAATGCCATGAATATATCAAATGTCATGAGTTCACAGCGCTGAGTGGCATTCGATTAAATATTTTTTGTATACTCTGTAAGGAAAAACAAACCCGAGAATATTTGTTTTCGTTGTACGATGATACCAACGTACTTACATGGTCGTAACGTTTGAAGTCTTACTCGCGGTGTTAAAGTGAAAAGTGGAAAAAAAATACGAGCACACGCAATGCACCCAGCCTTCACCTTTATTAAAGCCTGATTGTTCCACAAAAACATCATGGCGTTCGATATGTCTGTATTATAGGCACGTAGAGAGACCTGCCTTTATTACACAAATTGATGGGGTCTGCCGCAGGTGTAAATTCTATTAAAGTAATGAAGTTTGTGTCGGAGGTCGATCGATGGTTACGACAAGATGCGTTAACATGAGCATATTGGTCAGTTTATTTAGAGTTTCTTGCCCGTTCTTCTCCATAAGTATCTACTGCGCTTTGGAATGCGCAACTAGCTTAATATTTCTGACTGACCGACACCTTGACAATTCAAAAGTGCTTGTAATTGGTTTATTAGAAATAAATGCTTTGAGTTTGAATTTGTAGAATAACAGAATATTTCGTCTACCTGAGTCATTGTTTGACCGCAGGCTCCACAACTTTTCTGTTACCTTTGTCAGAGAATCAGGAGTTGTTTTGGGTTTAAAAACGAAGTTAATGACAGAAATATTCGCAGAAGGATTGATCCCAAAGTTTGGGAGATTTGAAGTTTATAACTCAGTTGATGTTTACAAGCGACGAACAATTAATAGACAACCCTTATCATAGTGAATAATCTTTGACTCTTATTAATAACTAGCAGCGCCCCGCGGTTTCACCCGCGTTTGTTTCGATCCCGTGGGGATATCGGGATAAAAATTATCCTATGTCCTTTCCCAGGACTCAAACTATCTCTATACCACCCCCGTGCCTCGGAAAGCACGTAAAGCCGTTGGTCCTGCGCCTGATCTCTCCCGGTTGTGTCGGATTGCCGTCCCATCGTACTATGAGAATATCTAAAGGAACAGAGTGTGCACCTGTGTTTGCGCACACACTAATTGTGCTCTATAATATCTCCTGCGAACCTGGCTTATCTCCGTTGAGATTGGCCACAGTGACCGAAATCAGTCGGAAGACTATTATTATCTAGGTAATACAAAAAATTTAACTGTTATTTTCTGCTTGTTAAAGCAAGTACAACAACAACCTATAAAAAATTTAATAGAGTAGGTTTTATGTAAAAAATGCACAAAGGATTAATTTATTCATACGTACTTACCTACAAAAAGGTTGTAAAATGTGGGTCAAACACTACAAAAGACGTCCAATCCGAATATCCGACGTACCTTCAGTTATTGGTTATGCAGATGTAGGGTCAGGCAATCAAGTCTAATAACTTGGCAATCTGCTGATCTGAAACCCTACATGTTTTCAGGTAAAATTACAGTATATTTTTTTCGAAAATTTACCTATCTGTTATTTTGTTGACTTTTTTATCTAACTATATCTTCTATACTACTATTAAAGCAAATAGGTTAAAAGAGTTTGTTTGTTTGAACGTGCTAATCTCTTGAACTACCGGTCGGATTTGAAAAATTCTGTTTGCATTTGATAGTCCAATTGAGACGGAGGGGCCCATGGCTAAATGATAACAGTCGCACAGGTCGATCGATCAGGTTAAGCTCTGCTTGCCGCGGTTGGTCTGTGGATGGGTGACCATCTTGACATACCGAGGCCCCTCCGTGCCTCGGTAAGCACGTTTAGCCGTTGGTCCCGGCTGTCATTCATGGATCTTTGACAGTCGCTACGGGCGGTCAGAAGCAACCAGTCTCACCAAAGGATATCGTATTACCCAGTAACTGGGTTGTGGAGGTCAGATAGGCCGTCGCTCCATGTAAAATACTGGTATTCAGCTGCATCCGGTTAGACTGTAAGCCGACCCCAACGTAGTTGGGAAAAGGCTAGGCAGATGATGATGAGTCCAATTGATAAGGAAGGCTATTTAACATCATGCTAGGAGCCGAGCAAAAAAGACTAGAAGTCAAAAAGGATTCTAAGTGAAAACAAAGCAATAGAGCGGGCTATGCGTTGCGACGCGATAGTTCGGGGGAACAAGAAATTTCATGAGGAAAAAGTCACGGTCAATTATAAAAGGTTGCTGCTCATTCTAATTATTGTTTATGTCAAGACTAATGTTACCTCAGCGGGATTGTCCGAAAGGGTTACCGCTGGCCCGGAACATAAAGGGCTAAGGAAGGAACACGGGTGGGTTTTAGTCAGTAAGAGTCTGACACTCCCTTCCGCTCCACCCAGGGCGTGAGGGGTCATTTGATGATTTCCCATGCACAAAAAAAAAAACCAATGTTACCTATGACTTCTAAAAGAGTGGGGTTACCCAGTCTAAAATAAAATACGTCCAGTCAACTTAAATACATTTTTTTCTTATTCTTTTTATTTATTTAACCATTTGATGTACATTGTACACGTATGTACAAACAGAGAAGAAGAAAAGAACAAACGCAGGTGATGCTTATTTCTAAATAAATCTCTACCAGAATACCTTCGGTAAGAAATTGGAAAAACAACATCCCACAGCTGAACAAAGATCTTATTCCTTGATTTAAAAGGTTAATTTTTCTAGCAGTTTAATTAAAAGTGTTGTTTCAGCAAATTGCGTGTGAAATTATAATTATTCGAATAATTGAGAACTTAATTTTATTCCAAGAATGATTAATCAAGAATGGTTTTATGTCGTAGTTATTATTAGCGACTGTACCATTGAGTTAACAATGTTTGTTTCATTTTTTTGTGTACGAAGTTTCACATAACGAAATCAACATTGTCTTTATAATGATGTTTTTTGTTTCAGATTCCATCACAGACGCAATTACAGAACGTAATTACAATGAGAGAAATACAAAAACAGTGATTTTTAGTATATGTTAGATATTGAATCGTAGCAGTGAAGTTTAGTGAATTTAGCGATTCTTCTATAGTGTCGATGTCACGGATCATTTCAGTGATTTGAGTGTAGAATATTAACGGAAGTGCAGTGCAGTGACGTACCTGTGTTACCTAAAAAGTGACCAAGGAAATTGAACTCTATGGTGAAATATTTAACTAGCTAGTGGCTCTTTTGGGAGTCGGTGGGTCTAAAAAATACAGTGAGGTGTTGTGAACATCTCTAGTGAACGAAAATAGTGATGTCTGCGTGCGTGGTAGAAGAAGGTAGGGAGGAGGGCGGTGGCGCATGCGCGCTCGATGCCGGGCCGAGCGTGGATCGCGACGAGATGCCTGAGCGCCCGCGCAGGGAAGTATTGCTCAGTGCGCGCGGGAGACGAGCATGCTCCGAACAGGGACCACATCCCGGTTTGAATTTTCGTAAGTGACAATATTCACGTGAATGTTAGTTTTGTGTTGTAGTGTTTTTTTTTAAAGTGGTGACATACTTTAGGTTGCTTGTAGTAAACAACGTTATACCAATATGTCACAAACCTTAATATGGGATCACATTCCCGCTTGAATCTTCGTAAGTTCTAGTTTTTACGTGTATAAAGTTTCCTGTTTTTTTTTTTTTTTTTTCTCAAATGTGTTATGTTGCAGCATGGTTAACGTTGCTTGTAGTAAAGGATGCATTGAAAGTGAATCGTGTCCAATATTTTATTTCCTGTTTTCTGTTACATCCTGTCTTCCTTTTTACAAGTAACTCGTGGAATACTACTCTGAATTAGGTCTGAATTCCTGGTGTTATTTACTTTTTCAACGGTGTCCGTATAAGAGCTGGTCTTGGCATTATTTTTCGAGTAGTACACCGCTTTAAACTGGTAAATCAACGTTACATCATAAATAACATCGACAATACTTAAATATAATATTGCTGAAGGAAAACCACAATCAAAAGTTTTCCTTGAAATTACAAATTGTTAAAATTATTTACGGTATTCTTGTCCTAAAATTGTTTGTCCGAAAATCATTATTCATAACACGTTTGCTCATAAACTTCAGTAACCATAATGGTCAAAAATTCGAAATTTTGTTTTACATATTATCTTTACTTCTAAAACTATTCTGCCATAATAATGAATACTTAATTATAAATTAATAATAAATTAATCTCCTAATTTTGCATGTTATAAAGTCATATAGTCTTACGTATTGTATTAATAAAATGTGTATGATTCCGAATTTTGATTAAATGAATTATTGATACATTTTCTAAAATGAAGGTTTTAGTGACAGAAACGAATCGCTGTAAATACGACTCCACGCAGTCTTGTCTGCCCTACTCCTAGAGTGAAATTTAGAATCGTAGGGGCGAGGCGTCCTGCGGGCTGAGGAGCAGGAGGCTGCGAGCGAGCCGAGGTGGTGAGCGAAAGCCGTCTGCGAGGCACGCGTGGGACCGCCGGAGTTGCATGCTCGCTTGCATGGCATGCTTGCTTGCATGCTCCATGCTTGCTTGCAGGCTCCATGCTTGCTTGCATGCTGCATGCTGCAACAGCATCTAACAGCAGCATTGTAATACAAATTTGTTATAAAAACAATTTTAGGATTAATAAACATTAAATAATTTGAATTTAGGACTTATAACTTTTATTGAAAACGGTTTTAAGTCTTTTATATATTATTGATTGTAATATTTATGTCAAACAAATTTAGGGCATATTATACTTAGGGATTTCAATTTGATGGCATGTGACAATTAGTTCGGGCAAGTTATCATTCGGATTAGATTATGGATAAAAAAGTTTAAAAAAACTGATATGTCCTAGAACCAAAAAATTTGATCTACCAACCCGTACTAGGCCCGCGTGGTGGATTAAAGCCCACTCCCGAAAAAAGGAGACCTGTGTTCCAGCAGTGGGAACATTATAGGCTGATTGTGCATAGGCTCTTACGGACAGATGCGACGCGACTCTAGTAGATAGCTCTACTAGAGTCGCGTCCATAATGTTTTGCATAGAAATTATTGTTCTACTAGAGCCGCGTCGCCCCTGTCTGCGGGAGCCTTTATACATGGAGTGTCTGTAAATTTTAATTATGTAAGTGGTATTGAACGCAATCCCATAAAAATGATGTCACTTGATGTTGGTATCGAAATACGAGTATGCACAGTTTTAATTTCTTTGGAAGTGATCTTGAAGGCTTTGGTTGGGTCTCCCTTGTTTCATCGAAAAAAATTGCCAAATTATCATTTCCCAAACAATTTTCCGCATAATTTCATTTGCCAAATCATTACTTGGCAAATAAACTTTTCACAAAAGAATTGTAACGCAAACTAATGTTTGGCAAGTGAACGTTTAAACAATAACTTGCTTACCAAATAGTACTTTTACCAATTTTAATTTAGTCAAATATTTCAGTTGGTATAACATATTTTACGCCAAATAAAATCATTCCAAACATTGCCTTGGTATAAAAAAAGGTTGCTAAAATTTCTTTGGGTAGTGAAATTATGGCAAAATCTTTTCGAATAGCGGCAGGATCCCGCTTTGGTTGCTTAAATACATGACCAGTCGTTGTTAGTAGCATCGCAAACAGTTGCCATGGAGACCATGCAACAAAAAGTTTAGTAGGACTGTAGTATGAGCACCTAGTTATGACCTAGGATTGCAAGAGTCTGCTGGGGAAACGGAAATAAATGAATGATCCCGTCGACGCGGACGAATAGTCCAATGGCGAATCGGTCTTAGGAGAACGGTTGCGGAATCAAAAAGAACGACCTATGAAATGTTGCATGTAAGGCAAGAAGTAAAACAATATGACGATCTCTGAAACATATGTATGAAAGAAAATGGTATACATACCTACTGCGTTGACCCCAAAAATTGGGGTCAGGGCGAGGTAATGATACAACGATATACCTACACAATACCTACCGACATCAGAAGTATTTCCAAGCACACTACTGCACAATATAGGTGTAGCTATGTTGGTAAGTCCCCTGGTTTTATAGTCCATTTGTATTTTATGTTTATGTTTTTGGGCGGGTGTTAATGTGTGAAGTAAGAAAGAATAATCACCTGAAACATTAGATGCTTTTATTCACTCGATCGGCCGTCTCACTTTTAACACACTTGTTGAAAAGAGATGCAATAGCAAGGTTTACTGCGAATTTATTTCTGAAACTTCCTACTCACACGTTGTTGGGGCGTCTACATGGATTTTGGATAAATAAAAGAAATATATCTTCTCAACCATGCGTTTACTCCCATGACTAAAATCGAATGCAACATAGAGATCGAGACCCGACATTCAAACGTAGAACATATTCGTTCGTTCGCGACCCGGTCGCGCGCGCAGGTCGTTATGCGCTTCGCTTCCGATAGATGGCGTTGTGGGTAGCGAACATGCCGGCCGCCTTGGAATCCTCTGGTTTCAAAACTAAATTGCTGCGTCGCCGGCGGCCTCGACTCCGCCGTTATCCTGGTCACCACTCGTCGTCGATGGCACCGGAAGAGGGCAGATCTTGGAGAAGGCTCGCTGCACAGAGCCCGTCGCTGTCTTGAGTTCAGCTACACGGCTCACACCATCGGTTCCTGTGAACACCTTTACAATTCTGCCCAAGCGCCATTTCAGAGGTGGTAAGTGGTCCTCCTTGATGACGGCAAGGGTGTTCAGAGCTAAGTTCTGAGTGTGAGTCTTCCACTTAGTCCTGGTCTGAAGCTCCGAAATATAGTCGGTTGACCACCGCTTCCAGAACTGCTGCCTCATTTGCTCCACCCTCTGGAATCGCGTCAGGCGATTAATTGGCTCTTCCGTCAGGTCCTTGCAGGCTGGTGAGAGGAGTGGCCGGCCGATCAGAAAGTGTGCCGGGCTAAGTGGAAGAAGGTCTTGTGGGTCTGAGGACATAGGAAACATTGGACGGGAATTCAGGACGGCTTCGATCTGTGCCAATACCGTGCCGAATTCCTCGTACGTTAGATTAGCGGTACCCATGACCCGCCTCAGGTGGTGTTTACAGGATTTAACTCCTGCCTCCCATAATCCCCCAAAATGAGGAGCGTACGGCGGTATGAATTTAAACTCTATATCATCATTACTTAAGTTATCAATAATTTGACGTGAATGCTCATTAAACATTAATTTAACTTCTTTCATGGCTCCAATAAAATTTGTCCCGTTATCCGAGAAAATTTGAGCCGGCTTACCACGACGGGATATAAACCTTTTCAATGCTAATAGGTACTCTTGTGCAGAAAGGGTACTGACTAATTCAAGATGTATGGCTCGCGTTATAAAACAAACAAAGAGGCATATGTACCCCTTTTCAAGTTTAGCCCCCCTACCCGTGCGGTTCAGTACAGATATGGGTCCAGCATAGTCGACCCCACAGCGAATAAAAGGAAAACCCGGTTCCAACCGCTCCGCAGGCAAGTTGCCCATGATTGGGGAAACGGTCTTTCCCCTAAGTCGCGTGCAGCGGACGCAATGATGAACCACCTTTCTGGCCAGATTTCTCCCCCCTAATGGCCACCAACTCTCACGCACAGTAGCAAGTAGCAGTTGGGGACCAGCATGGAGAAGTTTATCATGGAAATGCTGAAACAATAATAATGTGAAACGATGTTTACAGCATAATAAACTAGGGTGTTTTTTATCATACCCGAAGTTAGGCGAGTTAGTTAAGCGTCCGCCTACTCTTATTATATCATGGTTATCTAAGAATATGTTAAGGCTAGAAATTGCACTGGTAGTTTGTAATGGTAAGCTTCCCTTCAATTTAATATATTCACTAGGAAAAGATTCCCTTTGTGCGAGTCGCGTTAACAGTTGCGTTGACGACCGCAACTCATTCACTGAGAACGGCCCTGTAATGCGCTCCTGTCGTTGTGTGCGTGAGTTGTGGATGAAACGCAATACATATGCACCTGTACGCCTTATGCGATTGTACGAAGAAAACCGTTCAAAATTAATAACTGTATTTTGTGTGACGTCACAGACCATTGCTGTAGTCTGTGGTTTTAGTTCCGGTAGGTCAGCAGAGTAGTCAGAACGCGAGACTGTGCCCTGCTGCGACTCCATCAACTCATGACACTGCAAGAATGGTGGACCGTTCCACCACAGACTACATTCACCGAGTGTGTCCAAGCTGACCCCGCGTGAGACTAAGTCCGCTGGATTATTTTTAGTACCTACATGCGACCATATAGCATTACTCGTAAGCTCATTTATTTCTACTACTCTATTTTGAACGAAGGTTTTCAACGAGTGAGGCGACATTCGAAGCCACCCAAGGACAATGGTTGAATCTGTCCAAAAGAAAGTTTTATAAAAGGTCAACCGTAATGAACTAATTATTTTTCTATATAAACGTGCGCCGATCAACGCCCCGCATAATTCTAGACGAGGTATACTAGTCGGCTTTAAAGGCGCAACCTTACTTTTGGCACAGAGTAACTGACAAGTAACAGCTGAGTTATCTGAGTATGTACGTACGTACGTGCATGCGCCGTATGCACACTGAGAAGCGTCACTAAAAATATGTAATTCTATGTATTGTGAGTGCGAACTCATTACACAACGCGGAATGCGTAATGTACGTAAACATTGTAGGGTACTAATGAATTTATCCCAAGATAATACAACATCATTAGGAACTGGGTCGTCCCAATTTATTTTACACAACCATAACTTTTGCATAACAATTTTTGCTATTATTATTGCCGGTGCTACTATTCCTAAGGGGTCGTACACCTGCGCTATCACTGACAACATGCTACGTTTAGTTAGTGGGTACGTATTATTATTTACTCGTGATGTGAAATGTAATTCATCCGTTTTATTGAACCATCCCATACCTAAAGTTTTATTTTGACATTGATCTCCTAATGCCAATCTTTTTGATATGTCATGGGCAGTGATGTCCAAATTAAATATCCATTTACGTAATGGAAGACACGCCGATTTTAACGTATTAGTGACCTTATCACACATGTCAAATAAACTATTTAAGTCATCATTACCCAGCAACACATCATCCACGTAAAATTCATCCCTAATCACAGTAGCTACCTGTTCATCCTCACATTCACGCGCCAGTTGGTTCAGACACCTCATGCTCAGATAAGGCGCTGATGCCGTGCCGTACGTCACGGTGTTCAAGCGATATATACCTATTGAGTCAGACGGATTTTTACGCCACAGAATTAGTTGTAAGTCACGCTGATCTGGATGTACTAAAATTTGACGGTACATTTTTTCCACGTCTGCACATGCTACGTGTTGATACTGCCTAAAACGTAATAATATAGAAAAAATGTCGTTTTGAAGCGGTGGCCCAATAAACTGTATACTGTTCAACGACTTGCCTGTAGATGTCACTGCGCTAGCATCGAACACCGTGCGCAACTTAGTGGTACTACTATTTTCATTTATTACACCGTGGTGTGGTAAGAAATAGTGAGGTGACCCGTATGTATCTACGCGACTCATGTGACCGAGACTTTCGTATTCACTCATGAAATTAATATATTTTTCCCTAAATTCGGGGAAACGAGTGAACTTACGTTCAAGTGACAACAAACGTTTTTCAGCCGCACTGTAACTTTCTCCGAGAACTGCAGGCGATTCCTTAAAAGGAATACACACAGAGAATTTACCTTCTTGAGTACGTGTTGTCGTTTCAACGAAAATATTCTCGCATTTTTGCTCGTCGGCACTAAGGATACTCCCAGTGTTGGGAATCTCTTCGAGTTCCCAAAATAGTTTTAATTGTGTATCTAATGTTTGCGAATAGTTACACTGAACCTGATTAATGCGCAGGCCGTTATTATTATTATACAAAGGTCCAGACATTATCCACCCTAGCTTAGAGTTTTGCAAATAAGGTCCATTTTTCAACCTAATTTTACCATCAATCAACAAATCCCAAAACTTATCTGCACCTATCAGGATATCAATATCCGACGGCGAATGAAAGGTGGGGTCAGCCAGTTGAATATTGTCTGGAATACTAATATTATTTACATTTATAGAAAATGCCGGTAACCTATTAGTAATACACGGCAACACTAAACATTCAATATTAGTATGATAACTCTTATCTTTCGAACGTAATAATATTTTACAAGTGTGGGTAGACTTCGCGATCGAATGACCTACACCTGTAACTTGACAAGTGGACTGTATTAAACTTGCATTTAGCTTATCGCATAAAGATTTTCTAATAAAACACTGTTGGCTACCATTATCAAGAAGCACGCGTGCGGTGTGATAATCATTATTATTATCTGCAATATCCACCAGCGCTGTGGAAAGCAGTACGGTAGGTAACACGGAATACGTTTGTTCATAAAGCGAGTCGGTACTATCAGCTGATGAATGTAACGAAGTTGAGACATTATTAGAAACGTTAGTGGTTATCGGCTGCGACTGCGTATTATTCGCACCTACCACGTTCACATTGTCTGCGCTATCGACATGAATCAAACTATTATGCTTTTCAAGATGACACAGCCTACACGGGCCGAATGTACACTCTTGTACCGCATGACCGGAACGTAAACAATTCTTACAGATACTTGTTGTGTTTACCAAGTTAATCCTATCTTGAACAGGTAAATTAATAAACTTGGAACACGTATAAAGTGAATGATTTCCTTTGCACATCACACACACGCGCGGACCACGCTTGTTCGTTTTCGAAGTGTTATTCTTATTATTATTTTTATCACCAGCGTTCGTAGCGACGTAACTATGAGTAGATTGTTTTTTGTTTTGTTCACTACTTTTGTTGTCGTGTGAATGTTTACTGTGGTTTACCTTAATAATATCCAACATATCCGCTCTGTCTTTCAGAAACTTAAGTAAATCGTCTAACTTTACGAATGGCGGCTTAGTGTTCGCATTATAAAGTGAACCTTGATACTGTTCCCATTCACGTTCAGTACTGGGATCTAACTTCGAAACAACCAAATAAATAATTAACGTGTCCCACGCATGCGTTTGTTCCCCCAGTGAGGAAAGCGCACGTAGGTTTCTTAGCACAGTGTCTATAAGCTTCCTTAATTGTGAAGCCGATTCTTTATGTAAAGAAGGAATCGCATAAAGGGACTTGACGTGGTTATGTTGCAATAGCCGTAGGTTGTTGTAACGATTCTCTAGTAGCTCCCATGCGTGAGAGTAATTGTCGGCAGTAAACTCCAATGCACCAATAACTTGCGATGCACTATTCGTTAACGACGATCGTAAATAATGGAACTTTTGTATACTGTCTAAATCCTCCCGCTCATGGATCATAGTACAATAAGAATTCTTAAACTCCAACCAGCTATCGTACGAACCGTCAAAGGTAGGTATCTTAATGTCCGGTAACTTTACACACATTTTACTTTTCATGACTACATTATTACTATTTACAGGTACCTCCTTCTGCAGCAAGAGTTTGGCAGAAGCTACTGTCCTATAATACTGCTCTTCGAAACGGTCTCGGTCTTCCAACTGTTTTGGAAGATCGAGCTCGTCCGTGCTTTCTTCAATTAAACTTTGTAACTCGGTGTAATTAACTAATAAACTCGAACTGTTATCTACGCGTAACTGTAACTCTAATATTTGTTGATCATCTAACGGGCATTGACATCTTTTAACATAATTTTCTAATAAAGTTAACCGACCTTTGGTTACTGCTCTTTTCTTAACAAGTTCCGACATCTTAGCTTCACTCATTTTAAGGGAAAATAAGAACACAAGAGTACTCACTGTAATCCTTCCTGTATGATGTGGACTTGCGCCCCGTACCGCCCGCTCAAACCCGCGAGATTACAACTCACGGCGTCGGGTTATCACACCGGTTGGGCACCGCCGCTCAAACAACTAGGAACACAACACAAATATTAAACTCAGACCGAGATAGGATGGGTAATTGGTAGGAAAGTCAGACCTGCCACTCCTCTAATCCACTCGAAGTCCGGAAGGTAGGGTACTCGTTGCGCGCGTTCTTGTAATGGCGGGTGAATTTCTTCTTCGTAATAATGCGACGAATGCTTGAAACTTCACCACGTATAGAACTCCTCTTCGTTGTTCTTTATAATTTGGCTCAGAAGGACCATATGTTGGGGCGTCTACATGGATTTTGGATAAATAAAAGAAATATATCTTCTCAACCATGCGTTTACTCCCATGACTAAAATCGAATGCAACATAGAGATCGAGACCCGACATTCAAACGTAGAACATATTCGTTCGTTCGCGACCCGGTCGCGCGCGCAGGTCGTTATGCGCTTCGCTTCCGATAGATGGCGTTGTGGGTAGCGAACACACGTATATGTTAATTTCTTCATATTGTAATGTGTTTGGTACTTAAATTATCGCGCCAGTCAATATTTGTTTGTGGCATAGGACTGTAGTGTCCGCTAGACAACTGTGAATAATTCTAATAGTACAATCGTTCTCGTCATTGCTTTACCACTTTTGACAAAAACTCCCAGTAAATTGAAACTTCAATGAGGTTGGAACTATCTACACTGCGGCCGGCTAGCGAATGCGTTCTTGATACCTGACAGTTTCATACAAACGAATACGTGTTTTGCGAATTTTAACTTTGTTAGCTATTATTGTCGGTGTCAGGAACGCATTTTCTCAACGGCCGGAGTGTGTCTGTCATATAGGTCTTAAAGCAAAATAGAGCGTGCCGTTTTATTACGTGCAAGTGGCATTCAACTTCAGGGTGGTAAATATATTACGAGATCGAGTCTAACTACCATCATTGTGACCGATTTTTCGTTCATTTTCCGTTTTCCAATTGAGTTCTGTTAAAAACTATTTGGTGTCAGATCTGATAATGAAGATGGTAAAGATGAAAACGACTCATTAGTGCAAAAGTATTATAAACGTAAAATTGTTATATTCAAAAAGTTATTAATTTGTTTATTAATGCTTCCGAAAAAAGATTAGTGTAAGTGAAAAGACATTTAATTTTCGTGAATTTTGGTGTGATGTGTAAGTGAATTCACACTTAGGTACATTGGATTTGTGTTATGTTATATAATGTGACCTTGACATTGTGTGGTTACACGTTTACCTTCACCTATATTAAGTAGGTAAGTTTTCCTTATTCCATTTTTGAGTTAGGTAATCATATTTTTCTCAGTTGACTGCAACTCTAATGTTACTAACTCGTCTGCCATCAACATAGCCATTTCAAAAGTATGGGATGAAAGTGTTCAGGTTAAATTCTTACGGAATCACTCAATAAAGAGAATTTGTAACACATTCATCTGTATTATTTAAGATTCAACTTTATATCTCAACTCTTTTCAACAATTATTGTTTGAATAACATTATTAAATTGTATTTGAAATTGAGGAAAGGTGACTTAAAATTAAAATGTCGGGTTTAGGTATTGAAATAATCAAATCAAAGCACTCAATTTGTGACACTACAAATAGCCATCTACAGGTACATTTTCTGCTTCGTTTGTTTACATTATCATCAGACAGTTTTGGAACAAACTATACAATAGCGCAGACTCAGGGAGCGAGAAATGCGAGAAATATCATTAATTAACTGTAACCCGGGCAACAGGAGAGGAATGCCTAGCGAATTGCGCATGTCTTAATGAATAGGGAGTATTTTTCATTAAGCAAATGTTTGTATTGAAATAAAATGTGGAACGTATCAACTTATTGCTCTCAAGGGATTTTAGGATTGAAAACACTTACGTGAGTTTGAAAGAAATTGGCTCCTGTAAGTTATAGTTCGGATCTGTCTAAAGCTGTGTACACACTTGAGTGATCAGCGATATAATGCAAGATTACCAATATTAATCGCTTTCCTAATGACGAATCTCTACACCAAAAAATAGAATGTACTTTTTTTATTAAGTTCCATAATTAAGTGAACCTACACGTTGTTATTCTTATATCTACTACTGACCATAATTTATGAAACGAACAGCGAGCATGCAAATATAAAAAAAAAATCTAGCAAAGTAATGTGGCCGGGTTATTCGAGTGTTTCAAATGTGAAACTGGCTAATTTGCATGTAAAAAGCGATGAAAAGCTTGGCATGCAGATCAATACGTCGTAAACAGGCCACGACTCGATTATACTGTGTTGGCCTAAACCTTTTATGTCACTCTTTTTCATTCAGTGACGTCACCAAATGGATTTGAGGCTGTAAACCCTACAGATGTTATATTATGTTTGATAGGGATAGGTGCTAAAGTTTTTTGACTGGTTCGTCGCAAATAAAATTTTAGTAGGCTGTTGGTCTAAAACAACTATATTAAGAACCAGCGGGGTCATTGCGTAACACACTACCAGTAGCAATGGCTTTCATTTTGACAGTTCAACAACATTCATTGCGTTTTTACATTTATTTATTTATTTCTATATACCTAGGTACTTTATTGTGCTCCAGAAAATACATAACAAAAAAAATACGATTATTAATACAAAACATACAATGGGCGGCCTTATCACTTTCTGCGATCTCTTCCAGGCAATCTTGGAATGGACAGTGATTGCGTTGATATAAAAAATGGGGTTGTGAGCGGTGCAAAATAATATACTTTAATAGATAGGTACATAGATATACAGCGTGAAATTTTAATGGTTGTTTTCCCGAAGCGAAATAAATCATTTCGCTTCGGGAAAACAACCATTAAAAATTGTCTTGATAGTACAATCGATTTATAAAAAAATAAAGTATTAAAAACTGACCAAGTGCGAGTCGGACTCGCACACGAAGGGTTCCGTACCATAAGGCAAAAACGCCGAAAAAAACAGGTTTGTTGTATGGGAGCCCCCCTTAAATATTTATTTTATTATTTATTATTGAAGTATAAATACAACTGAGTATTTTGTGAATATTTCAAGTGCCTACCTGTTGCCATTATTGATATCGAGCAAAAAAGGGCAAAAAAATCGCGTTTGTTGTATGGGAGCCCCTCTTAAATATTAATTTTATTTTGTTTTTAGTATTTGTTGTTATAGCGGCAACCGAAATACATAATTTGTGAAAATTTCAACTGTCTAGCTACCGCGGTTCTTGAGATACAGCCTGGTGACAGACAGACGGACGGACGGACTGACGGACGGACGGACGGACAGACAGCGAAGTCTTAGTAATAGGGTTCCGTTTTTACCCTACGTACGGTACGGAACCCTAAAAATGGCAGATTTACAATTGTGAAAAACAAAACTCAAACGCGATCTCGAACCAATAGTATAGCTACAGCGCAAACGGACGACTGCGCATGTGGTCGTCCTGCTACCTGCAAAGATGGTATAGTGTAATTATTAATTCACTGGAGTAAACTGACAGATGCTAAGCCACCACCACCACCACTTTTTTGCGTAAGTGCCATAGTTCAAATTCAAGTGCTCAACGTTTTCTTTATGGATATTTATTTTGTCCGACTAAAATAAATGAATTGAATTGAATTGAATAAGGTATTTGTATACTATCATAATAATATATTTTCGGTACGAAACCAAATGTGAATAAACTACCTAACTGCGAACAACACAACTTTGCAGACAACTTTTTGTTAGGCAATAACAATGACAGAAAGATACAATCATGGTAATTGAAAAGAGTATCCCTAGCACAAACAACAAGTCAAATAGAAGGCTATCGTGTTCCATCAATAAATGTATAGACATTAGACAATATAGATATTGTAGCAGTGCCATATATTCCAGTGTTTGGAATATTTTCTGGAGTGCCCTAAGTGCTCGTCCACCTGCACCTTGGATGACCCAACAAATGCCACTGATGCCACGTAGTGGGCTACTTTCCTTTTTTTTTGAGGGTGGGAAATCATCAAATGACCCCTCCCGCTCTGGGTGGAGCGGAAGGGAGTGTCAGACTCTTACTGACTAAAACCCACCCGTGTTCCTTCCTTAGCCCTTTATGTTCCGGGGTAGTGGTAACCCTTTCGGACAATCCCGCTGCCCCGGCAGGCTTCGGCCCTCAAACAATATAAAACATCGAAGAAGAGGACCATCGACACGAAAAGAAGAAGTTTGGAATATTAAAACAGTTATCTTGAAAGTCGTTGGGTGGGAACTGATTAGGTCGAAACTTTTCTATAATATGTAAATAATTGATGTACTGCTTTTTGAGGGGAGTACCCACGGATATCTATGGGAGTACCCTTAGGTACCTCCTCAAATGTTCGCGCTTGCTAAGCTTTCCCAAAAAGCTGTCTTAGGAGTACCTCTTACTTTTTTATTTAATGTTTGGCTATGTAAATTACCTGAAATTAAATTAATTTGTTAGTATTACTTAACACCACACCTATTTCTGCCGGTTGTTTAGCTAATTCGGGGTATTACTTGAAACGCACCAAATGAAACATCTAGGTATCGATATCATTTATTACGAATCCTTCATGCTCTTCTCTATGTTTCATCGTTGATGCATTACGAGGAATAAAATTATAATCTTTTTATTTTATTAATATTTCAATTTAGGTTTACTTTTGGTGCGTTTCAAAGTTGGTGCGTTTCAAGGCTGGAATACCCCGCTAATTCGATGTGAACAGCGCGAGTGGTCATACAGGTGAAGATACCGTAACTCTTGCAACTCTTCGCACCTCGAGTAAGCTATCAACGTATACAAACGGGGTGATTGCGTAACATACTAAAAGTAGGAATGGTTTTCATTTTAACAGATCAACAATGTTCATTGTGTTATTTAACATTTTTCGAATATTGAAGCAATGGATTAACAATATCCTTCAAAATTATTCAGATGTGTCAAAAAACGATGGTGACCACTTTATCATCAGATGTTTTTTGGTGTAAAACAAGCTGGTGGTCTACAGCTTGTTTTACACCAAAAAACATTAAATAAAACGTCAAAAAGGGTCACTAACTGTGATGACATTACTAGAAGTCAAAAACACTTTTTCCATTTTCGAACATTTATTTAGTTTTATACTGCATTGGCCAATTGAAAACGATAAATCTGGACCCTTTTATTAACTTTATATCATCAGGTTTAACAAAGGCCATCTCCCAGATGAAATTTCTAGGCTTCGAATCGCCCATTCATTTGCTGATACTATCGACGGTCGCTGAAGGTTCTAATTAAGTCTGTCTCGTCACTGTTGCCATAATTGATTTTAGTGTCTGATATACATCTTGAATGGTAACTTAGAAGTAGAATTGTGTTTTTGAAATGTCATTATTCGGAAAATAATAAATTAGTTATGTTTAAAACTCAAATAATGTATCTACGTGGTGGTTAGGCACTCAAATCATACCATTGATCATGTTCTTACAAGCTTGAATTGTTTTTTTTTTCTTTTAAACATGTTAAATGTTCGTAGCCGCCATTTTGGATTTACATTTAGACCTCACTATTGGCTTCAGTATCTTCGAAAACCGTGAAAACTATATCTTTGTCTCTCTCTGTTTGTCTGTGTTGTGTGTAGAGAGAAAGACGCAAGAACCAACGCTTTTTCGTTACGTGATTTCTACTAATATACTCCTACCGCAAGCTGCGATAAAGAACTTCGATTCAAAAATACATTATCTACCTACTACTCAGTTTTCCAACTTGTCCTTTAATTTCATCCAGCTAAAGTTACGTCTTTAATTTCTTATTCTAACAGGAAGTAAGAACCTGGTTTAAGTTTAGGCCCTCAATCAGTTGTGGTTGAAGTGGCTTTGCAATTAGTTACGGGACGATTCGAAGCGTCGTTACGAGTTTGTCAAGTTCAGTACAAATAATTATAATGTTGTGAGGTCGTTTGTCAATTAAAATCTGTCAGCATTAGAAAACATTACCAAGTCACCTAAAATAATTATTTTTTGGTAGTAAGATGTAGATTTTATCACTTTAGAAATTAGGAAATTCTTTGTAGCAGCCCGGAATTGTGATTTTAGGTTAGGGCTCTCCCCCTACATGGGACTTGCGATATAACTGGCGAAGTGTGGGATCTACCTACTAATTAAGTACCTCTGCTTATCCCCGGGAATATAGTCTTGATGTTTGGTATTCTTGAATGTATAGTCACTAAGCCAGTATGATATTAGTGTAATAACTATGTAAGTACATGCTACAAAACCATTTCACCAAAGACGGTATTCAGTCCCGTTTACTAGGAGACAAGCTTAATTTTATTTCTCAGGCAAAGTTCCCAACTCCGGACTGCTACTGCGAATTTCCTCACAAGAGAACTAATAACACTTCAAAGGTAGTCCAGTTAGCGACTACTGGATAAACCTTGAATGAGCTTTAATTAACTTTGGTTAAGAGGGATACGCTAAGGTAAGTAGTCCGCGAAATTCAAATTTATTTTCATTGCAGGGACCACTATGACCACTTAACGATTACTTCGAAACCACGTCATTTCTTTAGCTATTCCCGCCAATCTCGCGTTTATTTCGCGCGGTTTCGTTCATTATGTCATAGAGATTAAGGCTCCAGGTCACTGTCAGGTTGTATGTTGATGATTCGCGTCCTTAAAGAGCAATTGGAACCGAACACCTAGCTTCTGACGTTTCATAAGTGCCCATGTAGGTTTATGTGAAATAAAATATTTTGATTTTAACAATTATGGCTTTACAGAATAATCATTAGTATCAGCAATACAACTCTAAGGCCGCTTTCACATTAGAACGTTAGCAGCGCGACAGTAGCGCGGCAGAAGCAGAAACCTTCACGCACGCTTCTGTTTATACTTAATATGAAATTCTGACTGGGCGACGACAGTCGCGCGTCAGTCGCGCTGCTAAAGTCGCCTAAATGTGAAAGCGGTCTAACTCCTTGAGTTAGAATTGGCCTCAAATGTCATGATTACATGAAAAAGTCATTCAGTAGGGTAATATGAACATAGATAGTTGTATTGATGATTTTTAAGATTATAATTCTTATAATATAACTATTTGTTACGGCCGTGAATCATATTTTATATCAACATAAAATCTGATACTAACGAAATTTCAAAAAACGCGCGGTACCCTGACGCTTTCGCCTTAAGTAAAATATATAAAAAAAAAATAAGATAAAAGTTATTGGTACCGATTCGGTTGTGCGCAAACATAATTTAGGCTGTTGCAATTTTTTTTCTCATAAAACAAGGAACACTACTACTGGGTACTTTCTTTTAACATTTATTTTTGTTTAAATTATTTTAATTTGTCGAAAGGCTTTTGGATTACTTTGTATTCGTGTGTAGAATAATAAATTTTTCATTTCAATAAAACGGCTTAGTTAGACGATATTTTAAATTTGTCGGTTAAAAACACGCAACCGTGTTCAAAATAGTCCAACGAGGGGTTGAACTTTGCATGTGAACCAAAGCAAGAGCTATTTAAATTATAAATGAACCAACCATTTCCTATTTACCCAGAACACGGCACATCGCACCTGTGGGGCGCCAACAACAATCGTCGCGGTTGGAGTCGCAAGCGCACGTCGGCACCACAGATGAGCAACGTGCACGGATCCATGCCGCGGGTGGGTCTGGTGCTGCGCTCGCGGCGGAGCTGGCCTGTTGCACCGCAGTCGTGTAGAAGGTAAGCAGTGCTATCTTATATGGGTAGTTAGGTATAGATAATAATAATCCGGCCAATCTCAGCGGATACTAGTTATCGACCCAGGAAACATTACAGTGCACAAGTTAGTGTGTTTGGTGTATATAGCATGGCATGAGGGTGTAAAATTAACTCTGAACTCGTCTGGTCGGAGGATCCTCCCTTTTTTATGGAGAAAAGGGAGGATCCTCCGACCAGACGAGTGTTGTATCTGGTGAGCCACTGCCTGACTATTGATATCAGGACCTTGTATTCTTGAATTGATTGATTGCACGATGCAGGATTTGGCAGGACGTCAGTATGATGCGTAGTTTGCACGTGGCGTTGTACATGCCACCACAACTATCCTATGGCGTTTCCTTAATATAGGCCGCCTTTCTAACAGTAGGAGTGGAATTCACTTAGCGGGCCCAGTGCGGGTTGGCGAAATATGTCTTCGAATTTTTGGGTTTTAAGACATCATTTCGTCACGATGTTTTTCTTCACCGTTTTGAAAGCAGTGTTGATGAAATCAATTACCTAAAGTCTGCCTGGGTTCGTATCCACGAAAAGTGATATTTACAGGAATCGTAACTCGGGACTGATACCACTGTTACCACCACTGCTCCTTGGCAGCACATCAGTGGTCGATTTCCTGTCCTATGCACGACGACGCAGCTTCCTACAATCTCCGATTCAGTTTGCTGTTTGCGTGGACATTGGGCCTTAGCTGACTGACGCGTAAGAAATACACCCTTACGTATATTCCAACTCAAAAGTAATACAGTTATTGGCCAATAAATATAAGTACGTAAATGTATGAGCGACTGAAGTGTAAATTGTCTTGCGGAAAATATTATGCATAATTTCTATTTAGGTATGCAACGCGTTGCGTGGCGTAATTTAATGGGTACGTGGTAAAATGATATTATCGAACATAAAATAATAGTGATTTTTATTCTATGTATTTTCGATAGACTCTTTTAATATGCGTTGAGTGTTGCGTGGGTTTTCTAGAATTATGTATTTATGATCTGATACAGACTTTTGAAACGTGATTTTTTTGATATGATACGTGGAATATAAGTTGAACAAATTATATTTGACTTTTAATAGTCATATAAATTCAGACTCACTATCTAGATACCGAATATTACGAATAAAAGCTGTTCGTTTTTTTCTAAATATTCTGAGTTCTAAAAGGTTTCATTTGAAATGTTCGTGATCGAAAGCTACGTCAGCGTCGCGCTAATGTACAATAATAGCATCTACTTAACCCTACTTAAAAGTCAAGGGGGTTGCAAGGCGTTGCCAAGAAAGCTGACTGCACTTCCTATAGCGCGGGTTAGTAGGTAAGCGCTCGCTAAGCTACAAGTAAACACTTTGCTAACTAAGAATGTGTCGTCGACATTAATAATCTTCGTGTGTGTTAGATACTTAGGTTTTTTTGCTAATATTTATTGGTGAAATGCAATATTAGGTACGGTACCTACCCAACGATTTACGAGAGGCTCGTGGCTAAGTAATAACAAGTAATAATAATAAGTAGTAGTTGGTCCGTGGATGGGTGACCATCTTTACATAATAATAACAAGTCCCCTCCGTGTCCCGTGCAGCCGTTGGTCCTGCCTGTTATTGGCAGTCGTTACGGGTCGTCAGGAGCCCGAAAGCTTGACAACCAGTCTTACCAAGGGGTATCGTAAGACCCAGTAACTGGGTTGTGGAAGCAGTTGCGTCTTGTAAAATACTGATATTCAGCTGCATCCGGTGAAACTGGAAGCCGACCCCAAAAAGGCAAGGCAGATGATGACCTCCCCAACGATTTGTTTGTTTTAGAACTTCTGGTGAAACGTCTCTATCTCCGAGAAGTTTTATGAAAGTTTTAGGAAAAGTTTCTGCCGTCAGACAGCATTGTTATAAACAAAAATAAACCATCATACCTACCTACAGGGTACATATTCCTATGGGGTACACAGTATTATTGTTTGCCCGTAAAATTACAGGCAAATGAGAATATATCTTAATTATATTGTTTAGTTTCCATATTTGTTGTTCTGTTTAGTTTCCTGTTGTGTTTTCTTCTATTTTCTTTGCATGCCGAAAGGTAAAATATGCTGATACCAAGACTGTGATCAATAATTACATGAATGTAAAACATCTGCTGTTTATTTATTTATTATATTTTATTCTATTCGAGAAACTTACAGCTAATTTTAACAGTGCTCTTAAACAATATGCATCTGAAGGCCATTTACAAGTTTCCACTAATAAACACTTGAAACAAAAACGAAAACAAAAAAGGTCGGTACAAAATTCCTATAAAATAAATAAGGAAACAAAATAACACGATCGATTAATAGGTACAAACTAAAAACCTCAGACGCAAACAATTAATTTTCCGTAAAAAAGCTTTTCACCAACAAATTCTTAAGCCGAGAAACACTGGTATTGAAAATGTCCAAATCATGTTCACTAATTAGTTCATTTAAACTTCTGCTCGCGCGAATTAGATACGAATTCTGCCTGTACGCGGACTTGGAATGAGAGACATGCAGCAAGCTAGGTTTGCGAAATATTTTGCAGTGTACATATAACTAACCCTAAACTACCTCACAGCTCAGGACAATCTATAGTACCATTTTAAATAAATACGCCATATCAGCAATGCGTCTGCGTTCATGCAGTGGCAAGATATGAAGCCTCTTACATCGCGCTACTTAGCTGGTAGTTTTTTTTTTTTTTGCAAATAAAAGATTTTGAATTTGAATACAGATTTAAACTCTCTCTTTACAGTAGATACCTCAGATAGGATGATGAAGGATGTTATTATATCTCAGCTATAAAATGATACAGGGATAAAACAACAGTGTTTTCCTTTTGATTTTAATGTTGGAACATAAACATTTTCTAGACACGAAGCTCGAAATACGACACATGCAAATTTTATAATTAGAGTGATAATAAAGTAAATACTTACAGGATTTATTACTCAATGTAGCAAATTCGTTTAGATTTTGCTTATATTACATGTAATTTAAACTGATGAAAATGAAGAAAGACAGTTCGGTAGCAAAAAGGTGAAGGAAAACATCGTGAGAAAACCAGCATGTCCTAGAACCGAAAAATTCGAAGAAATATGACATCTACCAATCCGCACTGGGCCCACGTGGTGGTGAATTATGGCGCACTCTGTCTCACCGAGAGAAAGCCTGAATCCCAGCAGTGGGAACATTATAGGCTGGTAATGAAAGACTGTTCGACATTGCCATGGTGATTTTACAGTTTTCAAATAATTTTCCAGCACAAGCCCAGTTAATTTAACCTTTTGACCGCCATACGTCAAAAAATGAAAGACGTGCCCTCAGCGTCAAAGTCTGGTCAGCGGGATTGGCCGAAAGGGTTACCGCTGGCCCGGAACATAAAGGGCTAAGGAAGGAACACGGGTGGGTTTTAGTCAGTAAGAGTCTGACACTCCCTTCCGCTCCACCCAGAGCGGGAGGGGTCATTTGATGATTTCCCATCCGCAAAAAAAAAAAAAAAAATGTCAAAGTCATGTAGTCGAACCCGTGGCGTTCTGGGCACATTTTGGTTTGGCATCTACATGACTGTGGCGGTCAAAAGGTTAGAATGCTACATTGTGTCTGAATGAACGATACGTCTAGACATGTCTTTCGCAAAAACACTTTTGATAAAATAAAAAAAGAGGCTTCGTTAACTCGAAATAATATTTCAGGCAACTGAAAATGACTGGAGTTACCCCATGTGTGTACTGTGTAACTTGAAAGTTATTGTTACTTGTTCCATTAAAACTCTCTTGGAGCTAACCAGTCAAATGAATAATATATTATTTTACAATTTTAATGCAATAATAATTGTCTCTAGAGGGGCGTACTTTCAAATTACACAACAGTAAGGCCTTGAGCACACGGCGTATTTTAAACGCGCAGACGACGCGCAGATGACTCGCGTATACGCGCTTCAAACGAGATTAGAATCCAAAACAATCAGCTTCTATAGCCGTGTGCTTACGGCCTAACGTACATAAAACACTACCATTAATAAGCAGAGATGATATTAACCCCCTTAATAATAAACGTTGTATAGCGTCTGTATAGTTGCACAACGCTTTGTCTTCGAAAGTCAAATTACTGACGACTGAAAGAGAGAAATCGGTGTATAACTATTAATCTGATATAACACGTTTAATATCGCACCTTCGGTAAGACAAGGGCATAATTGTCAAAAAATCATAAAATTAAGTATGTATAGGTAAGTATGCCAAAGAGCAGTGGTGGCCCAGTGGTAAAGGCCGCGGTTTACGGGTTGTAGGTCGTAGGTACGAACCCAAACAGGCGCTTTACTTTGTGTAACTCTCAAAACGCTGAAGGAAAACATCGTGGGGAAACCGTCATGTCCTAGAACCAAAACTTCGAAAACATTGAAATAAAAAAAAAAGAAAAGGTTTTTATTTTATTTGGGACACACTCAGGAAATACAAACAATAAAAAGAACATTAGATCTAATAAAACATCATGGTTCCATGGTTAGTGAAGTAGGTGTCGTGTGACACCTACCAACCCGATCTGGGCCCGCGTGCAGTATTACGACCCATTCCCCTCTTACAGGGAAGAGGCCTGTGTCCCAGTCCCAGTAGTGGGAATATTATAGGCATGCCAAAGTGCTATAAAACTTCCTTCTAAAGGGAGGGACAAAACGCATATAGTTTAATGTCGGTTTTCATTAAACTGGAGACTGCTAAGCTGGAGCGACAAAGCCGAAAGTTTATGCCATTTTTCTTTTGACGTTTCGGTTACGACAAAGTCACATTTAGTACACTTATATCTATTTTATGAGGACATATTTGGAGGAATGAAATCCTTATGAATATTGTTTTAATTTTTTATCATTCTGTTTAATTTTAGTATTATGTGATTAAAAACATTGTGTTTTAAGAAATGGTTATGACGATTTGTTTAACGTTGCTTTTATAATCTAGTTTTTGATTTTTTGAAAGTTCAATTACAAAGACTAGTAATTTTTTGATGTTTAGTTTTAATTTAGTTTTAACATAAAGTTTCCAAAAAATTATTTAAATAACAAGTTAATAAAACATTTTTGCAAAAATTCAATTAGTCCAAAATGAAGATGTAAAAACGGTGTGTAAAAACGGTCATCATTACAAAAAGATTTAAGTTTTAGTGCAACAAAGACACGTACTACGTTTTTAATTATTTTTTTTATAAATTAATAGCAGCGCCCCGCGGTTTCACCCGCTTATGTGACGTTTTCGTGGGAATATCGGGATAAAAAATTTTAACGGGTTTAGGCGTGAAAAGGCAACATACAGACAGACACACAGAATTACTTTCGAATATATAATATTAGTATGGATGAATAAATATAATTTTACTCCTATAAAAATATGCTCCAATTCACAAAAGTATGAGGTTTATTTTATGCATGGATAAATTACTTCAAACAAAAATACGGTATCGAACATAAAAACTCAAAATGGCGCTCATGCTACGATCCTATAGGTGTGTAATGAATGTGTTATTAAGATTTCAACCTGAAAAACATAGGTAGGTACACCCACATTTAGTTAGTTCTGATATTATTCCAAAATTAAAGGTAAATTATTAGCATAATGCTAGCATATAATGTTAGCATATAATGCTAATAACTGCACGAACACAGATTCCGAGTTGCCGGTGAAAATTCAGAAAAACACACATCTGACTCTGCTTGGGACTCCACACACTCATGTCAGTCATGGAGTCATTGTGAATACTAACAAGGCAGTCTTGCAAATAACATCTACCGACCTTGTCAATCCTCCAGAGTAAAATTTCCGTTACGTGAAATGTTACACGCAATTTAAACAGTGTTTAACTCAACTAAACGAGTTTATCTATGTAATTAATTAACGTCTAAGTCACTTGCCGCTTCATCGATTAACTTCGCGAGTCCGCTCGAACCATAAATAAAGAGCAATATAGTCGGCCAGCAAACCTTTGCCTTTTGCGAGACAGCTTCCGATACACTAAAAAAGTAAAGTTCGTTAAATTGAGCATGATTAAACAAAAAAAAAAAAACAAAAGTAATTATCAAAAAGAAAAGGCAAACAGACAATAATTTTACATAAACATTTGAGTTTGTGCATCACAACATCTTATTTATAAAATGTGGTTAATTAAGTTCATCCTTATTATCTACTTCTAGCTTCATATTTCTGACTGACCGGCTTCTTGACAGTTCAAAAGTGCCTGTAAATAGTTTAATTGAAACAAATGCTTTGAGTTTGATTAACAACAAACAGAAGTCTCAGTACCGACTTCCACGTTTTTAATTACAAAACACTTTCATGCCCTATTAAACCTCTGTAGAGAATGAAATTTCGAATAATCCATCTTAATTGCTCACCTTAGCTCTATGTATATAGTATTATCCTTTGCAAAATTTCATGCTTCTACACCCAGTGGTTTATGCTGTGCCTTGTTCGTCAGTTAATTTAGATATTTATTAAATTTTAAAAGTATCGTATTATTTTGGACCCTGAACCAACAAAATTATCTAATATTGTTAAATTTGAATGTTAAATTAAATAAAATATTGGGTGTCGCAGTCAAATATTAATTTATTAAGTTTATGCTATTAAAAACTTTTAATGTAATTCTGACTTTCAAAGTTAACTTTCCTATTACAGATAATAATAATAAAGGAAATTGATATACGAATATTAAATTGGTTTTGAGACCGATTCTCACCTTCATTGAGTAGGATTTTGAAAAGGTTCTAAGATTCGTAGTAAATTGTGGTGAAAAGGTTTCGATACTTAATGATTTGTCTCCTGAAAAAAAAATTTGGGAGCGAGTTATGAACCCTTATGGATATAACTAGCTTAAATAAAAGAAATTTCAAACATGACGCCTTTTACCCCGAGGCGATAGGTAAAAACTTTTGCCTTAGATCTTTGATCATGATCATGGGTATGACCCTATTCTCTATCAACTTAAATCTAGCCCCGGGGCTATTGACAAATCATATTTTTTTCGAACCACTATTGCACTCCCGACTGTTATTCTAAAAGTCAGAATCCCGACCACCAGGTGATTGCTAAAAGCCAATTTATTCTAACCCTCAAATAATTTTATTCAACCAAAATAAACTTTACAAATTAATTAATTCAAAATGTTACCTTACTAAATAAACGTACGTACAAAGGAATGCCAACCGAACCAAACCTGTAATTTGCAATCCCCTGCGCTGTTATAGGGACATCACTATACATAGCCACGTAGTTACATGGGTCTTGATTGCCACATGCCATAAAACAATTACTGTGGGCAATGTGGTGGTTAACAAGGGGGATGGGGAACCTCCCCGTCTCATGTTGCGTTCGGAATTTAAATAAGACATTATCTACGTGAAACAACTCAGCTTTACGTATTTGTTAAAGTAAACAATCAGATTGCGTTTCATAATGTTAACTTTGCACGTCCGTTCGTTTTTCACAGTTTGTTTTGTGTTTTAGTTAGATTTATATGGTTATTATGAAACTTTTATGTTTGTGTGATGCATCATATTGAAATATCCATTGTTTCGGCGATATGTGAGCTGCTATTAAAATTTTACTGTGGAATTCGCTATATAGAATTTATGCTCGTAGCACTCTGGTTTTAAAACTTTTAACCAATTTTTTTATTGTAAAAAACCAAAAAAATGTGAAAAGGCCAATAAAAAACTTTTAAGCAAAATAAAAACATAGGGCGCATGTATATAATCTGTCTATAGCTACACACACATGACTAACAATACTCGTAAATCTCTGTTTACTACAATATTTACTATTCCATACAATAGCACGTGCTCAAATCCGCTAAAGCTATCAGCTTTTGTACCTATTGTTAGACCCACGTATATAATAGTGAATCATTCTACTAAGCCTCTAGTGCAGCCGTGTTGACACAAACGTATCTGTCGGCGACAGATGTAATAAGCAAAATAGCGTTGTGTGTGTGAACCTTATTTTAAAATGAGCCTTAAAAAAGATTTTAATAAAGGCGTGGTATTTTTTAGGGTTCCGTACCCAAAGGGTAAAAACGGAACCCTATTACTAAGACTTCGCTGTCCGTCCGTCCATCCGTCTGTCTATCACCAGGCTGTATCTCATGAACCGTGATAGCTAGACAGTTGAAATTTTCACAGATGATGTATTTCGGTTGCCGCTATAACAACAAATACTAAAAACAAAATAAAATAAATATTTAAGGGGGGCTCCCATACAACAAACGTGTTTTTTTCGGCGTTTTTGCCTTGTGGTACGGAACCCTTCGTGTGCGAGTCCGACTCGCACTTGGCCAGTTTTTTTTTCATTTCTCATATCAAATCCAGATGGGAATATAAAAGCCCTGAGTCTGGATTTGAGCGCGGTTGATAGCAAAAAGCTCGCTAGCTATTACATGGGACTTAGACACAACTGGCGAAATGTGGGTGTAGGTACTATAGGTAGACCTCTGCCACACCCTTCGGAATACAGGCGTGATGTTATGGGAATAAAAAGTATGAAGATATGGTTTTTTAAATTACCATCCGCAACTTGGCCGCTGAAGGATAATTTCAAACGGTTTCATTCAGTTTCACGCTCCACCAGTGACTGCCAGACGAATCTTGTGATCGTTTTTAGGGTTCCGTACCCAAAGGGTAAAAACGGGACCCTATTACTAAGACTTAGCTGTCTGCCCGTCCCTCTGTCCATCCGTCCGTCAGTCTGTCACCAGACTGTATCTCAAGAACCGCGATAGCTAGACAGTTGAAATTTTCACAAATTATGTATTTCTGTTGCCGCTATAACAACAAATACTAAAAACAAAATAAAATAAATATTTAAGGGGGGCTCCCATACAATAAACGTGTTTTTTTTTTCGGCGTTTTTGCCCTGTGGTACGGAATCCTTCGTGTGCGAGTCCGTTTTTTACCTATTTCCAGTAATCCGATAGAGTTAAAATTTTGCACACCGAGTTTTGATGACAAATAATCTGATGTTTGATTATATGGAAGATAAACGTCGCATCATTTATGAAGTGATACCTAACTAATTAAGTCATATTTCAGAATATAAATGTGAGCTAATGACTACGACTAACTACGACTCACTATGACAAAATTAATGATACAGAAATACAAACATTATACAAAACACAAAAAAAGTCATCGGCTAAAATCGTAAAAGTGGCTGGAATAATATAGAAACTTGAAGGAAATAATAGTATCTGGCTCTACAATAGTATTCCTTATATTTACAGTATTTGTAGAAATGTTTGTAACATCGACAGGTGATAATGCTATCCGCATTTGCTGCATATTTCAAGAAAATGGAACACCATTTCCTTTTCTGTTGACTTTCCAGCTTGCGTTGAGAGATATTTACATTTATTATAAAACCTTTTCACTGATGGATACGAGGAAATTTACAAAGAGATAAGGATTGAGTAGCATATGAAGGCAAAATAATGCAAAGGGGTAGACAGATCAAGAAACTGACTTGAAATCAAAATTAAATGACTATTCTTCATTTCGGAAGGTTAAAAAAATTTATCACGAAACATTTTAAATAAACAAACATGGTTTGTTTGACTTTTTTAACATCATGGTTTCCCCCAAAAAGTATGTTACATGAAATCAAAATATAGGAACACTTACAATATTATGGGCTGATTTTTCCAATGCCAGATAATTTTATAGGAATAATTTTGAGTTTTTTATAGTTCTTCCATACAAAATCTGTCAGCTATGTCAATTTTATTCCACGAATATACAATGAAAAATCAAAACGGAGATAAATATTGTAGGATTATATTGTTTTAATAATCCAATATCACGTAAGAGGAGTTTTAAAACATGTTTCATCTTGATATCATTTTATGAGACACGTAGAGACATAAATTTCTAACGCCATTATTATATTACCTTTGTATCCGGCCTTTAAAGAATCACGTTAAAACAACGCGCCATGGGAAAAAGTTTATTAACGTTCCATAACTTGGTGAAAAATAGGAAACGACCCCTCGGTTTGGAGATGTCCCTGTAATTTGGGCTTTCAAGTACCTTTCCCCCTTGTCACATTCCATGATTATAAATTGATTTTCTCAAAAAGTTTTTAATATAGGTAGCTGTGAACTACGGTGTCTGTCGCAATGTAGGGAAACTGCCATATGAAGGTACAAGCAAGATACCTGATGCAAGTACCCCTTACAACAATCCAGTTTATAAGTAGTCTTTCTGTGTGCCAAACTACATGTCCGATCCGTTTAAGCATGACTGAGTAATAAACATCCAAACTTTCACATTTATAATTTTAATATCTGTAGGACGAATGGATAAATCGGTTGTATACCTACCTCTTATTATAACATACTTTTATCTATTTCTATTTGAAAATATCTATGACGTAAAATAAAGCATAACTTCAGGCACAGATTAGTACTTCGTGTACCTAAATCTAGAACATGTCTAACGCAAATCCATTCGCATAGCTAATATTTTTCTTCGATTGTAATAAGGCGAAGTTTATCAAGTTTCAACTTTGCAACGAGAAAATAGGGTTGACAATTGCTTGGTAGAGTCGCAAAGGCAATAGCTGGTGGCATTTAAAGTTCTATACCTAGTCATGTGTACCAACAAGGTACTATAGCATGTCCCCATTCTGTGATTCTACACATCGCGTTAACAATATAACCATCTGCATATGTGTGTACTTAGTTATATCATGGATAATCAGATGTCCCCTTTTCGCAGATATGACAGAGTGGGGTTCGATTACAACTCTCGGGTCTCTAAAGCAATGAATGAAATGAATGATATGATTGATAACCTTTTGAAACCCATCTCCATCAGTCGATTATAATATGTTTTGTAGCTACCTATGCATTAAGCATAATGAATGAAATATTAAATATAGCTCCTAGGTATAATTATTTATTTTAAAGTATCATCATCTGCCTAGCCTTTTCCTAACTATGTTGGGGTTAGCTTCCAGTCTAATCGGATGCAGCTGAATACAAGTATTTTATTTTAAAATATCTTGTGTAAATTGGCACCGACAATGTAGCATAACAACTATTAAAGTTTATGGGAATTTTTAAATTTTTATAGCTTCGCGTTGAGGTTTATGGGAATTTGAACCATCAATATTTTATTGATACCTATAATTTTTACAGCACCTTGAACTTTCCCTTTTTCATAATAGGTACCATTAAAGATAATGATTATGAGTAAAGATATCAAAAGTTTCATTTTGACTAGGGTTTGTTTGGACTCAATTTGGTTCAGCAATGAGAAGTTTTCAGCTAATGTTAACTTAAGTTGGAAATGGCTTATATTCAACTTTTCTGAATAACCTTTATTCGGTTAAGTTAGAAAATTATTTACATGCTTAGTCAGTTAATCATTTAATTTAGTGCTTAAAAATATTTAATTATATAACAATTGTATAAGCATCACTGTAGTACTATAAATTATCTACATGTTACAAATACTGAAAATTACGGGAATTAAAACAAAAAAATCAACATTTTAATTTATCTGATCACTATAACACTAATATTCGAAAGTAACAAAGCATGGAGTGATAGGCGACACCCCATATCGATACCACCATAAAATATGCTCTACCAAACTCATACCTAAATATGTTTTTCACTGTTTGACTCCATAACGGTCGCCATTCTTTCCTTTGGGATTACGAAACCTGGCAGTACAAAAAGTTATGTATGAATATGCATGATGGCACGGACATCGACGCCCAACCCCATGTATTCAGTACAGATGCCAGCACATCAAGCTAATACAATCTGCAAATTTCTTTAATAGATTTTCAACTTTATTGCTGAAGCATTAGGTTCAAAGTTGATAGGGAAAATTTGACAGTTTCGGGTAGCTTGATATGCTGGTGCGTACATGATTCTAAACTCCCCCACGTTGAATTTTTTTTAGTTGATTAAACTGTTGACTTTTTTTTTGATAACCGACGAAAATTTCTACGCTAGGAGCCCAGTCCAATCATTTGCTGAATTCATGTTTTCAGTTTGCGTGTCCCTGCCACCCTTTATGAACATACCTAAGAATATATTGTGTGAGTGTAGATTGTTGTACGTGTTTTCCCGTATGTTTTAAAGAAATGACTGAGGAAAGTACCTAGTTGTGCTCAGTATACTTTGTGACTTTGTGGGATGTCATTTTCACCTTATTTTAGTTGTGGATGATGATAATGGGGTCTGACAGATGATGATCTTCATTTTTACACATTCAGTAATTACATTAATATACCTACATTATTAAATTTAAAAGTTAATTTGAATTAAGGAGGTACATATAAAAAGAAAATATTATAAACCTTAATAAAGCGGAAAATTGAGAAAAATAAGGAGAACTTTTATCAAGCTCTCAAGTAACTCAACAACAAACACTTATCTTGCTTATCGTCAAAGACGGTTTATCATATACAGGTTGCTGGACATTGACGCACAAACCTGTTACCATGGATTTCAGTATATGATTCTGAACAGCCTGGGTAGAAATTTTTCGTCGGTTCCATGGTTTCAAATCCATAGTTTCAGTTCGCGCGTCGAATTTAACCCTGCAGGTTTTTCTCAAGTCCAGAAAACAGCTCTAGAGAAAACACCTAAAAATATATTCAGCATAGTTGACACCAAATATTATTATTACATTGGATTTAGAATGCTGATTGGCGGTTTCCATAGAACTGTTGAATTACTGTAAAGATAGATACAACGTAACTATTAAGAGCGTTCAAAAAGAAGTGTTACAGCCAAATTAGACCGATGTTAAATTTTCCATAGAAACAGAGATTTCCAATTATCTTTTTATAAATAAGACATTTCGAAAATGTTCATAAGTAACTTTTTAGACCTTTGTACCCTGCTTAAGCGTATGAAGTTTCATTAAAATCGGTTCATTCATTTCGAAAAACAAGGGCTTGTAAGTTTGTATGAAATGCCGTACGGCGTAAACGCTGTTGTTTTCTTGTTTGTTTTCTCAATTTGTATTTTAGGATAGATACAAATTGGGAAAACAAACAAGTCAAAGTCTTGTTACCTACGTTAAAAGCTTTTCAAATTAGTTCTAAGCGTGTTAGCTTACAACATTTCGGAACCAATATTGTACCTACTTTACGGTCCAGCCATACCGCTTTGTGGTTTACAGCACAATTTCTCGTATTTGATTTTAGTGTTACAGAGAAGAACTTACTCTAGATTGAATATTTTACTCCAAATGAAAATATCCTCGATGTAAAATTAGTTGTAGGTTCCGAGTGACAGTGATGCGGACGAGTACTTCGACGCCTAAGTGTCCTTTGTTTTTGTATTTATTATTTGTATAGTAAGTTAGTTAGTCATTTAATTTAGTATCTAATGTAAATAGTTAGTTCCAAATAAAATATATTTCTGTTATCGGTCAATACTAGTAAGTACAAGTTAAACATTTATTACTATGCCATGTTGTAGGTATAGTGTTTTTATCTCACGCAGCGACGCACGCTTTACTTATGTTTACCAAGTGTACAAAGATGCTGTGAATATGTCTGTAAGAGCAGGAGCTTTCGGTACCGTCCGAGACAACGAAGACGTCTGAACTATCTGTATTATGTGCTGACGCTACTCGCCTTCATGCACACATTCGCATCGTGTTTTTATTGTACAGTTAGTACCACAAGTAAAGCGCGTGTCGATTCGTGAGTAAAAAATACTGTAAGTATTCAGTTCGAGTGCACTTGTCCACTTGCAATAATAGTAGTAAGTACCTAATCTTTCCCCGTATTTGTATTAAACACGTTAATCCCAGGCAGAATAATATATTATTCCTGGAGGATAAGGTTTCGCCATTGTTAATAAATCGCCTCATTTGTAGGTATCAGCTTTTAGAATTACAATATACAAGCTTTCAGCGCCGTGGTGCGTTACTTTAAATTCATTTTACTGTTGTTACGTACTCAGGTATGTAGGTACTTACGTGTGATGTAACTTCGCTGCATAGCACTAAGCTGCTCCATCACATCCTTTATTCGTATTTGAGTTACTCACAGGTCGTTATGGGCTACGTGTAAACCTACCTTATAAGAGGCTTTACACATGGAGGGTTCATGCACCGTTTCGTGAAAGTACGCAAATATCACGACAAAATGGATGATACGTAACACGCGACCGATGTTCTTCATCGGTCGAGAGTTACGTATCTAATGTCATTGTTTGCCTTTGCTACTGTGTGTGGAGTGAAGTTTGCATAGCTGCAAACTTACAATACTACAGGGGGTCTACTCCGAAGCGGTTAACCACTGTATCGGCCGAATGTTGGGTCATTTTCTGATTCGAATATTGTTGTCCTACTACGAATTTAAAAAAAAAGGTAAAAAAAGGGTTAAGGGTTCTAAAAAGGTTCGGATTGGCACAGTTTGGTCGGGACCAATAGTCAATATAGGAAATTAATGGTAGTAGAAAATGACCGAACATTCGGCCGATACAGTGGTTAACCGCTTCGGAGTAGACCCCCAGGTTATTTTGGTATGTGACCAAAATCCGAACTTACGCAGCCAACTTATTTGGCAATACAATTTCTGTGACAATCTATACTGATAATAAAGCTATAGAGTTTATTGTTCGTTTGTTTGAACGCGCTAACGAAATGTCCGTGACTAAGGGTCTGCCCTTAGGAGCCGAGCAAAGATTGAAAAAGTGAAAAGTGATAGCGCGGGCAGGCGATGCGATGCGACGGCGTGGGACGGGGGAACAAGAAATTTCACGCGGACGTAGTCGCGGACAGAAGCTAGTATCTTATAATTATGTTAACCAACAACGCCCCCTTGTCAATGTCACTCAGGTGCCGAAAGATGCTTCTAGCACTCTAGCATTGATTTTGCGACGATGACGCGAGCGTTCCACATTCGCAACCGAAAGTCTGCCAACACTGCAACTCTCGTGTGTAATGTTCTTAACATCTTTGCATGCCTCTTTACGTAAGCTCATTTTATTTTACTGCCACATCAACTCATTGTCACGTTCCACGTGTTCTCTCCTCCACTTCCTCAAGGTGACGATCGGGGTCTTAAAATGCTATTAGGTAGATGGATACACATCTTTTAGAGAGACTCACTGAATGTAATCAAGTTCACTACCGACAAGTTTACGAATCTCTTTGCTGTTAGTGACATTGTTGAAAACCAATAAGAAAGTGGTAAACTGAGACCGTCTCGGATATTTTTAGTAAAATTAGCATACTAAATACTTTTTTTGTACCAACCGTCTTGTCACAAAGTAAAAGCAAAAAGGTTTTGCTAAGTTACATATTTCAATCTGCGATGTACGTATAATGAAAATTATTTTTATTTTTTTCAGCTTTTATACTATTGAAAGAGCGCTGCGCACTATAAATGCTTTAATAATTAAATGGCTTTGAAATTGAATTACATGTTGTTAGAACATTTTTTTTACGGTTATTTTGCAATTTTATTACCAAAACTAGCTTATGCCCGCGTATTCGTCCACGTGATGTTAAATAGCCTTCCCCAAAAATTGGGGTATAAACTGCAAAAATATTTTTTCAAATCCTACTTGAAATTCCAGATATTAGCGCGTTAAACAAATAAAAAAAACTGTTCAGCTTTATTATTAGTATATAATAATATGTCGCAGCCAACTAGCTTAATTAGCCATTCAGTTAATTGTCTAGCCTTTTAACTAAATGGCGCCGTTCAATTAGCGGCCTGAATGATATTCAGCCAATGCCTCTAATACAATATTTAATTAACTGGCTCGCTAATACTCTTCACGTTTTAACAACTGAACCGATAGATTACTAGCAGCGCCCCGCGGTTTCACCCGCATTAGTGTCGATCCCGTGGAAATATCGGGATAAAAACTATCCTATGTCCTTTCCCGGGAGTCAAACTACCTCTATACTAAATTTAATCTAAATCGGTTCAGCGGTTAAAACGTGAAGAGGTAACAGACAGACAGACAGATTTTGGATTATTAGTCAATTAGACATTGAGGATAAGCCGACGATTCAGAAACCGACACTGATTTTAATTATGTTGGCTTAAGGTAATTTCTAAAACTAGAGTCTAATCAATGCCACCTATTCACAGATGTCTATCTCGCAAATAAAGTTTATTTGGTCGACTTAAGAGCGGGTCAAATTAGAGTTAACTCTATATAGCGATATGTACCTACTCAGAAGGTATGTACCTACGTAAATCACTCTTTACATTGAATTTGGGCCAGGACAGCTCACAGATTATAAGGGTCAAATGTTAATTTGCTTGCGCGTAATCTGTATGCTTGTGTGATGAATTATGGGCCCCTGCGGCAAATCTTTTTTCAATTAATACGGCGAGTTTTAACGGGTTTTAATAATAAAATGCATTTCACTTATTTGTCGGGTGCTGAAATATGTAGGTAGAAACCAGGGCTTGGAACCGGTACCAAAAGTACAGGCTCTGTACCGGTACTTAGCGGTTCTTGCCATTTCGGTACCTGGGTACCGGTTCGATACGGTACTCTACCTAACAAGTACCGGTACGAAATTCACCTTAAAGTTATTTTCTAATGCCTAATAATTATCCTTTGTACTTACTATATCTGTTTTCTCACTTTAACTTACGGGTACTTATATTTGTTAGGTACCGGTACCGAGAGGCCCGTAGTTAAATAATAACAGCCGCACAGGTCGATCAATCAGTTTAAGCTACGCTTGCCACGGTTGGTCTGTGTATGGGTGACCATCTTTACATACCGTGACCCCTCTGTGCCTCGGAAAGCACGTTAAGCCGTTAGTCCCGGCTGCCATTCGCGGCTCTTTGACAGTCGTTACGGGAGTCAGAAGCTGGAAAGTCTGCAACCAGTCTTACCAAGGGGTATCGTATTACCCAGTAACTAGGTTGTGGAGGTCAGATAGGCAGTCGCTCCATGTAAAAAACTGGTATTCAGCTGCATCCGGTTAGACTGGAAGCCGCTCCCAACATAGTTGGGAAAAGGCTAGGCAGATGATGACGAGTACCAGTACTGATACTATTAGAAATACTATACTGAAAATAGTACAGGTACTACGTCTGGTACTGCTCTGGCAGCGGTATCACAGTAAAGGCCAATGGTTGGGGTTCAAGCCTGGTAGAAACTTTTTCATATACTTAATGTAATAAGTTAATTGCAGTTAGAAATATTTTATCATACTTGCGAGCTGGTAGGGTTAAATTAGAGATGTTGTAACTTCTTTCCATCTCGCTTTTCCTACAATTTACCGTGATTAACTTTATTCTAGTTTAGAACTAGATGAAGCTAAATAAAACGAGGGAGAGAAACTTCAAGATTATGATCAATTTACTATCGAGAGTAATAAAATTGCTGTTACAGCCGATTAACACAGATATCTTCTTGGTCGCGTACTTCATTACTGAAGGCCTTTGTGATTTTATGTATGAAGTTCTTTCACTTCGTTCGGCTCTCGGCTTCTCTTACGGCGGTCGTAATGAAGAGTGCAATGAAGGTTACTCGGTCTGACCAGCGTTTAGGTCTTTTTCTTCTTCTTGTCGTTGTCAAACTTTTCTCAGATCTTGTTGGACCAAAACTTTGCCACTTCCACCGCGTCGTCGGTGACAGCGTATAGAGGTCACTTTGACTGCAAGGTTTGGGATATAGAAGGCAGAAAAAGGAGGTGGAGCATAGTTTGCGACATAGCACCACATCCACACTTTGCTGCCGTTCCGTCAAGGTAGCCCCACTTTACCAGGTTGGATTTACATCTTCCCACTTATGTCCGGAGACGGTTCAGGGACTTCCACTTGGTTTACGAAAGGTTACACCCTGCAGGGAGATGCTCCGTTAGGGTTAGATAGTAAGTGGGTGTGGGAAGAGTATAGGTGACCGGTCGGTAAGTCTTTTCCCGTCTACCTTGCCCATTACCACCAACTTGGCCCATGTGACCAAAGTAACCGAGAATCCTTTGGTAACCTCCAAATCCATCCATTCTATCCACGACCTGTTACCAAAGGATTCTCGGTTGCCATAGATTGATTTACCTACCTAGGAGATTTTACGTGCAAAGACAGCTGGTAGTAAGTATGTGCGTGTTAGATATTTAATTTAATTAATTTGTACTAAAGTACTCCGAAGGATCATCCAATAAGTGAAAAGTGCCCGAGGATAATGTTAAAAGGTCGTTCAGCATTTTAATCAAGTTAAATGGTAATGACCAGTGTGAATCGGCTGAGATAAATGTACCTTTAAATGAGAAGATAAAGAAAAATTACATCCTAAATTAGAAAATAATGTGTGCTTAATGACAAATAAGTTTTAGTTTTTTATGTGATTGTGATCAAGCTGTAAAACCAGTAAATATGTAGGTAGCTGTTGTCACTCTGAAACAGTTATCGCTTACATATTTTTTTTTACGACTGTTTATATCTTAGGTACCTACCTAGTAGCTTATCTTCTTGTTTTTGCTTTGAGTTCAGATCCTACCTAGGCTTCAGAGTTGCGAAAGATCGGGAGTGCGGTTACATGAAGCAGATAAATTATTTTACAATGCCCAGCTCCCGTTGTACCGTATGCACCATTGACCACCATCAATGGTGCAGACATTGACATTGTATATTACTAGCGTAAGGACCGGGCTAACGGCGCGACTAAATGGCACCAACGCGCTGGCCCTAAAAGGACGGTTTTAGGGCCAACGCGACTCAGTTGACAGTGGTGCGCGCGAACTTCGAAATTCGAACGAAGAACTTCTATGTAAAATGTTCGGACGGGCGTATCCTTACTTTTGAAATCATTGGGTGCAGATGAGACTAATAAGTTTCGTTTGCACCATTAATGGTGCAAATTAAACTGCATTGATACTATGGTCTCATCTGCACCCCTTTGTACCGTATGCACCATTGACCTGCACCATCAATGGTGCAGATGAGACTAATAAGTTTCGTTTGCACCATTAATGGTGCAAATGAAACTGTTATTTGGTTATTTCATCCATAGGTTAAGGGGGCTTACATGACCTAAAGCGCGGTCACTGTCGGACTGCATAGAAAAGATAGAGCACAACGCTGGTAATTTATTGCAAAAAAAATAGTATTTTAGTATGTTGCTTGTAGAATAATCTGACAAAAAATCAGAATGATTGTATGGATATTAGTATTGTTTTTATTGCAAAAAGAAAGTTTTTAGAGGTATTTTCATGATATTTTCATTTTTTTTTCTATCGTATCAAATTAGTTGTATTATGTTTTCAACACACTATCAACCTAGCATAAATCCTGAAGAATATCATATATATTTTTTTATTTTGTTTACTGTAGTCGATCATATACTTTTATTGTTTCTAAAACTTGCGTTTTTTGTGTTTAGGTTCTGTAAGCCCCTTAAAATACAATGCCCAGCTGTGATGGTTATTTCATCCATAGGTTAAGTATCTTGAATAACAACAAAAAAACGTATTAAGGCTCCTTCAACACGCGATAAAATCGCGCGCGACACAAATGCGCCGCAAGTCGCGCAACGTTTTTATCGCGTGTCGCGCCTGTTTGTAGGAGCCTTTATACCAACGAACTTATCATCGAGCAACCATTTTCGGATTTTTCCTCTGATATCCATCTTTAATCTACTAGCAATAAATATAATAAGTTACATCGAGTTATTCCGGTCATCCGGACGTTTTTTCCATTGTTTGTTTATCACTCTATGAAATCAAGGTCACATAAATACTTTAACAAAGGAAAACATTTCGTATTTTACGAGGACATGACCTGACAAATGTTGAATTCAAATACACAGAATATTGGTACCGCTGAATAATTAAACTCTGTTCAAATAACTTGGAGTTACGGCCTCTTAACTGGTTCCATTTCCAAGTGCGAATTGGGAGCCTGCGTTTTATAAACAAGATCAAATAGGCAAAACTTACAGCTGGTCGAAAACGTACTGTAACGACTTACACTGCTCGTAATGAACCTGTCATCTTCTTGTTACAACACGTAAATCAGGCAATGAACATTGAATTTTGCTGTGTTGCAGCTCCATCAGTAGTCCCCAGTTGAGCATAACATTTTCATAGGCGACTAAAAATACGCTCAAAGCCCAGGAGTCATACTCGCGTGGTCTGTTTGTTTATTACTTCAGTCAACGCATGATGGATGACATAATGGATGACTTTATGATTTACTGTTTACTTTTTGATAAGTAAATTTTAGTGTAAAACATAGTTGTTTTTGTCTGATTTTAGAATGTTATAACATAATCTAGGAAGGTTTCGGAGTAATTTTAAATGTTTATTTTTGTGTCAACGTGTTATGAAAGAAAAGGAAAATATTTAATTTGAGACACGCACAGGAAATACAAACAATAAAAAAGAACATTAAATCTAGCAAAATCATGAGGACAATAAAAAAAAAGAACATTCAAACTTTTACGCTATGAAACATGTTTCTGTTTATACGTTTACGTTGATAAAGATTTCATTGATAATGAGGAGACTGGTGGAAAGCCAGTGTCATAATAAGTGGATATGTCGGAAGTTGGTAATATAAACAATAATAACCTCTCATATTTCATACCCAATAAGACTCAATTTCTTCCAAAGAATGGAAGAATAAAAAAGGTATTTTTTCAATTTTAGATTGTTGTTATTCACCATCAGTATTTCGGTTTCATTTAAGAAACATCTTTTTTTCCTTTTACTCTTCATCTTTATTCTGGGTCCATCGCATCGGGGTAAATCATCGAAGTAATTTAGAATTCTTGTCACTTGTCATTGCTTTTCTTGTCTCAATTCCGAAATCTAAATTTTATTGTTTTTATATTTGAATTAGACTTCTTCTTCGTCTTGTTAATAATTCTTTTGTTGTTTTATAATTTTAAGTAAGTTTCGTTATTTTACCGGTTGATTACAGAAACAATTAAAATCAGTCTCGCATGGATCCACGTTCCCGACATACGGAGGGCTAGTTGGTCCATATTCCCTTTTTGTGTTATTCGGTTTACAGAATTACGGTTTTTTGGGGTTTCGGTTTGCAGATTGGCAGTAGGTAGTTACAGCTACGTCACTAATTGGCTTTTTGAAACGCAGTGTAGTGTTTCCAATCCGATCCGCTAGTTTGTAACCTAATATGACCGTGTTCTTTCGTTTGCAGTCAAACATTGAATCCAGGAATTTGCAGACCAGACTTGAATAAAATTTAATTTTATGTAAGTACCTACGAAGTTTGAGAGTCTGAGCCTAAGAAATACGAATCCAACCCCACGTAATTATATTTGTTATTTACCAGGCATTCTTGATTCTCCTCTGGACTTGAAATTTAATCAATCACATGAGGCCAGGATCTTTGAAGTTGCCTTAGAAGTATTACCACTCTGAGAAAAGAAATACCTACTTATCGAAAACTTATATGAAAAACCAGAATACATATACAGCGTGGCACTTTAATGGCGACATTAATTTAACTCACGTACCTATACGGTTTCACGTTCTCGTTTTAGGAACATATTTTAATTTTATTTCATTATACGTTATAAAAAATTTAAAACGTTTTAATTTTTCTAAAATAGCATCTGGGAGTAACAAAATATAGGTAGACTATGAATAAAATACAGTACTCATTCATTTACTGTAGCCGTTGTAGTCATGCAATCTTATAAAAACACGAAAGTAATAATTAGTTATTATGTAGCTTAATATACAATTAGTTTTATTGCTATGAGTACCTGGCGCGACCGTCCAACAAACTTGCAGTAGTAAGGCCGGTATCATATCTCCGACGCGAAACCATAGCAACGAAACCGCAGTAGTTCCGCCATGACTTGTCCGTTGTATGACAAGCGAAACTGCCTGTTCTAACGAATATAATCGATTATGATTCTACCTCTTTCCCACGTGATTTCGCCGGAAGCCAGTTACATCCAGGTTCTGAGTTTGTTTCGCTCAAATCTATGGCTGTCGATAAGTTTATAAATATACTTTTTTTTTTGTAAAATGGATGTTGATTTTACGGGAAAACTAATCTAAGTGGTCTTTGGGGTCAGTGGGCTTTGACATTTTGCTCCGATAGCTACAATTCAACTGACTTTCATGATGTTCCGCTACTCGAATCGCGACATAATGTAGTAATGCGGAATTCCTTAAACGGTTCCACATCATATTTTTTGCAGCAGAGGTGTGCTAAGGCCCTAAACATCTTAGAACAGAAAGAAGAATTTGATTCTGACATTATTTGGCACTGGTTTGACATAGTGACGACCACAGGAATGGAGAGAATGCTGCTGTAACAAATCAAATTAGAATTGATACAGATACAACTCACTGATGAGAGACAGAACGACTACTACCGTCAAAATTAGGGTATTGTATTGCCTCGATGATTTTCCAAAGAGTTATTTTAATTTTTATAGTTTAAAAATTAATAATAATACGGACGCTTTTGACGTTCTGCATCGTTTTCACATAATATATTCATTTCAACATGAATGATGTAATTAATATTTTGTAACCATATTTTGATTTAAAAGAGTGTTCTTGGAGTTTCTTGCCCGTTCTTCTCAATAGGTACCTACTACACTTTGGCATGGGCAACTAGCTTCATGTTTTTTACTAACCGACCCTACTGACCCCTTGACAATTAAAAAGTTCCCGTAATTTGTTAATTTGAAATAAATACTTTGAGTTTGAAAGTTTCGGATCCCTGACCACGACCACTTTGTTATAACAATAGTCGGAGCACCCAAATTGGTTTAAACTACAAATCTATGTAAGTACAAAAAGCTCTAATCCAAAGTACCTATGAAATTTCACCCGACGCGGGCGGCTATAATCTACGGGGTATTCCACTCAGAACACTGTGTGTTTGTTCCGGTTCCCTATCCATTTGCATAAAATTTTAAGACCTAATATAACTTGGCATACTTTTGTTTGTCCTAATTATATTTTCGCATAATAGTATTTACGCATAACAGCTTACGCATAATTTTTTACGCATAATTTCTATAATCATAATAATGATTAAGCAGAACATTCTAAAGCATAACTTTATTAAGCATAACATTCTTAAGCATAAATTTATTTACGCATAATGATATTAAAGCATATTTTATAGGCATAACAATGAAGTAAAATATGCCTAAAATATGCCTGAAAACACCTGAATACACCTGAAATAATATATCATTTGCCATGGAAATAAAATGTATATAGGCCTTAGCCTTTTTGCCCGAAGAGGATATACCAATTTATTTCGACGATTGAAAAAAAACCATATCTCCTGAAGCAGGTACATAACATATTTGTTTTGAACAATTTTGTAGGTTTTTTTCGTTGTAAGAAACATGCAAACAAGCATATACCATGCATGCAGCAAGCATGCAACATGTAAACAAACATACATCAGGCATGCAAGCAAGCATTCAGCATGCAAGCAAGCATGCAGCAGGCATGCAAGCAAGCATTCAGCATGCAAGCAAGCATGCAGCAGGCATGCAAGCAAGCATTCAGCATGCAAGCAAGCATGCAACATGCAGCAGGCATGGTTTCTGTCACGGCTCCGGCGCTGCGGGCTTCCGGCGGCCCCACGCGCCTACGCGATTTTAAATTACACTCTAGGGGTAGGGCAGACAAGACTACGTGGAGTCGGTTTTGCAGCGATTCGGTTCTGTCACTAACTTTTGTAGCGCAACATAATGATTTTTTAAGACAATACTTTAATTTTAATTTAGGGTTAAAAATGGAATTAATGTTATGTATAATAAATCATTTGCATGAAAATCAAAAATAAATACGTAAAAATAACTCAAATTTGTTTCCGTAATTTCTATTAATTGTATGCCTAAATATGATTATGCTAATAGTCATTAGGCCTAGTAACGTTATGCGAATTAAATATATGCCAAAACAAATTAGCCTTATAGATAATTATGCCAACATAAGCTGTATGCCAAAAAAAAATATGGCAAAGTATTATTATGGCAAAACAAATTATACCAAAAGAGTTATGCCAAAGTATATTAGGAAAAAGAACATTATGCGAAAAGAAGGGATCCCGTTTGTTCCACTTAGTTTATATTGATCATGTTTTAATAACTTCCTGTCACTGATATTTACATAGCAAGTAGTGTTATACGAATTTGTGTGGGATAAGTATAACTTAAAAGTGAAAAATAAAAACTTTTTTACAAAAAAAAAACAACCAGCTTCCAAAAAATACACTACAAAGTGAAAAATAACTTTAATTTCAGAAGTCGGTGGCAAACTACGAAAAGGCGACCCAACAACACCAACTTCCGAAATTAAAGTTAATTTTTCACTTTGTAGTGTATTATAGAGTATTCTGTTCTATTCTATTTTTACATATACACCTGTTTTCTCCATAAAACAAAACATTATTGTCACATTATCGGGGCAGGAAAATCTTCAAAAAACAACGTGTATGCGAGCAAAATCGGGCTACCAATGTTTTGCCCTAGGGGAGTTGAAAATATAATTGTACTATATAATGTGGAAAGGGTAAAATGTTTTACTGATTCTTTACTTGTCATGCCGTCAAACTTTTTCTGCTTTTTTTCACACATGTGGTTTAATCTATTTATAGAAAAGTATTTTCAGTGTAACCCATTTGTTATGAATCGAGGCAATTCATATCTTGAATCTTGCTTTCATGGGAATGAACGTGGCAAAAAATAGAGGTCCAGAGAAAGGGCAGGCTTACTTTGGTCACCCATTTGCAATATTTCTTCAAAGCGTTTCATCTTATTGCTATTTCAAGTACCTACTCTCCTACTCCGTGTTTACAACAACAAGTAACAAATGTATACAAGTTCTGGTCATTATTTTCAACAACTCTTGTACAAAACTTCTCAAAACATTTTGTGTACAAAAACATGTATCTATCATATATGTATTGATGTTGTTTCAGACATGTCTTGTTAACTATTTTGTTCACATTTTTGACAAGTATTGTATAAAAATAGTTTTTACAACTTTTTCAGGCGTAAACGATAAATGTTAATAGTAGCCAAAAGTCCACAACATGTAGGATACATGTTTTATACCGCGGGGTTACAGGACCTAAGGTTAGAACTGCGTACAATGACAATTAAATTTTATTGCTACAACTTGTTCATTCGTACAAAGTATACCTACCTAATGCGGTATAGAACACATAATATGTAACATCTTTGGTAAAGCCAATCTGCAAGACAGACAATTTCCTAGTTTTCGCCGCATAGCTGTAACTTATACGTAGTACATTATGTTCCTGTCCAAACAATACGAACAAGTTGATGAGTAAGCTACCACAAAACGGCAGAACGTGAGTCATGACATACGAATTGTCGGTGTAGGTACTTCAAAGTGAGAAGGGTAGATATACGTTAGTAGCAAGAATAGGAACAATTTATAAACGTAAACAGTTATGAGTCTGTGTGGAAACCAGAACATTTACCATTCCGGCTTTTGCTTAACATAAAAAAAGAGACGGAAGAAAATAGGTCTTGGGGAATTAGAGTGAGGCCACACGAGCGTTGCCAGTGCGTTGCGTCACCGCACCGCTATGATTTCAACGCACTGAGTGCCACACGGGCATTGCAGTGTCGCAACACATTCAACGCACTGAGTGCCACACGGGCATTGCGGTGTCGCAACACAATCAACGCACTGAGTGCCACACGGGCAATGCGGTGTCGCAACGCAACAGCGTCTCGGTGGTGTCAATTTTCTTTAGTACAAGTAACACTGCGCTGCGCTACGAATCCGCTCCGTCCCTCGGTATCGAACCGCAATATCACAGTATAAAGATCATACAGTATTGTAACTCAGCCGTAACCTTGAATAAATGCCTACAGCCGCGCGGTACGTAAACATGCGATAGGGCTGCCCGCCTCCAGCATTTTAATTACATTTGCCTACTTTGTGTTTCCATTTAGTTTTGTTATTGTATTTTACTGTGTGTACATAAATATTATTAATAAAAACCACGTCTTTACTTTGAATTATACAAACTAACAAAACAAAACACATGCCCCGAGGTTTTAACACAAGCGTACCTACCGTATAATGATTCATGACCCGCCTATAACTACTAATTTCACTCATGTCTATCACTTACCTTTACTCAATTCACTTTATTTATTAATCCAGACATCTTTTTTTTTTCGGGAGATAAAAGGAAATACTTATCCATTAAAAAGACACATTATGTACCTACCTACCTACTAGTAAGTAAAATTATTTTATAGTCTTACCTTTCAGAGTTTCCAGGTAATTTAAAAAAAGTTATCTCTGGATGCGTTATTGACGAATTCATGCAACCAAAAACAGCACAATATAGCCTACTCGTCATATTAAATATGTACTTACTTCAATTTATTTTTAGCGAAAAAATCACGCGATTATTTTTAAAAAAAACAACACACCGTCCGTTCGTCACGCGGCACAGTCGCGACTGTCTGCATACCGAGCGCAATCCGAGGTCGAGGCGCGTAGGTATAGCTCGCGTTTCGTCCGTTTCTATGAAGTCGAAATACTGTATATCTTTATACTGTGGCAATATCCTTCCCCGCTTCGTATCTCTCTTGTCCGTTGTGCGTGCGTTGCGTCATTCCACGTCGCACCGTGTGGTATTTCACTGTCATTTGTATGTCGGATGACGCAGCGTCACCGCTCAGGCGTCGCAACACACCGGCAACGAATCGTGTGTCTTTGGTCTTAGTTACTTACCTAGAACAAAAACATAGGTCCTACTTAAAAGTTTAGGTGATAGTGACAGAGACACACTGAATATTAACATGCGATGCATATAGTCACTAGGTTGTTGGCTCTTTCTCACTTTGCATTAAGAAAGAGATAAAGCTATTCTAAGTTTAGTTTAGTCGATGTGAAACCAAATCTTTGTTGATGTCACGGTGAAGTGCCATCGTTGAAGTTTCCTCTGTGCCTTTAAGTGGGACGTTTCCTGCTAAATGCTTTCAATGTAAATGTGGGGGAGACAAAATTCAACCAGAGAGAGAAAAGTTAAAAAGTAAGTTCGCGAGCTACTACCGAAATGGCAAATCCACAAAACGGAGGTACTTAAGTGCAAATCACATAGGCAGAATAATTGTTATGACGTTAGACCACGTAAACTGCAGGATGTGTTCAGAATGTTATATAGTAAGAGGGGTAACCATAATCAGCCTATAATGTTCCCACTGCTGGGACACGGGCCTCCTCTCGGTGATAGGGAATGGGCCGTAATCCACAACGCGGGCCCAGTGCGGATTGGCAGATGTCACATGTCTTCGAATTTTTGTTTCTGGGACATGCCGATTTCCTCACGATGTTTTCCTTCACCGTTTTGAGAGCAGTGGTGATGAAATAATTTACACAAAGTAAAGCGTCTGTCTGGGTTCGAACCTACGACCTACAACTCGTAAGTCGCGGCCGTTACCACTTGGCCACCACTGCTCCCTTGCTTGTATTATTTATTATAAGAGGGGTAAATAAATAGAAATTAATTATATAATTACCTATATATATTTCATAATTTAATAATAAAAAATTCGAATAACTTGACAGCTATTTGCGACGTTGCTAAGTTGCACCCTTTAAAGGTGCAAGGCAATGCAGTTTGCAAAGTCAAATTATCTGTATCTGTCAATGTTGTGCCTATCTTTGTTATTTTCATACTTAGTATTATGTTATCTTCATTGCGTGTTATTCAAACTCAAACTCTTTATTGCATTCATGTGTATATTTCGTTGTTACAATAATTATGAGTAAGTTCCAACATGAAACCCGGTTAGGGCACGGCAATATAGTAATAATTTTAACATAATTTATCTATTTTTATAAAAATTAATTGATGTTTGTTAGTCTCACAAAAACTCGAGAACGGCTGAACCGATTTGCCTAATTTTGGTTTTGAAATATTTGTTGAAGTACAATGGAAGGTTTAAAAGGTGAGAAAATATAAAGAAATTGCAGTGAAAGTAGTAAAGACAACATTAATTGGCGGAACGAAGTTCTAATAGTTAATTATTTAATTATAACTACTAATTATTTTGTTCTAGGTATTCTGCGACTGAATAAAAGCATTTTTGTGTTAGATATTCTTTTAGTTTTCTGTTAAATTTGGTTTCTTCTTTTATTTGTTGAAAATTACCGGAATTTCAACAGAATAATGATGTGCATCATATTTATGAGCTTTTTCATAGTGGTGACGAGACGCATTGAAACGCAGACATCATATCACGTCATGTCCAAGTTGCTAGTATACAAGATGGCGGGGACCTTGCGCAAAATGAAACTATGAATTTAACATCATGATTCTAGACCCTAATGTAGAAATGATTTCGTAGGTTTTATAAAAAAAAAATCGGTTGTTTCATAAAAAAGTGCAATACTTACGCGGTGAAAATGTATGGAACAACTTTTTTTTAACAACCGACGAATAAATTTCAACGCAGGGAATTTCAGAATCATGTACTGAATTCATGGTAACAGGTTGCGCGAAAAGGTCCTAGCCACCCTGTATGAGCATTGTGCTTTTGTTAACAAGTTTCGGACTTTAAAAATAAAGAAAAAGAACTCTTTTATGGTCAGAAGTAGTCAATTGCTTTGTATAACACCAAGGCTTTACAGGGTAGACAATTGTGAAAAATCATGGCTTACGCGAGATATTATAAAGTAAATGAAGTGCTTTCATACTTTATTATCCGACTTACTTCTTTTTAGGGTTCCGTACCCAAAGGGTAAAAACGGGACCCTATTACTAAGACTTCGCTGTCTGTCTGTAAGTCTGCCCGTCCGTCTGTCTGTCATCAGGCTGTATCTCAAGAACCGCGATAGCTATACAGTTAAAACTTTCACAAATTATGTATTTTATTTATGTTGCCGCTATAACAACAAATACTAAAAACAAAATAAAATAAATATTTAAGGGGGGCTCCCATAAAACAAACGTGTTTTTTTCGGTATATTTGCCTTGTGGTACGGAACACTTCGTGATCGCTATAGAAAAAGTTATCGGAAAATGGAAGAAATCTTTATTGAGTAGTTTCTCGGGTTCTGTAGAGAACGGCTTGTTTTTAGGGTGTCTCGCGGGTTCCGTACCTCAAAAGGAAAAACGGAAGCCTTATAAGATCACTTCGAAGTTCGTGTATCAAGACCCCTTTTCTCAGGAACTTATGGAGTTATCAAGTTGAAATTAATATGAAATACGGACTGCAATCCCTTGAAGCAATGAAAACATCAAACTTCTATGTCAAGGCAATCAAAAGATACGACCGTTTATGTTCTGTTTATGCCGCATATTCTGACACTCGCAAGGGAATCAAAACCTATAGAGTACTTCCCGTTGACCTAGAATCATGAAATTCGGCAAGAAGCAATGTCATATAGCACAAGTAAAGAAAAAATCTGAAAACCGTAAATTTGTAGTTACGTACCTACAGATTTGTACAGAACCCTCGGTTGACCGGTTTTTTTAGTCTTAGATGACCGTCTACCTCATAGCTCTACCTTAAAACTGGAAAACGTCAGCAGTTATAGGTATTACACAATCAATCTGCCTAGCCTTTTCCCAACTATGTTGGGGTCGGCTTCCAGTCTAATCGGATGCAGCTGAATACCAATTTTTTACATGGAGCGACTGCCTATCTAATCTCCACAACCCAGTTACTGGGTAGTATAATCTTGGTAAGACTGGTTGTCAGAATTTCAGGCTTCTGAAGACCCGTAACGACTGTCAAAGATCAACGAATGACAGCCGGGACCAACGGCTACGTGCTTTCACACACCATAGATATCCGTGCGAGACACGGAGGGATTTTGGTATGTAAAGATGGTCAGCCATCCAGGGACCAACGGTGGCAAGCGTAGCTTAACCTATTCGATCGACCCGAGCGGCTCTTATTACTTAGCCAGAAACCCCTACTTACACAAAATTTACAAAATATATAAAAAAACACAAAATGTTTGGCTTCAAATTATTGGTTTATTATGAAACGTAAAACTAGCACTATAAAGTATGAATCTCCAATGAACCACGATTCACGCATGCTTAGACTTAATTCAAAATAAAAAATATCTAGAACACTTAAATCTTCATTGGGCTACGTAATACTCAGAGATGAATTTAATTCATACTAAGTGAGGGTCTGACCGTCATAGGCCTATCTGTGATCTTTCTGTCGCGCGCCGCCGCTAGCAAAGTTCTACGTAGCAGTATTTGACGAAATCGAATTCCTCTACTGTGAAACCGTGGCAGGCTTGCCTCTGAGTAACTTAATAGTTTATTTGGTTGGCTTTTATTCCCTTCGTTTGTGGTTTTGGGGCTATTTATAGTAAAATGAGCAGATTGTGTGAACTAGGAAAACCAGATGGAAGAAGTAAGTTGTTAAAATTCGTTGTCGAATTTTGACTTTATCTTTATTAGTTTATTTAGGTACTTAACAAGGAAATGCCAAAAAAAAAAACAGGGGCACTCCGGGAGTGCCGACAGAAGTGAAAACAAAATACAAACAGAATACTTTGCCATCACTCACTGACATATCCACGGATATCGACATATCGGATATACATTAAAACCGAGTACATCCCAAGGACAGCCGAACATATCCGAAGCGGGTATTTTCTAATCGTCTTATAAACAAAACGCGCGCGGTGTCGGTTACGGTAACAGTGACGCGAGTTCAATGGTTTTTTCCCATGTCAAAAAATGCCTAACGCGTGTAAAGAAGTTTCCACTTCAAAAAACCATTACGCAAAAAGTTAATGTAAATGTAAAAATAATTTGAAATCCCCTGACGCTACGACGTAGCAAAGGTATTTTGATATCAACGCTACGCCACGCGCCGACTACAGCTACGCTGTCGTAGCAGATAACCGATGCTACGCGTTGGCTTATTTATTATTGCAAGTTTATGTGCATTGGTCTCACACGTTGAACATTTTTGTTGAATAAATGATGTGTAGGTACCTAAAATATCTTCAGTATACTCGTCGGAGGGACATCGTAACGAAATGTTTTACCATACATAGGTTTACATGGTTTTAGAGTCCCAGTGTTACAAGCACAATTAATCGACTGCGGATTCATGTAAGCCTCTGCAAGCACCATTTAGCGGAATGGGGATTATAGACCCAATAGACACCGAATGCGAACGTGTTGCTCCTTATCAAACCATGCTTCTAAGGGCCAAAAAAAAAAAAATGTCACAATTGGCGTGGCCACTGGGCTCAACTCATCACATCTATAATGTATATCTATACATCTAAATAAATAAAATTAAAGTGTGTGATTGTAATGTCAAAATAACAGCTTTTTACTAAATGATGAAAACACTTCCCAAAGAACACACCCTCCAAATTTCATGTTTCTAAGACCAGCGCGAGCGGTTTAGGCTGTGCGTTGATATAGGTATCAGTCCGTCAGGACTTTGATAGATAAACTGTGCCTACTTATAACAAAGTTTTTTTAAATTTTGCCTGTCTGTTAGTTTGTACCGGCTAATCTCCGAAGCGGCTAGACCGATTTTGACAAAGCTTTCACTGGCTTTCACAAGCTGTGTAGTGTGTACATGTATATAAAACATTGATCAGGCAGATCAGGCATAGTTCTTCCATATCCTGCAATAGTCCTACACCAATCGGGGGTTATCCTTGGGTGCACTTGCATAGTGCATACAGGGATAATCTTAGGTTAGTGCCGCATTTTATTAAAATTAAAATTTCTTAGGGGGCCTCTGCGAGTTAGCTTCGGTCCCTCGTACCGGGACCCTATGATCCCGAGATATGTAAAATGACACTAATATAATAACATATTTTTCCAGTTTCCATCGACTAAGAAGAACATTAAAGTTTTTAGTCGATTTAAAAAAAAAGTAAAAGTTTCACGTCACGATATATGCCACCGAGAATTAACAATAACTTTAAGTCGTCAAGGTATTTATGTTACTAGTTCGAAACCCATAAATAACTAGCTATAAAATAGAGAAATTTATATCCGTATCGATAAAGGCATTATACCCCGCTTACTATACGAATATAAAGACTTTCCACTGCATAAACCTAGTTTCCTTTCATCGTTCAATATATTATGATTATAAAGCCTCGTAACGCCTCTTTAACTTCGCAAGATTAAACGTCACACACAAAAGCTTTATCACTAGCTTCCGCCCGCGGCTTCACCCGCGAGGTATGTCGATAAAAACTATCCTATGTCCTTCCCCGAGATAATATTTATCTCTGCCAAATTTTATCGAAATCCATTCAGTGGTTTAGGCGTGAAAAGGTAACACACAGACAGAGTTACTTTCGAATTTATAATATTAGGATGAAATGAAATAGACACACTGGTAATTAACTAAGCGTTAGGTACACTTTACAATACGTACCATAACTAACGCAAGACCTCACCATAAATACACCCATTAGATACACCCACCCATTAGAGTATTCAGTTAAAAGCATAGTAAAATGACCAAAACTATTTTTTTTAAAGCTATTATTACTTTATGACCCTACAATTACTTCAGGCATTTAAAATTGAGTCTTATTGCCTAAAAATAAGATTTAATTTTCTTTGGCTGAATCGGCGGTCAGTAGGGAAAAATACATAAGTAATGAACAAAAAAAAGCCTATACTTATATAAAAGTTACTGAAATCGATTATGGAGTAGTCAGTTATGGACCAACTACTTTCAGGACTTGCGTTTATTATGTTACACCTTCTATACATTATAAAGATTCTTTGTCTTCCTTTTGTGGCACAGCAACTTTTGTAGTCAGTCCAAGGATTACTAAAAATAGACCTTATGAACACGCCATTGTACTTCATGCTTTATACATTCTTAAGTGAAAGATACAAAGTCTTGTTATTTGAAAGACATTGTCTGTTTATTGTGGAGTCACGTTTGCAGACGCAGTTGATTGCAGTTAGTACTTACATGAAATAATAATAAACATACAACGTGCATTACAAGTGGAAGAAACTGTAGAACTGCAAAAAATAACACACTTTGTAATTATGCGTTCAAAACATGGAACAGCGTGTTAAATACGAAACGATTTCATTTGTTTTTATACATCATTAATCTTTTTCTTTCAAATCGTATCCTCTACTTGAGGACGTCTTTGACAAGTCACTTTTGAATGACGTTGAGTGTCCTAGTCGGTTCACAGTTATTTTACTTCTGACAGTGTCAGCAGCAACCTAACAGCAACTTTATTCTACCGAGAATAAAGAGCACAATGATTTTGGCAACCTTATTGTTATTCAAGCGCCAAAAGATAAACAATAAATCTAGGTAGGTCTAGGACATTTATGGGAAATCCGAATTACTTTTAAAAACAACACCATAAAAGTGTTATATGTCCGCAAGGACCGCAAGGATTTTAATCTACTTTAACGACTATTCAAGGCATCGATGGTTACTTAATACACATTACTGAACAGGTCTAAAGTATTTACTTACCTCTAGCAGGATCCAGACTTTATTTTACATTAATGGAGTTTTAGTAGTTAGTTTGCTTAGTTCGTTTTAAAAAGCATGAACTGTCTAGGTACCTACATAATACTTTTACAACATTTTTACTGCCTTCAAAGCAAGAATGAACAGGCATCTTCTGGGCACGCTCGTTCCATCATAGACCTCATCCATCGCTTTCCGTCAGGCGTGATCGAGGTCAAGAGCAGGCCGATTCAGTAATAAAAAAAAAGTTATTTAAGATGATCTTCGTTAAGATATCATCATTATTATCTCAGTAAAAATACGTCAACTGCTGCACATAGCCGGAACCCAATCATTGTCACAAGACTGGTCCTTTCCTGCCCGTATTCAATAGATGCCCGGGACTTTCACCAGGTTGTCAAACGTGATCTAAAACAAAAAAACGTAAGTACTTACGTATTAGAAAATGCCAACCTATAGAAACGTTATCAATTAATCACCGTTCTCATTAAAGTGTCAAACTTTCTATTCTGTCGTTTCAAAAGTACCCATGAGTCATGAAATTCGTTTTGGGTTTCGCGTCACATACGCCATCTAATGGAAAACCAACAATACGCTAGCACGCTTTTCCGGAGCTGAAACCCTGAACATCAGTTTCCATTTAATTATAGAAAATTCCGATAGATGGCGTTGTTACACATTAGCAGCCATGAAAACTGGCTGTTAACAAGCTCAAGAGATTCTAGCAACAGTGGATAGATGTCGCTCTTGAAACTGAGTACCAAAATACTCGCAAAACTACCGCTTTACTTTTTTTGGTAAAGCTAGTATTTGTTTACTAGCCCCGAATATTATGCCTTTGTTTCTGTTGCCTTACAGAAAAGAGCGTCAATTTATGATTATGTATGTGTTACTCTAAAGTTTTCTTAAATATTAATTTAGTGGAGTAATTTTACCGGAGCCTATTAGCCAGGTGTGCTGCATGATGTACGGTTTCAAAATTAAATTCTCCGTAGGGGTTCTTGGTATTAATTGATTTTCTTTATTAAAACTTAACTAAACGAACATTTTCTGTATACATATTCCGAAATTTCCATCGTCTCAATTTTAAAAGTAGTGGCTATTTAAATTAGGCGAAGAGAATTAATAACTTTCAATTTAGAGTCTACTAGGTGTTGGATTAAGTAAATAAAGGCTCAAAGCTGTTATTATAGACGCACATTTTAGCAGTCCATTAATCTTTCAACCCCTACATTTGGTATTCAGCCATTATTTTAGTACATTTTATTTTCATGTCAGACTTTTTAATAAGCTTCTGAAGATTCAGTATCTAGACAGCGTCATGAATTTTTAAAGGTCGTTTCATTTGTAACGATAGTATTTTGTACGCGTAGGTACTCTATTTTATTATCCTTCAAATAAAAGTTATGTCTGAAAAGACCTTGACGAGGTACCTACATTTTTGTACAATAATTATATTCTTTAATTTATAAACATTATTAAACATTTCAAATAAAGGGGGCTTACATGACCTTAAGCGCCGTCACTGTCGGACTGCATAGAAAAGAAAGAGAAGCGCGATTACACAACGCTGGTAATTTATTTCAAAATATGAAGCAATTATTTAATTAAGTACAAAAAATCTGTTGTTTGGACTAAAAAATTAAAACACTAGTATTTTAGTATGTTGCTTGTAGAATAATCTGACAAAAATTCTGAATGATTGTATGTATATTAAGGTTTTTATTGTAAGAAATATTTTAAAGGTATCTTCATGATTTTATTTCTATGGTACCAAATTAGTTGTATTATGTTTTCAACACACTATCTAGGTAGATAGTGTGTGAAAATATATGATATTCTTCAGGGTATAAGCTAGTTTATATCCTGAAGAATATCATTTATTCTGATTTTGTTTACTGTAGTCGATCATATACTTTTATTGTTTCTACAACTTGCAAAAAAAAAAATGCAAGATTAGAAACACGTAAGATTCATAAAGGGCTTGTAAGCCCCTTAAGAATCTTACGTGTTTCTAAAGAGCTATTCGTTGAAGACGATCCTTATCTCGTTGGTAAGTTTCTTGTAAAGTTTCAAAGCATGGTAAGTAGGTAGCTATGTAATTTCACGCTGAAGTGTACGTGACATTGGCCTAGATTTTAATTAAAGTTCAAGACTACTTACAAGAAGAGACAAGACGGCTGATACTCAAAGGTCATAGCGAGGCAACTACTCTATATTAGACAAATGAAGTTTGTAATAGTAGTCGCCTCATCATGAAAATTAAATCTACAAGCTATAGGTACCTTCTCATTTGTGGCCCCATCTGTCTAGCTTAAGTTATTTATAGTTCTGGGTCTATCACCCCAGCTGATACTGCACACTTTGCCTACTAACCACTAATACCTATTATATTTGAATATTACTAACTCTTGCTGAATCGTGGCAACCCCTAAGATTTGGTGCCTAAGTAAACAGTTATTGCTATAACAAGGACTTTGTAACCTTACAGCTCTATCAAACATTGTTAGTACGAGAATCCTTCTGGACCTCTAATTATGTTCGGATAAAATAAATAAAACCGTGTGCAAACGTACAAAGGGATTCGTCCCGCGTATTTAATGTTCTCTGTGTTGAATTACTTTTGCTCAGTGTCCTGTGATAGGCTAATGTTTGAAATATCGACATTGCACGCCTCTATTTTAAGCACGTGAAAAGTGGAAGGGGCGTTAAGGTCTTGGGGTGTCAAGGGTGGCGAAGGGGGTTGTCGGCATTCAACAGGCGGCGGTCGATACGGCCGGCGCCGCGGCGCAGCGGCAAAGTTTACCTACCCTACATACTACTCGCCTCAGAGTAACACCACTATATCACATATTTTTACAAAAATCTTAACTCATTACATGGTTTCTTCGTCTTCATTTTTCTTGACACATTTCTGGAGCGCGCTTTGCTTTGAGAACCGGACTTTGTTAGATGAAATGAAATGGAAAGAAGACTCAAATTGAAAGTAACTAGGTATTACTAAATAACCTTTTAAAGTGGTAATATGATTGTAATTGTAAAATTGATTAATCTACTCTATAGCTATCTTTGCTTCTACAAAGAATTGCTTCAGAATCGCAGTCGGTTTCCGCTCAGAATAAAGCCTCTATTTTATTTCATCCTGGTAACGGCTCTTATTAGCTGTGCCGGGCGGCAGATTAAAAGATCTTTAATTGAATAATCGCAATGGGTTTATGGTTTTTGATTTTAACAACACGTTAATAACATCGAGGGTTTCTTAATAGTAAGGAAATGTATTGTTTAGCGAATAAAACTCTACGTAATGTACTAGATGTAGTATTTATGCCGTTTCATACGACTGACAAAGAATGACAGGTATGGTTTGAATATTAACCCCCTTTCTAATAAACGTATTTTAACAGATGAATAGTTACACACCGATTTCTCTCTTTCAGTCGTCAGTAATTTGACTTTCGAAAGAAGAAGACAAAGCGTTGTGTAACTATACAGACGCTCAACGCTCAACGTTTATTAGTAAGGGGCTTAAAGTAAAGGGGGCTACCCTGACGGGGTAGCCCGCGAAATTCAAATGTTGTTACGTTTTAACCAACGTGCAGGTCAGTATCAGATTGTATATTGATCTAATATGATTCGCGGCCTTAATAAATATTTATTTATAAAATTATCTAAGTTAGTTAGTAGTTGTTCTTAATAAATCATCTAAGTTCATATTACCCTATTGAATGACTATATAATGAAATCATAACATTTTAGAATTGGCCTCAAATGTCATGGTTTGTCATGTCTGTTTTGTTATGTTAATGTCATGAGTAAGGAGTTGTATTGCTGATTGTAGTGCTTATTTTTTAAGTTCGCGAACTAATTTTAATCATCATACAACCTTAAAGAAGTCAAACCAGTCAACCATTCACTGACCTGCAAATTGCTAAAAACGTAAGTAAATAATTTCGCGGGCTACCTTAACGCATCCCTCTTAAGTCGATATTCAATTTGCAATGCAATCCGTTTCTCTGACTGTACCTAAATTTACCTAGGTGTGCATATATACGAGGGAAACGTGTCGACGACACAGAGGCAACTGCAAGCGTCGACGCGGCGGTGTGATACACCGACGTGTTGGTGGCAGCCGTCGACAACATGCCGTTGTCGACGGTTGCCACCAACACGTCGGTGACGTCGGTGTCGCCGACACGCGTCGATGGTTGCAGTTGACTCTGTCGTCGTCGCGTGTCACTCGTGTGTATGCACACTAAGGTGGCTATGGTTTTAAATCAACAAAGTTGTAATTTCAAAATGAAATGGCAAGATGTTGGCGGGAGTAATATTTAAGATGAAGCTTAATCTGGGTCGTCAGTTACTAGATTTGAGCCTCAGATTGCGACGAGTCTCGTCAAACCTCTTATCTCGGCTTGGCTGCCGTCTTTGTGAACAATGAGCTATACTCTAGACGCGTAAATAGCCCCGCTAATATAAATTCTCTTATTTATTGCTCGAGTTTCACGAGCCCCACACGACGCATATGTAATACCCTTTGTCCTTCTATCGGAATATCATGCTCGACGAGCAATATTAATATTTTCACTGAAGCTTTTATCTACACAGTTTTTTGTTCAGAACTAGTTTGCGGCTTTTTTTTAAGTTTAGTTTTCGCTCTTAACGGCATGATTTACGTTGTTATAAAATTTTGGTACAAATTAACTGGGCTATTTTTTATACTTTTTAGCGAGGTAGAGAATCGTCATAAAAGAAGGAATCGACGGGGATCAAGTTATATTATGTTTTTTCACGAAACTATTGTATTGATTGCCGCATTTTACGGTTATTGAGAGTACTTGTACGAGAATAGTCGTAGAGACATATGGCCGAGTTCCTCTGGTTCCGGCGTCACGTCGTAAACTCGGTACTTACCTACTTGTGTTAATAAACTTACTATGTAGTGGAACAGATTCGTACCACCAACAGATGTTTCCGTGTCTAAAGGTTACGATCGATACTGGCTGCATATTTATTTACGCTTTGAATATATTTAGATAAAAAAAAAAAATAGTTTAAAGGAGTTTGATGAATGACAATGCAGACACTGCTTTTTCGTGGACCCTTTATGCACAACTATAGCACATGTGTGAGTACTATGTACATCTATAAAGCTACCATTTCCTGGATACGTCTTTCATTGACTTGATTGTGCCTTGGCGGCTGAGAGTATGTCATGCTCACTCTAATGTCTCGCTGCTGGTGGCGCCTGCGTTGGATCATTTAGCTCCCTTCGAAATGGTTGAGCTGAATGGTGCTAATACATGCGTCATCATCGTGAACAGGCGCCGTCAGTAGGAACTGGTCATCTCTTAGCTGCCACGCCTTATTTTAGTTTATTGTTTTGGTTTTATCTTTTCACTAGCTGCGCCCCGCGGTTTCACCCGCGTAAATGTCGATCCCGTGGGAATATCGGGATAAAAAGTTGCCTATATGTTAATCCGGGGTATCAGATACCTCCATACAAAATTTTATCAAAATTGGTCGAGCCGTTAGAGCGTGAAGAAGTAACAAACATATAAACACACCCTCACACACTCACAAACTTTCGCCTTTATAATATTAGTGTGATGTGATTACGGATGGTTTTAACGTTCTGCATCGTTCTCATATGCATAATTTCAATATGAATGGTGTTACTAATGTTTTGTAACCATGCTACATATTTTGATTTAAAAGAGTGTCTGTAGAGTTTCTTGCCCGATCTTCTCCATAGGTACCTACTACGCTTTGGAATGGGAAACTGGCTTCATCTTTCTGATTCACCGACCCCTTGATGATGCTATGAAGGTAAATGATTTGAGTTTGAGTTTTATAATTCCTAATATGAATAAACACGAAATAATGTTCAACTATCAACAATTTGTAACTAGTTAATCAAAATATAAGTTTAGATAATGAAGTAGGTACCTAACAATTAATCACGCTTCAACGGCTGAAAGGATTTGCAAACAGGTACGTAACTTAAATAGGTATGTTTTATCGAGGTACTATGTAATATATTCCCTATACATAACATACATAATCAGCCTATAATGTTCCCACTGCTGGGACACAGGCCTCCTCTCAGTGAGAGGGAGTGGGCTGTAATCCACCACGCGGGCCCAGTGCGGGTTGGCAGATGTCACATCTCTTAGAATTTTTGGTTCTAGAATATGCCAGTTTCCTCACGATGATTTTCTTCACCGTTTCGAGAGCAGTGGTGATGAAATAATTTACACAAAGTAAAGCGCCTGTCTGGGTTCGTACTTAAGACCTACAACTCGTAAGTCGCGGTCGTTACCACTGGGCCACCACTGCTCCCTTGCTTATATTCCCTATAATGCGAATCAAACCGCAGGCAACCACTAGTTAAACGGTACATCTTAGTTAACAATTCTGGCTGTTTCCATTTAACCATTAGTGGAAAGTTCCAGAGTACAATCAATTTAGTTATTCAAATATTGTTCCACAAACTTCCCTAATAACAAATCAATTTGACTGTGTACACGGTCAATAATTGCTGTCCGTTTCCATTATAGGCTGTAATTACTAATCAGCCCTCGCTACAGAAATCTATAGCTATACCCACTTATATCATTATATTTAATACAAGGTGACCTATTTATAGTGGTACAACATTTTTTTTGAGCGTAATGCATATTTAAGATTGAATACGTAACATTTAGACAGGTTTATCCATACTAATATTATAAATTCGAAAGTAACTCTGTCTGTCTGTCTGTATGTTACCTTTTCACGCCTAAACCACTGAACGGATTTCGATAAAATTTGGCAGACAGATAGATTGCATCCCGGGGAAGGGCATAGGATAGGATTTTTATCGACATACTTTGCGGGCGAAGCCGAAGCCGAAGCAGAAACTACAGAACGCCACCTGCCTGATTAACCGATTCAAAGCCGTACAGCATTCTTTAAAAAGCCATTGTGTTTCGCGAGGATCCACGTTCCGGTACGCGAAGGGTTAATAGTTAATCAGGATCGTAGTTCGTTTTCGTTTGTAATCTAGTTAGGATTTGTGCATGATTATAAAGCTTACACCTATCCTAATACATGGGAATTAATCATAACTAGCGAAATGTCGATGTACTATATTGTACACCTTTGCCTGTACCTCTTTTGGAAATTCAGGGGTGACGAATTCAAGTAACTTCGGTTTAGTATGGTACCGAAAAGTCCCAAACAGCCCCACTGTTTTGGACTTTTCGGTAACCCCTATTAAATAATCTACACCTATTTCTTCCTACTTACCCGTATAAGGGGGGTAACGAGAAACATCTATGTTTAAGTGTAGCCCTTGCCTATTCATAGATACGGTCGTGTCTCATAACCTAATTGGTAGAACATGCAGCCGTGAACTTTAATTGAATCTAATGTGGTAATTTAGATACTTACCTAATGGTTTTGTTAGGTTCTATTGAGTTTGAGTTTGCAAAGTTTTTGTTATGTTATTTTAAATGTAGGTATCATAATACAAAGTTTATATTCGTTGTGTTTAAAGTCTTCATAGTGTCACTTTATTTCTTTTAGTATGTTTTCATTTTTTATTTTTCGTTATGTAGGCACCTTGTTTTTATATATTCTTATACCTAATTTGTAATCATTTAATTTTGCATTTGTGTGTTTTTTTTAAACAAAGTTATTGCAACGAGGTGTGAGAATGAGTCTGATGCCGAAAATATCGTTTTTTTATTTATATCGATTTTCTGTTTGACTGGATGTATGTACTGGATTGGCGCAAAAACGGCTGAACGGATTTGGATGAAAAACACACAGATAAGAAGTTATAGCGTGGATTAACACATAGGGTACTTTTGATCCCAGTAGCACGTTCCCGTGCGAAAGCTAGTTAGAAAATAATAAAAATTGAAATTAAATAAGGAACATTATAATGGTAATGGATGGATGGTAATGGTAGTGGTAATGGTATTTTTTTTGTACATTATTACCTTGTAGACAACCGTTGAATACCGTGATTTTCGCTTTGTTTAAATAATTACTTGTTCTGGTGTTCGAGCTTATAGTCTTGTAAACATTTTAGAGAATTATGTTGTAAAGAAATCAACCGATGTAATGAATCAACATCAACTCAGCCTATCGCAGTCTACTGCTGGTCATGGGCCCCCAGGCTGCGCCACAACACCCTAGGTCCTTTGCCTACCGCATTCAGTTTGTTCCAATCACCTTCTTTAGGTCATCGATACATCTAGCTGGGGGCGTCCAAGAAGAAATTAATGAAATTACCTACATTAATTAGAATTAGCGTACTTACTAATAAAAGCCAGAATACTCAAAATTAGTCAGAACATTCTAGCAAACGAGCATATAATGGGTACATTATGTCGAACGACAAGAGCCTACATAAGGCAACGAGGAAGAGCTCGCCATAGTATAGTCAGCCTCGAAAAGATGTACCTATTATATCTACGAGAATTAATTTCATTGTCTGTAATGTGTATCTCACTATGATATGTACCAATGTGTGGCTAAAATTGAGTACCTCATCTATGTACCTACTAATAATAAATATCAAACGGGAATACTCCGTTTGTTCGTCAGAACGCGCTAATCTCTGAAACTTTCAGTCGTCAACGTTTTCGAAATGTCTTATTTAAAAAAAGATAACTGCAAAACTCTGTTTCTATGGAAAATTTAAAATCGGTCTAATTTGGCTGTAACACTATTTTTCGAAAACTTTCTCTACTAACTTTTTAGACCTTTGTATCCTGCTTATGCGTATGAAATTTCATTAAAATCGTTTCATTCATTTTGAAAAATAAGGGCTTGAAAGTTTGTATGAAATGCCGTACGACGTAAAGGCTCTTATGAGATACACTGCTTTAAAAAAAACTTTTTGACCGTTTTCAAGAAATCGCCGATTTAAATTAATTTTTTGGGTGTAAGTATACATCTTTTGAGGTCGATTGTACAGACGCCAGCACATCAAGTTACTACAATCTGTCAAATTTCTTTAATAGATTTTCAACTTTATCGCTAAAGCATAAGGTTCAAAGTTAATTGGGAAAATTTGACAGTTTCGGGTAGCTTGATGTGCTGGCGTCTGTACCTACCCTCTCTTACTGTCCCATCGTTTCACGTAGCATCGCCATTGCCATTTCCAGCCCCAGTTTGAGGACACAACCTGAATAATTTATTTTGGACGCCATCCAGAAACACGTAGTTAGGCGCGTTTCACGTTGGTTTTTATTCGGCTGCTCCTGTTTGTTTAAAACATCCCGATCCCGTTACGGGAAGGCCACTGTACTCATATGTTATTTAAAGAAACTTTATTTTCTTCAATATGTATATGGAGAGATTCGATTTCGAAGAGAGACAACATGTTTGTTTATCCATGAATTTTGCGCCGCCCGAAACTTTCAAAACGGCCGAAATAAGGGTTCTGGCTGTTACTAAGACTTTTCCCGACCTGGGAATCGAACCCAGGAGCCCACGCTCAGCAGTCGCGCTTGCGATCATAAGATCAGCGGGTATAGAAAGAAATTTTATTGTCAGTTTGATATAATTTTATTTTATATTTACAGTCCGGCCGTCGAGAGAAGGCGTTCCTGACTCCTGTCAGTGCGACAATTCTAGTAGCGAATAAATATCAAATTCGCAAAACACGTATTTGTTTGTATGAAAGTGACAGGTGTCAAGAACATTTTCTCTTGTCGGCCGCACTGTACCATTAAATATATCCCTGTTTTAATCGCGGCTCACAAGTTCCTTGAAATGCCAGACTACATAAATTAAACACTCAAGTTCAGTGGCAAATATTCTATAATGGCAGCGAGAACGCTACGGGGCACCAGCGCAGCGGGACACGGCGACACCTCGTAATAACATGACGTGACACATGTATTATCTGCCTACATAATTGCATGTGACACGGTGAGATTCATAGTGCGTGAATGTAAAATGAATTACCCGCATTTTAAAAGCGTCTACGCCGTACGGCATTTCATACAAGCTTTCTTTTAAAAATGTGTATCAGTGTGTCTTCAATCAATCAATATTCCAGATCAGGGATCTTCCTTAAAGTTCAATACCCAAACATGTCCAAGGTTGCTCCCGTTTCTACAGATCTCATCTAGTAATTTTGTTTTGACGTGTAGAAGTGTTCGTTGAAAACAATTTACAGAATAAACACCATTTATCATTGTCTTCTGCAAAGTTTTTAGTTCAGTAGCCCACGTTCGCAAGTACGTAAAAATATCGCGTCGGGATTTTATCGCGCACTGGCTTTTCAACTCTCGGATTTTTTTCTATCGTATTAAATTAGTTGTATCATATTTTCAACACACTATCTACCTAGCATTTATCCTGAAGAATATCATATATTTTTCTGATTTTGTTTACTGTAGTCGATCATATACTTTTATTGTTTTTAAAACTTGTGTTTAGGTCCTGTCAGCCCCTTAAACCTAGAATTGAGAACCCAACAGAGCGTATTCCAGCGCGTCAAAAAAGCAGACTGTTGGATTGTCAACTCTTGGCGCTAAGCAATACATTGAACATCAAGTGCGCTAAAAAAAAATCGCCGCGGGAAAATCTCGCCCGTGCGAACCTGGCCTAAGCTGTTCTGGTAAGGAAAAGTACAGACAATGTCCACACAATCCCAGCTAGCTTATAATCAATCAACAAGTGCTGTCAATAAAGCAATGTAATTTTGATAACACGAGAACCTTCTAGTTTATTTCTTCCCTCTCTTACAAAATATCTAACTGGTAACCTAAAATATTTGGAACCTACATAATCTTTTCCAGCCTTTCTTTGGTTAAGCCTCCGTAATGTCCATTAAAAGAATCCAGTTTGGTAGATAGTATTAAAATAACTGGATAAATTTAGGGCGAAAAGGGCAAAAAGATTGGAAAGGTTGCGTCATAAAGGTATTAATCCCCGAGGAATATTTCAGCGGCATCTGGGTAGATCACATTATATTATAAGAATCATCAATACAACGTAATACGAGTATCCTTCTATATTAAAATGTCTATTTGGTTTGAAAATAACAATCTTATTTTGCATATTTTGATATTATTATAACGTAGGGACTGATCGTGCTAAAAGAAATACCGCGCACATTTTTCGCGAGATTAGACGATTTTTCTCGTATATAGGTCATACTCAACCTAATGGGGTTATTTTCTCCACCTACTTTATCATTTTGGGCGGCTGTTAGTCGAAACGAAATAATAATATTCATTATGTTAGTTTTAATTTAGAAAATATTTCGTTTTATAATTTACTAGCTGACCCAATGAACTTCGTACCGCCCCGCCAGCCGCTCTGTCCTCGCCTTCACAACGTATTAATTGGTTATGGAATAATACTGTATTGTTTATAAAATAGCTTGGTAAATAACCCGTATTTTTTTTGTAATATGTAACAGATAAAAATGGTTACTGTTAATGTTCCTTATGAGATAAACATAAAATATTTTTAAGAAATACAATTCCGTAGTACATTAATTTGATCTACTCGTATCTATCTATAAATATTTTTGTTACGACATCACATTACAAATCTTTGAATTTCTCGGCTTTTCTCTACTACAATATGCATGTATTATACATATAAACCTTCCTCTTGAATCTCTATATCTATTAAAAAAAACCGCATCAAAATCCGTTGCGGAGTTTTAAAGATCTAAGCATACATAGGGATAGACAGACAGCGGGAAGCGACTTTGTTTTGTACTATGTTGTGACCTAGCTTCACGACTTCGTCCGCGTGAAATTTCTTATTCCTCCAACCAACCTCGTCGCATCGCATCGCCCATCTGCGTTTTTACTTCGTTTTCGCTTAGGTTTCTTTCCGACTTTTTTTCTTTTTACTTGACTCCCAAGGGTCGTAGCGCGATGATAAATAGCCTATGGCCTTCCTTAAGGATTGGGCTGTCAAATACAACAAATTTTTTTTAAAATCCGACTGGTAATTTCAGAGATTAGTACGTTTAATCAAACAAAAAAACTCTTCAGCTTTATAATATTAGTATAGATTTAACTCGGTTAAACTTTTTGCGACAAGATGAAATACACAACTATTGTTGTGGAATATTTGTAGGTAAATCTATTTAAATTGTTGTAATGCACGTTATACATTGCATTGATTGCGGCAACATATTCAAACCTCAATGTTGCTGGCGGTAATCCTAACTAATATTATAATAGGTACCAAAGTAATTTTGTTTGTTACCTTTCATGCCTAAACCACTGAACCGATCATTCTGAATTTCGCATACATCCCGAAAGAAGCTGTTCCCGAGGAAAACAACAATAACGTTATTATGATAATAGGTAGCGCCACGTGTCTTTTGAATCATGATTTAATTTATTAGAAACTTCTTGGGTAAGGACATAGGGCTACTTTTCATCCTGGATCGCAGACGAAGTCGCGGACAATAGCTAGTTAATTTATAAATCAAACACAGGGTGGCGTCGGGGACATCGACGTGCATCCTGTTACCATGGATTCAGTACATGATTCTGAACCCTCTGTTGAAATCTTTCGTCGGTTATTATAAAAAAAATAGCTGTTCCATACATTTTGACCGCATAGGTATTCCACTTTTTTGAGGAGCCCGTGACTAAATAATAACAGCTGCACAGGTCGATCGATCAGGTTAAGCTACGCTTGCCGCTGTTGGTCTGTGGATGAGGGACCATCTTTACATACCCCTCCGCGCCTTGGAAACCACGTTAAGCCGTTGGTCCCGGCTGTCATTCGTGGGTCTTTGACAGTCGTTACGGGTAGTCCGAAGCCCGAAAGTCTGACAACCAGTCTTACCAAGGGGTATCGTATTACTCAGTAACTGGGTTGTGGAGGTCAGATAGGCAGTCGCTCCATGAAAAATACTGGTATTCAGCTGCATCCGGTTAGACTGGAAGCCGACCCCAACATAGTTGGGAAATGGCTAGGCAGATGAGGTACTCCACTTTTCTATGACACAGCAGATTTTTTTTGATAACCGAAGAAAACGTGCTGACTTCATGGTTTCAGTTTGAGCATCATCGGTGTCACTGCCACCCTGATTTCACTAATGAATTCCATCATGGCATTTACTCCATAAATAATATAGATTTCGCTAATGAATTCTGTCTTGGTGTTACTCCTTAATAAAATAAATATAGATTTCACTAATGAATTCCGGTATTTACTCCACCAATACTTGGATTCTATTCAAATTGTCCCGGTTAGAGGGTAGGGTGTAAAAGTTTACGAGTTCAGTGGGTCCCCGGGGCCGGCTATAGGTACCTATTGATGTCGGTATATCGGCTTCAGACCGCACGAACAAAATCCTTTTAGATCTTCGAAAGTAGGTACTTTTTACATATGTCTACTTAATAGAGAAATTTGTGTATAGCGCTACAAGGTTATTGTGGCATGTGATCAAAATCGGAACTAACACCGCTATTTTGTATTTCAATACAATTTCACAAAAAAATATTCACCAATGTTACCAGCAATGCCCCCTGTTAATGTCATTCAAGCGCCTACAGATCCTCGTGGCTGTGTAGTCAGTAATGTATTGTAAAATCTGCAATGTACAAGGTAACTGGGGCACGTGACGAAAATCGAAACAAACGCCATCTTGTTTTTTCAATACAATTTCGCAATAAAAAGTTCACCAGTGTTTACCAACAACGCCCCCAAGTGCCTACAGACGCAGCAGGTAGCAGTGAAGTAAGTTATCTATATTATATTAGGTATATTACTTACATAAGTAATAAAATAGTGACTTGTATATCACGTATGTATGTTCCGCATTGGAGCAAAAACGGCTGAACGAATTTGGATGGAATTTGGCACACATTTATAACCTGGATTATCACATACCTTTAATCCCGGTAGTACGTTCCAGTGGGATATTTTCTGACATCCACGCGAGCAAAATTTAGTGTAGATACCTATTGTAAAATCTGTCTATACTTAAGAGGCGGACAACTACTGTGTAGAGGGGGCTAACATAGGGTTTTATATTTGAATAAATATAATTAGCTTCCCAGGTTCGATTCTATCGGAACACTACAAAGGAATCTAGGTATTTCTCTCAAGAAATGATTGAATAAAGGCGATATGGTTTACCTAGTTTCAATTTCACAGAGAATTTTCTTCGCTATTGAATATTTTTTTTTCATAATTAGGGTTTGAAGCCCATTAACCCTGAGTAGTGTTATAACTACCCTCTTTCGCTCAAAATAATTTCTAAACTCGCTGGAAAACAATTGAATTCGATTAAAACAAATAGACTTGTGGAATACAATCTATTGCACCTACTGTGTATTGTCTCTGCATCACCCTAAAGTAGACTGGTAGAAAATGCCCAAGGCATTAAGTCCGCCTTTGTACAGTTTTTATTTGTGCATAAAGTTGAATAAATAAATATATAAAAAAAAAATAACATTAAGAACTTTGCTTTTGGTAATCAAATGCTATTTGGCAAATAAAGGTAGCAAAAAAAAAACAATTAAATTGAATCGATTTAAGTACCAAACGGCTAAACAAAACATTTATATTAAACTTTTCTAAGCGTGATTCTAGGCAATAATTTTCCGATCTTCTTTATAATTAAAACAAAACAGAAAATTACACACTTTATTTCGAGACATCGCCAAGCGGTTGGTCGACTCTTCACGTGGCCAGAGGGCTGGCCTATTTTTTGGCCAAAGAATCAGCATTGCCATACAACGTGGCAATGCTGCCAGTCTTTTGGGCACGTTTCCTGTTGACAGCGATGCGGATGAATTTTTTGATGCCCTTTGATTATTTCCTTTCCTTTTTATATACTTGTACATATTCTTATTATTATTTTAATACTGTACAACTACAAAAATAACAAAATAAACACAAAATAAACCATACCATACATATTACGTAGGTATTGTCTTTACAGTATTTATTTTTCACGATACAACACAAAAGTAAATCCGGACCGGATCAATATGAAATTAGAAATAAAATAACAAAGGAAAAGATAATACCTGTATCAGAGCCATAATAGCCAAGACTGGATTAGATAACAAAATAATGTTGCTACAGGAGTCTTCAAGGAGTCGTGTCGTAAGACAGTGCGCAGACTTAAGACATAACGCAAACTATCTCTATAAGAGACCAATAATGGCGCGTAGAGGCACGAGCTTAAATGCCTTACACTTACGCAACAATCAAAAGAGATTTTCGATTGCTAGTTTAAGATATAATGGCAAAATTAACTAGGTATTTCATAATACTATGGATTTGAGAATACTTCGCTCGTGACTGTTGCAGCAAAACTATTTTGTTTTGACCAGACGAAACAGCCTGAATTGGCTGAAATTGTTTCATTAGGAATGGAAACTGTTCTGTTTACAACATTTTATATAGGTACCTATGTAACAACAGACTAAATTGTTTTAACTCTAAGTTTTTAAGTCTGACTACAGACAGATTCTCAAACAAAAAAAAAATCAGGATGATAACAAAAAAAATCCGGCTGATTACTATGTTCTTATCTTCAACTAGCATAATTGTTTCTATTTATTTATCAAATTTACGATAGATCACTTTTAGCGACAAGACGCCCATTGTGACCCATTGACCCCGACATTTATATCTTTAATATTTATGGTGTACTTAATAAAGACTATTTATATTCTATTCTTAAGACTAACTATCGCTCCCTAGAAACAGCAACAACGCACAAACTCGCGACAAAAAAAAATTTCTTTGTGTTTAGCAGTTTGCCGATGGCGTGCGCACAGTATTAGGAGGGATTTGGGAGACGGGCGGCAGTTAGCAGATGGCGGGCAAAATGGATCGATACCTCCCCCATGAATAATTAAGATGGATGTACTGCTTTTTAGGCTTTCGTCACAACATTATCATTCTGATACACCAACTTGTTGGTTGTGATCGGAAATTTCATACATCCCTGGAGGCGTTTCTTTTTGTTGAAAGATTGATGGATTAACTTACAACAACTTCAGGTAGGTAACTAATGATGATGGAATAGTGTTGATAATATTATTATGTACAGTCAACAAAGGAGTTAAGTATACAGGAGCGTCGGATATTGTTGAAGTTTACTAAGAAACCGATGGATATTCTCGAATAAAATTTTTGTTTATTAATAGAAAACAAACAGCTCATTTATTAAATTAAATTTCAGTCCAGAACATCCATCGGTTTCTTAGTAAACTTCAACTATATCCGACGCTCCTGTATACTTAACTCCTTTGTTGACTGTACATACCTACCTACTGTATTTTAAGGGTTTGGTCAGGACTACTAAAATTAACATAGTGAGAGATCGAAACGGGTTGAAATCCTAGGTAGAAGGTCATTTGCCTAGTACAGGCCCATGTTGCTCATGGCCCGTGGACACAGACATGCCCCCTTGCCACTTCTCCTATTTTTTACATTTCTATGTGTAATCCCCTCAATAGCCCAATTCTTGAGGAAGTTTATAGGTTCATCATGATACGTCTTTAGGAGCAAAAAGAAAAAAGTCTGCAAGAACGCTAACCAAAAACAGGGCACAGTTATAGGAAATATTTTGAAATTTCACGCGGACGAAGTCACGGGCAGAAGCTAGTATTTAATACATGCCCTTGCTATGATTGATGAAGTAAATAATATTTTATTACTGGGTCATCAAGATACAGGCTGTGCCTAGTTTGGGACCCGCTGTTAAATTGGTCTAAGTTTTCTCTTGGTTAGTAGAACTGCATGCATAATACTTGTATGATTGTGAACATGTGTAAGTTTTAATAAATGAATTTGAATTTGGTTATGATGACACGTTCAGAGATACCACATAATATTCTGCTTCTACACATTCGTAACCAATTTAATTTTACTAACAGCGGTGCTATTCTGTAAAAATCTCACCGTGAAAACTTAGGTGAAGTGAGCGTGGAGTGAGCTGTCAATAGTGTCAATTACTAGCAAAAACAAACTCACTTCACCTAAGTCTTCACGGTGAGATTTTTACAGAATCGACTAGCTGCACTCGAATAAGCATTTGTGTAGAAAAATTAAATTTTTTCGTAACACACTATCAATCACAATCTGAATCATTTTGAAGGATAATCCATTGCTTCATATGTTCGAAAAAAATGTCTGCTCACTAGCATAAATAACGCAATGAATGTTGTTGAACTGTCAAAATGAAAGCCATTCCTTATGTTAAGTAGTGTGTTACGCAATTATCCCGCTGTATTAAACAAGAGGCAAATTATTTATTTACGTTAATATCTACCTAGCTAGCTAGAGCGTCATGTTTCCGCGAAAGGTCTTAAAGGGTAAAGACAATGTTACACGAACATTTAAAAGTTTATTTATAAATGGTTCATCGGGTGAAGTGTCCTGCGAAAGGTCTGAACGACTCAGGTAGTCAGTTCAGGGACGAACTATCAAGTTTCGAGCTCATAATATCTTCATTTTGTTTACTTTACTCGGGGTTACTTAAGTGGCAGTGGGCAGGGCACATTGCTCGCAGAACAGATGGCCGACGGGGCCAAAAGGTTCTGGAGTGGCGACCGCGTACCGGAAGTCGTAGCGTTACCCACAAGGTGGTCCGACGACCTTGTGAAGGCCCGCAGGAACCGGTTGGATGCGAGAAGCATAGTTCCGGTCGAAGTGGAGTTGCTTGAGGGAGGCCTATGTCCAGCAGTGGACGTCTTTCAGCTGAAATGATGACTTGGGGTTACCTACTGCTGATCTTCTCACCCTGAATGAATATTGACGTGGAAATTTTAACTGAAGAGTAAATAACTGAAGTATCTGCTGCGTTTTTTATCAATTTAATTAAATTGCCTGCTCTTAAATTGTTATCCTACTAATCTATACTAATAATAAAGTTGAAGAGTTTGTTCGTTTGAACGCGCTAATCTTTGAAACTACCAGTTGGATTATTTTTTTTTTTGCATATTATATCCCAATTTTTGAGAAAGGCTATAGGTTATTGAATATCAAGCTAGGATTCTTGGGAGCCGAGCAAAAAGAAAAAGTGTCAGGCAGAACGCAAAGCAAAAAGAAGTAAAACTCGGGCAGGCGATACGATGGGATACGTTGCGACGTGGGTCGAGGATCAAGAAATTTCACGCAGACGAAGTCGTGGGCAGAAGCTAGTTATATTATAATCCTGGGAGTTCCCAGGATTATAATATAAGTTCTAGCTTTGCTGTGTTATTCTTTTATGATTCTGCCAAAGTAGCCTTTTTAGGCCACCTGACTGACTGATATATCAACGCACAGCCTACACCGCTGGTCCTAGAGATATGTAATTTGGAGGGTGTGTTCTTTGTGAAGCGTAGGTATCCAATAAGAAAGGGTTTATCGAAATTCCACCCCTAAGAGGGTGAACGGGGTGAGGGTGAAAATTCACGCGGACGAAGTCGCGGGCAGAAGCTAGTAAATATTATAAACGCGAAAGTTTGTGAGGATGGATATGTTTGTCACTCTTTCACGCAAAAACTACTGAACGGATTTGAATGAAATGTGGCACACAGATAGTTTATAACCAGCATTAATACATAGAATACTTTTGACCCGCTATTCCTAAGAGGTCGAAACTTATGCGGGTGAAACCGCGGGGCGCTGCTAGTATAGAATAAAATAGAAATCAATTGTGTAAGAAATATATAGGTATTTTAAAGTTAAACCAAATGTTAAGGTCGGGTCAACTTTAGATTGTACAGCATTAAGCGAATAAATGTAGAGGGTCTTTTAATCTTTTAAAAAAGTAGATTAAAAAGACCCTAATAGAATAGAATAGAATACTTTTTATTTTATACTTTTTTTTGACAGCATGGTTGGCGCAGTGGTTAAGCGATTGACTGCTGCGCTACGTGTCGCGGGTTCGATTCCCGCACGGAACAAATATTTGTATGACCTACAAGTAGTTGTTCCGGGTCTGGCTGTTTGTGTACGTGAATTTAAATGTTTGTAAACGCACCCACAATACAGGAGAAATTCCTAGTGTGGGGCAACGTTTTATTAAAACAAATAAAAAAAAATATTATGTACACCATATAAATTACAGACATAATTATAGAAACTGACTAATCTACTAGAGGGGCCCGTGGCTAAATAATAACAGCCGCACAGGTCGATAGATCAGGTTAAGCTACGCTTGCCGCGGTTGGTCTGTGGATGGGTGGACCATCTTTACATACCGTGACCCCTCCGTGCCTCGGAAAGCACGTTAAGCCGTTGGTCTCGGCTGTCATTCATAGATCTTTGACAGTCGTTACGGGTAGTTAGAAGCCCGAAAGTCTGATAACCAGTCTTATCAAGGGGTATCGTATTACCGAGTAGTTGAGTTGTGGAGGTCAGATAGGCAGTCGCTCCATGTAAAATACCGGTATTCAGCTGCATCCGGTTGGACTGGAAGCCGACTCCAACATAGTTGGGAAAAGGCTAGGCAGATGATGAGGTAAGGCTGTAGCTACTCTAGCAATAGTTTTAATTAGGACCAGTAGTTTATGTTTCTTAAGTCTAACCCGTCTCATTATGAAACGAGTCGTAACGTTAAGGTACCATCGGTCGCAGATGGTCGGGCGAAATTAAACTAAGCATGAATTTGCATATTCAAATGACATGTTACTTCCAAAGGGTGAAGCTCAAAGAATATCCAGCTTTAGGCAAAAATTTTAATTTGTTACTCATGTTAATAAATTGAGAATCTTTGTGGCGTACGATACGTTAATTACAAGTTAATTGTCTTGTTGCGTAAAGTTCACCTGTTTTATGTTCAACGTAGATACATACATAATCAGCCTATAATGTTCCCACTGCTGGGACACAAGCCTCCTCTCTGTGAGAGGGAGTGGGCTGTAACCCACCACGCGGGCCCAGTGCGGGTTGGTAGATGTCACATGTCTTCGAATTTTTGGTTCTAGGACATGCCGGTTTCCTTCACCGTTTTGAGAGCACTGGTGATCATATAATTTAAACAAAGTAAAGCGCCGGTCTGGGTTCGAACCTACGACCTACAATTCGTAAGTCGCGGCCGTCACCACTTGGCCACCACTGCTCTCAACGTACATACAATAAATAAAGAAAGAAAAGTAGGTTTATTTTTCACACAAACAAATGCATACAAAAAGATAAGTTAACTCTTATTAGAGTACATACTAAAGAAAAGGTTAGTACGTACCATACCTGGTAAAGGCCTACTACTTAGTTTTTTTTTTTACTGTCAATATGAGTTTCGTAGCTAAGTAAATATTGTTACGGTGAAGTTAAAACGGTTACGACGGAACGGAACGGAACGGAACGGTTTAAGACGTTCAAAGTGTTTGCAAATATAACATAATGCTGATTTAATTGACTGGAACATAATCTTACCGACAACGTTCATTTAATAACCAAACAGGTCACGTTGGTCACAGTGTTCATATTACAGGCAACTTAATCCTATAAAAAATTGCTGGTTTCAAAAGATGTGGCTCGATGACCACAAAAGGAAAGACAAGGCGATAATAAAATATTCTTTCAAAACCTTTATCGAACCCTCCAAACGAGTGTTCAGAAAGTCTATAACCTAGATAAATTGCCGACTCGAAACAGTTTACAGATTTATCCTACATCTTCAGAGTAGGTTTAACATATAAGACTTAAAAAACAAATAAATATTCCTTTGATGTATTACAGCCCAACTATCTTTTGTAGGGTAGAAAAATAGCTGCATTTTTCGCTTTATAATTTTCAGAAAGTTATGAGACAGAGTCAACAATGTCACGAACATTTTAGAGTTTTAAAGCCGGCATTTTAATCCACAAATTCCGTTCCCGTACGTAGATAGGTTCAGCTAGCGAGTAAAATTCCTACATCAGTACGGATTTTACGACAACATCGATCGATACGTTAGTTCCAATTAGTCTAAAAATAAAGTTTGCGGGACTCGCTCTTATGTATGTGTGTGTCTGTGTGCAGGTCATCTCGAAAAAGGGTGAACTAATTTCCATGAGCTCTTTGCTGTAAGGAAGCATTTTTAAATTAGGTTATGTAAAAATTCATAGCGTTCATTCAAACGGTCGAGTGGTGGACGTGAAAGTTGGAAAAGTCAGAACGCTGACACTGAAAATGCTATCTATATTTTACTATAATAGCGAAAATTTTCAGAGGCATTCTCGAGGAACAGATTTTGTTCGTGAAAGTTATATTCTTTTTGAGATAACTAGCTTTCTACTTGTCTGGCCCGTGTCGTGACGCAGAGAAGAGCCAATAAGGAGTTCAGTTTTATAGTAGCCGTCATTTGACGCAGTACATACCTTATTTTAATACTTACGTAATCGGAAATTTTGAGCAATTTCACTGCAAAATATACACTAAACAAGGTGGAGACGACAATACGACAATAAATGAAAATAATGGCAATATTAATCGAGTTTTTTAAATTTTCAAATAAATCCTAACATCGAATTTAAAAAGGTTAGTTTTTCAAACAGACTGGGCTGACCTTGGGTTTTGCCAATTTTTGACTATCATTAGTGACCTAACTATTAGATATATTTGGCCGAATTTTTGTATTCAGACTGGGAACGTCATTCATTAGATATACGAAGTTTAATTTATAGTCGTAACTATTGTCGTTTCCACCATACATGTCGTAGATGAATCGATGGATGGTCGACTCCGCTGTTTTACAAAACCGCTAGTTGTTTTATAAAACATCTCCGTTATGTAAAACAACTGAACAACGTTCAGCTGGATTGCCATTGCGCTACGTTTAACAAAACTGCTACCGACGTTTAGACGTAATGCAGAATGGCTTATCTGCAGTATCAATAAGCGTATTTCATATGACTGTATAACTTTTTATTAATATTGTCCTTAAAATCACTATTTTCACTTGAGTTAAGGTCATTTTTACGCGTATTATTCATTTCTATTTCGGACGCCATTATTGTCGTAATGACACATAGAGCCACTAGCAAAAAAAAATTGGAACGAAAATCTACAATCTGACGTTTCATTTCACGCTGTTTTACATAACCTCTATTAGTTGACCCGCTACATTGATAAATAATAAACGTTTAAAAAAAAAAAAAAAACTGCAAAACGCATGCAATTCTGCTTGCTAAGTTTCAGTAATTATGAAAAACCGCTAAACGTTGCTTGTTCAGTTTTTTGACATAACAGACCTGTGCATCTGTCACATATGTAATGTATTGAGCTCAAGAAAAATCTTGCCTTTCCTAACAAAGGTAAATGACGTCTGTTCACAAATGAATCTACAGAGAAAATGTTAAACACATTTTCATCATTTGATCTTTCTCAAGTGAAAGTTTTCTTTTTAATTAAATAAATATCTCTCCGTCAAGGAAATAGGAACTTCCGTAATATTTCCCCTTCAGCGACGGAGATAGGTTTTTCAACTCTAGTTTATCCGCATTCGATTAAGAGAGAAGTCGGTTTCAAACAATAGGTAGGTAGGTACACAGTTAAGATAAATAAAAAATTCAAAGCCTTTGAACTTTTTCAATTTAAACGATCATTGTTGAAAGTTCGTGACAAGGATTGTCTTTCGAAGCTTAAGGTTTTGAACGGGAAAAACTTTATTTTAAATTCATAATTTCTGGGATCGGAATTCAATCGTTTTGAAAAGGGAAGAAAGAATACGCTGTCAAAACGCAATATTACTGAATGTCTCGAGCAGCGCCCCGCAGTTTCACCTGCATAATTTTCGATCCCGTGGGAATATCGGGACTGAACTCAATTACCTATTTGTCACCAGTTTTGGAAAAACCTATCTATTTCTGGTTTTAACGTCCCAATCTATATCAATAGAGAAATGTATGATTTTAAGATACTGGCAGTTAATGATTATAATGACTACCATCAATAGCGATCTGTCTTTAGCTGAAAATAGGTTATTGAGTTCGGCCGTTAGAGAATAGACCCCCAGGCCCAAATATCTTTCGAACTATTCCTCAAACACAGTCTCATCTTGATTAGTAAAAGCATCATTTAATTATTTATACCATTGTGTTGAATCTTTGTTAATTTTCTACGCATTTCTTTGCTAAAAAGACTTTTAATTATCTAATATTATTACACACTTAGTTTTCGCCCGCAGCTTCGCCCACGTGGATGTCGAAAAATATCCCACGGGAACGTACTACCGGGATTAATCGCCCGCGTGGATGTCGAAAAATATCCCACGGGAACGTACTACCGGGATTAATCGCCCGCGTGGATGTCGAAAAATATCTCACGGGAACGTACTACCGGGATTAATCGCCCGCGTGGATGTCGAAAAATATCTCACGGGAACGTACTACCAGGAATAAAAGTAACCTATGTGGCAAGTTAAACTGTCTGTAGGTATTCCAAACACCGAAATCAGTTCAGCCGTTTTTGCGCCAATCCGGACAAACGGACATAAATTCTTTTTGACTATTTTGTTATACCTACAGGGTCAAATTAAATTAGCTAGTAAAACTCCGCAGATGTGATGGGTAACCGAAACACGGAAAAAAAAATTTTTTTTGGGGGCTATGACCGCTGGTGGTTTTGTTACTTGAAGCATCAGTTGAAAAAAACCGTTTTTTTAGATATCGATGCCCAACACGTCTGTGAAATTACACAAAGAAAACTGATTTTTTTAAATTGATATTTAGGAAACTACACTACCTGCGGTTGATGACCCCCTAAAAAAAACTTTTTATCATGTTTAGATAAGTATCCATACCTATCATGTCTGCTGAGTTTCCCTAGCTAGTTCAATTTGAGTAGATAGAGTATTACTACACAATAGAATACAGTTATAAATATACCATCAAATAACTCGTATTTACTCGACTCGGACGTTTCAATAAAGTGAGATGGTCGCTGCCAACAGAAACGTGTGAAGCGACTTCGGAAGTTTCTTCCCCCATACTGATGTCCTTTTCTTTAACTTTTCTTTCAATATTGTACCCCATGTCAGCTTAGAAACTTCAGTAGAATTTTATACGAATTCGTTGTGAAATAATTTTTCATCGCATCTATTCAAAAAGAGCTATTTAATCCCTAGGGACTAAAAGTGATTTGAATTTGGAACGTGGATATTGTTAGTAAAAGTTCCAATCACCAAAGAGATCAATCACGAACATTGTATGAACAAGTAAAAAGAGCGCGAACCAAATAAAAAAAAAATGTGATACAATAAAAAACGCGCGTAAACATTTCTGCCTTCGTTCGTAATTGTTTACTCAAAATTGTATGCAAATAAATAACCGTACTATTCTTATTCATAAGTTGCACTTACTTATTTTTTCATAGGTGGTGATAAAAAGTAGAGTGTCCACCTCGGGAACAACACTATTTTAAGCTCGAGTGACGTAATTTGAATCCCTTGCTGCGCTCAGGATTCTACTATAGAACCCCTCCCTGCGCTCTGGATTCAAAGAAACACTTTCGCCTTCAAAATAGGTGTTTGCTCCCTTGGCAAACAATGTACTATTACAGTGAAGCTTTTTCTTGCAAGATTAGTAGCGCTACAAAATTCTTTCACCATTATTACCAGCCTAGTGTTGTCCAACTGCCTGAGGCCTCTTCTCATAGAGATGGCATGGATATTAATCACCACGCTCGCTCAAGACGGGTTGGCAATTTCGACCTTATATTAACTACTAGCTTTTGTCAGCGGTTTTGCCCGCGTGGATGTCTTAAAATATGCCACGAGAACGTAAAGTGATTAAAAGTGTTCATTTAAGTTATAAACCACACCAAGTTTCATCCAAATCCGTCCAGCCGATCTTACGCCAATCCAGAATCCAATACTTACAACCTCGTGCATGCGACGAGAGGTGGAGAGGTGGCCCATCATTCCTAAGCAAGTACCTATCTACCTTTTTTCGTATGAGACTTGAATCTATCCATTGACAATCAAAAAGCCTCCGGTTGGGCTCAAGTGAATTGTGACAAGGTTATAGAAAATCGGAGAAGGAAAATGTCAACGTTATTGGTTTATTTAGTGGCTCCGCCCAACCAAAGGCTAGCTACTTACTGTCGAGGGGGATTTATTTATGACCACTGCTTTACGTCGTTACTAACCCATAGGGCGACACTTTTCTATAGGAACAGATGTTACGTTTTATGATACTACAAATAATCCACTTTACATAACATCTTCCCTGTATTCGTAAAAGAGAGAAGGGAGTGGAGGTTTGTAGAGGTGAGTAGTACACAATAATTTTTAACCGAGTACTAAAAAGGAGGAGGTTCTCAATTCGGATCTTTATAGGTATGTTTTTTTTTAATGTATTTTCAGGCATAACTCTGTCATATAAAGACGGATTTGCAAAATTCTATATTTGTTCGAAAGAGGTTTATTCCGAAATGGTCCTATTTAAATTTCGTAAAGATATGATCATGAGTTTCGGAGACAGACAACGGAACTCTTCTCAGGTAGGCGATGCGATGTGATGGGCTGGGTCGGAGGATCAACCAAGCGGTCTAAGTCGCAGGCATAAGCTAGTATACAGAATAAAACAAAACGTAAACAGAAACATCATAAAAGCTTTGTCCGTATTCAGAAACACTTTTGAGCAATCTAAGTACTTACTAAATATCCTACCTACCTCATCATGGGGTTTACAGATCTTTTATAAAACCATCATTATGAGGTAATTAGTAAATAACAACTGGGTAATAAGTACAAAATCGATAAAGCGACAACACGGCGCAGGTCGGGCAGCCATGCTAATGACTACTGGAATGTATTTTATCTCTTTGACTGACCTGGGAATCGTACCCAAGACTATCTAGCTATCACTAGAGGAAAGAGTCAGTAGGTATAGACAAGACATCGAAACACTATTCTTACTTGTAGCGGTGGTCATCTTTAAGCCTCGTCACGGATATCAATGAGCCTCATTCATCTTTCAGCACTGTTCACATCATGTCACATTTCTTTCACCTTGAACGATAGGTTACGAAGTTGAAAGCACCGATACCTCTTATATTGGAATCGATTGCTCTACGGATTACTTCGTAAACTCACAAGTAATGAGCTACAGAACTCGACTAATACTTCTAAGCCTTATTTTATGTGACTCTGCACGTCTATCTAAAAAAATCCTCATTAGGGGTAGATCGGTAGCGATTTTGTGTGCGTCCGTTTTCTTTCAAGCGTTATTTTTGTCACGTAATATTCAGGATCTTAATAATTTTGTGAGACTATTATTCTGGCGAGGGCTTATGGGGCCTAGCCCTGTGTCGATATTTTCTAACCGACTAACTAGTTTTCACGGCATTTTCCGAAATGGTTGAGGCGGGTAAAAGTGAGAAGGAGTAATAGCGAGTCTTTCTTTTACATAGGAGCTTCTTAGTTTTTTTACAAACAAACTGGAAATACTCACTACAAAGCATTTCACGGCTGTCATTCGTGGATCTTTGACAGTCGTTACGGGTAGTCAGAAGCCCGAAAGTCTGACAACCAGTCTTACCAAGGGGTATCGTATTACCCAGTAACTGGGTTGTGGAGGTCAGATAGGCAGTCGCTCCATGTAAAATACTGGTATTCAGCTGCATCCGGTTAGACTGGAAGCCGACCCCAACATAGTTGGGAAAAGGCTAGGCAGATGAAAGCATTCACATTATTCAATGCTATCAAAAAACTAGCTTTTACCCGTGTTTAAGCACAAGATTGGAATTCCTTTAGTAAAACTCAATTTTCCATTGAACGGTCCTGTCACGGTTGCCAAAATCTTTGTTTAAGCACAAGATTGGAATTCCTTTAGTAAAACTCATGAAGAAATTGAAACTTCTATAATTTACATAATTTTTGAACATTTATAGCGGAGCCGAACAATGAATCAGTGCAAAGTCTTTTTCTTCCCGTCTACCGACACAACAATAAAAAAAAAAAAAAAAAAATGCATGTAGACGCAAAACACGCGGGTGACGATTTGCCCAAACAAAATGAGCAGGCGCGAACAACCCGTGATTTCCGTTCGCTCCCTGAAGAGTTAATTTGACGCTTCGATTGGATGACGGATGCACACGAGGCGTCGATGGTGAGAGCGGTAACAGCGCGGGGGTCGGGAGGGGCCGCTCAGGTCTCAAGTTAACTCTTGCGGGTTGTACCTATACCATAAAATATATCCTATCAGACACGGCTGTAGCTTTATATCTTTGAAAGATTTTTTGTAATCGGATCAGGGGGCCTAAAAAGGCCACTTTATCAGAATCATAAAAGGATAACATTATGAATAATAATATGGCAAAGACAGTCCGTGTTTTTCTTTTCTTCGCTGCACTACGTAGGTATAATCAAAGAGATTGGGATTGGATTTGGATTGGATTGATTGGTATTTTAGCACAGACAAAAAAAATAACTGAAAAATCCTTCACTAATGGGATTAGATACGATTAACTTAACAGTTAACTGTCCATTATGATTCATAATGTTATCCTTTTATGATTCTGCTAAAGTGACCTTTTTACGCCTCCTCCAACTATTAGGTATTTTGTAAGAGACTATGTACCTTTTAGAAACAAATAATTTTACGTCTTTCTATTAGTTAAAAGCAACTTTTTGCTAGAATCTTTTATAATGTAGATCAAAACACCTCTTTTCGCAAATAGATATGGCTGACCCAAATCTATACAAACAACAATCAACGAAATAACCATCAAACCGTGTAGAAGCCATTCAATATATGTGACACGTAATAGGAACGTTATGAGGTCAATTGCTATCGCTAGTTGCAAAATTGTCTCAATCAGTTCTATCCAGGACAATTAAAGCAATTGCTACGTTTATTCTTTATTACTGACGACAGTCGTTATTTCTGCTGAATCCTTTGTGGAACTTGTATATTTACACGAAATATTACAAGCTATTCTATATTTATATGGAAGTGTATGGTTTGGTCACGGAAGTTCAAATCGCGCTTTAGGTCATGTAGTCGCGTTAGGGTTCGAACGTTATCATCGAATAAGTACTAGATACTAAACTAGCAACACCCTGACGTTACGTTAACCGCTACATTCGTGGTTAAATTTCAGATAACATACACAGGTACAGAGGAGAGAACAAAGTGTGCGGTTTGGGAGATTTACGCCTATAATACTGCGCACACGTTCTATTTAATCGTGATGGATCAGGCTGGGTAATCCGTCTCGAGGCGTAAAGTCAGACGTGATGGCTGGGGGAGGTTGAATTACAGAGAACTTAGTGATCCCAGGAACCAGTAAGATTTATTATTTCATGCTTATGGTAGTTGGCGGTTATATAGCTACTTACATAATAAAAATCTTAAATTTACTGACAGAAAAACTCACAGCCTTGCTATTGCAGCCTTGAAATTGCATGCTTCCAGAGAGAGCAGTTTACTGCTCTCTCTGGAAGCATGCAATTTTGCACAAGAGTTCCGTATGTAATGAAGGTGAGCAAGGCTAAAGAAGCTAAGGAAGGATTTTTGAAAATTAATCTCCAAAATTGTTAAATAGGGAAATTTTGTATTGAATTTCGTAATTTTTGTCGATTGGAAACCCCATCGGATACATGGCTTCTTTGGCTATGAAAATGGAATAGAATGCTCTCTCTTTCTTTTTTTGTTGTTCTTTTTTTCTTTAATTACCCATTTCAGTATGGATTAATGTCATGGAAAGAGCTGATGTCACAGGATATGGTGTTAAGTGACACGACTGAATCCTCAATGTGCAATGCACTATTGCATTCGATTTTCATATCGTCTGTAAAAGACATCTAGACCATACCGGAGCAAGTCTGCTGGAAGTTTCTGTTGAAATAATCAGTACCTTTGTGTTCTTCGACCCTTATGTAGTTTTGCACTTTTGAGTGTTTTTTGTTTACATGAACCCTACTAATAATAGCTTAAACCCGAAAGTTCGTATGTTGATGTTTGTTTCTCAATCACGGGAAAAAGGACTGAACGGATTTGGATAAAACTTGGTACACAAATAGTTTACAACCTGGATTGACACAGGATATTATATAAGATACTTTTTATCCTTATAGAACGTTCCTGTGGGATAATTTCTGACGTCGATGTGGGAGAGGGCACTGGCAAAAGCTAGTACCTAACAAATAATAAAATAAATTATAATAGTAATAAAATAAATAAGCGTGGTTAATAAAGAAAACATTACTTAGAATACCTTCAACGTCGCTCCTAAGACAACAGCCATGCTTCTTATGGGTGGTTTAAAGAGGATAATGCCAAAAGTAATTATTTTCATATCCCACGAGACTGTTGATGGTGCAATCCCTTGGTAAACCCGTCTTTAGTAGCTTATGGAGCGGTTTTTAATGAAATTGCAAAATCAAAATGAGTTTAAGGACGCTATCACATTTTGAACTCGCTCAAGTTTAGGTATCTGAATCGCAACACAACAATATTACGCGCACGCACACATTGAACCCATTGTTCGCTCGATTTTATACGTAACTTGGTACTTGAAGTTATTATTTTTTTAATTTTACTGGTATTTTTTGAGGAAAGTTAGTTGTTAGTTCGCAATCGAATTTGGTAACTATTATTAGTACTTACTATGTGTGATAACCATGTTTTTAGTATAAAAAAAAAGATTCCGACGAACTGAGAACCTCCTCCTTTTTTTGAAGTCGGCTAAAAATCAAAAGTCATTCAAATTTGGTTGAGAATCAGCACTTTTCGAACGTCAAAATTACAAAAAACAGTCCCCCAAACTGCCCGCCCTTTACCACTTCCTAGTGCTTTCGCTGGGAAGAAGAAATGGCACACAAACTCCCCAGTAGCACAGCTGTCTGTTCATTTAGAAAATACTTGATTGTATACAATACAAGGTATGCAAAGTAATTAACATTACAAGACACAGAACATTACATTTAATTATTTGCCAAATGTCAGCTAGCCACGCCAAAACAACAAATACAATAAAAACTATACGTACTCAAGCAACAGCTAAAATAGTGAAGAAACAAATTTAACCGTTACTTTGACTTTGTGACGTTACTTTGGCTGTTACTATTGATGAAGAAATTGGCCATAAGTCGATTTATCACAAAATAAAAATCAGCCACCTTGAATACAAAATTGGATGGTATATTCGTAAATACCACCCTAAACAGTTCCACAATCGATACCAATGTCGATTTTTATTTAAAAAACTTTTTACAAAGAAAATCAACCGACTTCCAAAAAAAAAAACTACAAAGTTAAAAATAATATGAAAAATAATTAGTCGGTGTCAAAAAACGAAAATGCGGAACGAACGACACCGACTTCCGTAATTAAAGTTATTTTTCACTTTGTAGTTTTTTTTTGGAAGTCGTTTGTTTTTTTTTTCACTTTTTAGTTTCACCCACCTACCCCACACAACATCATATTATGTGAATCAGTGACAGGAAGAACACATCTGCGTACCCTTTTAGAGGGCACAGGCGTGAAGTTATGATGTGTGATTGCGTAAACAATGCATAGATGTGCGATAGTAGTAATCGTGGTTGATTTGCTGGCATTTATTGAAGAGTCTGTCTCCGAAACTCATCATCAAATAATCATGCAGATCTTTACGAAATTTAAATTGGACCATTTCGGAATAAACCTCTTTCGAACCAAAAAATAATTATGCAAATCTGTCTCGGAGTTATGCCCGAACACACAACCTCCTCCTTTTTAGAAGTCGGTTAAAAATACACTCGCCATCTTGAATAAAAAAATGGATGTCATATTCGTAATCACCACCCCAAAATCGACTACAGTATCGATATCTAAAAAAAAAAATTGTTTCCGTCATTTTTATTTGATTATAATTTATTAACATAAATAAAAATATACAATACAATCTTTATCCGTCATCTACATCCATTAAACAAAAAATTACAATTAAGTATTTATTTCTACAACAAATTCCAAAAATCGTACTTAATTTTATTTCGGTTCTAAAAAGTATCATCAACTTCGTACACAAAACGGAACTCACTTTTCAACGTAATTATTTTTTGCGAGAAAGCGATACCGCCGTGCTTCCACGAGCGCGTCTGAGCGCGGAATGACCAACCGCAAGTGTCCGCGGGTAGAAAATGTAGAAATTTGAGAGCGTTTCTTATTTTTCTCATACCTAAATTAAAAAGTTATTTATTTATCTACAAAATATTTAGCTTGTCTATAGAGGACTAAATAAGCAACAATATCTTTTTATTTTTAAGTTAAAATATGCAGTGGATTTAGCTATATTGGGCCCTATTCAGACCCCTTTTTATTTTTATTTTTACGATTATTGTGTTGGTAAAAACGTATTTGTGTGAAAATTGTGTACCTACCAATTAAATAGCCCCAGCTATTTAATTGTTTTGGGGCTATTCTGGAGATGAATATATTATCTTTAATTTTAAACCAAGATGTCCTCGCAGTTGTGACTCCAATTCGTTAAATGGTACCTGAAAAACACTGTTATTCGTGGAAAATGCGATAGCGTCCTTAACTGCAAAGCTTATTTAAGCCCGCTTGCATCACAAATAACTAAATGAGTTTAGCACTAAACGTGTCTAAGTGCTTGGCCAGACTGGCAGAGCGGGGCGGGGAGCGGCGCGGGTGCGGGAACGCGCGCGGGCTGCCTGTGCGCAGTCGAGCGCGGCTTCGTTCTGAGTTTTGTCGTGTCCAGTGTTTGTCAAAATATAATATGGATGAAAAAGACTTATTTTTACTAGAAAAAAAGCTCGAACTAGTTTGAGAACTCTTCATTCTATTTAATAAGTTAAATAGCGAATTCTTCATTCTATTTAATAAGTTTTCAAGACGGTCCTTAAATGATGATTTTATTATAGGATCCGTATGGAAGGATATTTTTTAGGGTTCCGTACCAGCCAACGAAATCCTATTACAAAACCTCTGCTGTCCATCTATCTGTCTGTCAGCGGGCTCTACCTCATGAACAATAGGTAGACAGTTGAAATTTTCACAAAGTGTGTATTTCTATTGTCGCTATAACAACGAATAAAAGTGAAATAAAGTTAAAAATTAAAGGTCCCCGTATATCGAAAGTATTTAAAATAAAAAAGTAGGTTAAATATTGTACGGTGGCACGGATATACGGAACCATTTGTGTGCGAGTCGAGTCAACTTGGCCGGTTTTTTTTTTAACTTTGTGTGGAAACCTTTTGCTTTAAAAGTTTCAATGTTCTCAAATTATTTCCTTTTTCCTATAACTTCAGAATTCTGATAAAAAAATGTGTTCTGGATAATTTCAACCCGTGAAGGGATTCGGATGCACAGTGAATCAGTAAAACCCGTTTTAATCCGAAGTAACGAGTAAAAACAGAAACCTTAATATTTCGGCGCTACGTACGGCGCGCGCACATAAATCGCAAAATTCTCGGCCTAAGCGTTAATTAATTTCGGCCAACGAACTGGCAACTCAGTGACGAGTTGAGCTACAGTTTAATACAGATAGTTTTCTGTGTGCAGTTTCGTTTCGTTTGAGTAGACTTTCATAATTCGACGTTATAGTAGAAACTAGAAAGGTAGCGGTGCATAACTGAAATTAAATCCTTTGATAATTATAGTAAAATATTAATTTAAAAGCAAGTCTGCGAGTTATGTTAGCTTCTGCCCGCGACGTCTTAAGACACCACAATATACTAAAATAACAACCATATTTTATATTATTTCGTTCGCTATTACTTCGTTTTCACTAATTACCATTTATTCTGACTCTTTTTCTATTTGCTCAGTGCCAAGGGTCGTAGTCTGATATTAAATAGCGTATAACCTCTCACTCAAGAATTGAGCTATCAATGCTAAAATAATTTTGCAAATTCGAAGGTATTTCCAGAGATAGCGCGTTCAAACAAAAAAACAAACAAATTCTTCAGCTTTATTATTTGTAATATAAATAATATAGTATGGAACTAAAAAACTACAAATTTCTTGAAATATCTTTTAATATATTCTTTGTTGTTGTGAAAGATATTTCAAGTTGAGAATTAAGATAACATTTTAAGACGTAAACCACCTACACTGCCGTAGGCAATAAAGATTAAGATTTAAAGTGTCTGCCATTTTGGTCGTATAATATTGGAATAAGTGGAAGAAGCATGAAAAATAGTCCTTGGCAGCATGCCTGAATGTTTTATCGGAAGGAGAAGACCAAAAAATATAAATTTCACTCCTTTATTAAGAAAGCACCGCTTTTGCCAAACGGTGCAAATATTTTACCATCAACTGTAAGTAGGTATATTAATAGGGTCAAAAGGAGACCTTTCAAAATTCTGACTAGATAAGGTATTGTTCATAAGCTCAAATAACTCAAAGCATTTATTTTAAATAAACTAATTACAGGCACTTTTGAATAGTCAAGGAGCCGGTCAGTCAGAACGATGAAGGTAGTTCCCTATTTCAAAGCGTATTAGGTACCTATGGAGAAGAACGAGCAAGAAACTCCACGGACACACTTTTAAATCAAACAATTGTTACAAAATATTAGTTACATCATTCATATTACTAAATACTTATGGATGTATACACGGGACATAATTAACAAATTTGTAATGAGAGCACATTCAGCCGATTCAGAAATTAGCGAAATTCTTCTTGATGTTGGAGAGGGAATGTGTCCAGAAGTGAATAGTACTCGTGATATAGAACTACCTACCGGTCTTTGTCAGGTTGTGGCGGACACTGAAATTTTAATACATAGTATTTATGATGATATTTACAATCTCAATATCAAAGAAGATACGTGGTTGTGTGAAAGATCAATTTTATCACCTATGGACAACCAGGTTAATGCCCTTAATCAGCGCATTTTAGATAAGCTATCTGGTGAATCACAAACATACCTTTCCATCAATACAGTTTGCAATCCGGATGAAGTGGTTAATTACCCAACAGAATTAATAAACAGTATAATTGTGCCCGGTCTACCCCCTCACAAACTAGAACTTAAGATTGGCTATCATACTACTCCGTAATTTAAACCCACCGAAATTTTGCAATGGTACGAGGTTGCGAGTAGTGTCGTTGCAAAGAAACGTTATAGAAGGTCGTATAATATCCGGATGCGGAAAAGGTGAGATAGTATTTATACCACGGATTCCTATAATACCGTCGAATTTTCCATTTGAATTCAAAAGATTGCAATTCCCTATCAATGTCAGTTTGCTATGACAATCAACAAGTCACAAGGGTAAACGTTAAAAAGCTGGCATAGATTTAACTGGGTTGCTTTACCCATGGGCAACTATACGTGGCATGTTCACGTACGAGGAATGCCAGAAGTGTTGTTGTTTTAAAATAAATAAAAATTAAACAAAAAAATACAAAAACGAAAAAAAAAAACAAAATGTCGATTCATAAAATAGAAGAATTTCATTAAAATTAGCATAGGTATTTCTATACGCGGAATACAGAATTAATAAGTTATCGCAGAATTAATAAGTTATCGTAAACTCTGCGAACTGAACAATAACTTTTTTGTTCAATTCCACGCGGACGAAGTCGCGGGTAACAGCTAGTTCAAAATAAAATTAAAGGTCACAAGGTCTCTTTGATATTCCAGAAAATTTTGACAACTAGATCGTATTGTGTGAGTATGGTACACACACAGAAAGAGCCTTGTCATGTCTGAAATGGCCTTTTGAGGAAAGAGCCATACATATTTAAGTGGACCTGTCCTGACCGTTGGCACGTATGAGTCAATCATCGTTTACCTCAACCCTAGCTTAGGGAGCTCAACGACCCTTCGAGCATGACCATCCATATTATAATATTATAAATGCGAAAGCAACTCTGTCTGTTATCTATAATGGATTTGGATGAAGTTTTGCCCACGGATAGATTATGACTGTCCTGTTGGTCTCGTGGTCGCTAGCGCCACCGCTGAGCGTGGGGTCCCGGGTTCGATTCCCAGGTCAGTCAGGCAAATTGTTATTGGGTTTTTCCATTAAGAATTTCTCAGTAACAGCCCGGAGTTTGGAAATTGCCGGTGTAATACCCCCGTACCTCAGAAAGCACGTTAAGCCGGTGATCCTGCGCTTGAACTCTCTCCGGTCGTGTCGGATTGCGTGCCGTCTCATCGCACAATAAGAGAGAAGGCATCTGTGTCTGCGCACACCTTTCTGCACTATAATTATCTCCCGCGCCGAAGACTAGTCTCTGTTAAGATTGGCCGCCATGACGGAAATACAGTCTGGAGAACTATTTATTAGACCATGAACTGGGTACTACATAGGAAAGGTACTTTTTATTCCAGTAGTACGTTCCCGTGGAATAACTTTCGACCTCCACGCGGGCGAAACCGCAGGCAAAAGTTAGTCAATATATAAATATAACACTTTATTGTGAGGCACCCACAGGCCAATAGATAAAGGCAAAATATTCCACAAATTCATAATTAATAATACATTAAAATGTGCCCCAAAAACAAAACGTATGGTCTATTTAATAAATTAAACAAAGTCGATGGCAATATAAAGGTAATGGCCGATGAATATTCGCGTCGGTAACTCGTTATTGATATGTTGGTATCCATTAGTGGTTGAATATTAATGAATATCGATGATTCAGACACTTTATTTTATATTGCGTTTTATTTGTCCAGTGGGTTCCTGTTATTTACCGAGCGTTATTGGTTTGTATTTAAAATCAGTGCGCCCTCGAACAAGTAAATGTAACGTGAATTCGAACGATTTTTAAAATTGAAAATACCCAACATTTTATCACGCCTGAAATCCTCTAAAGGTTTGTTACCCATGAACAATCACATTTCGCCCGTTATGTTTAAGATAAAAATGCTTGTTTGACACAACATAAACTTAATTTTAAGACTTTATTCATATCTATGGGTGATTACATCATAATTGCGCTGGACGTAAATGCTATAGTATGCATATGAACTGGGGGCCTAAAAAGGCCACATTGGAGAATCATAAAAGGATAACACATGAATCGTATTACCTATGGCTAAAACAGTCCGTGTTTTTCCTTTTTTTCGTTGCACTACGTAGGCATAATCAAAGAGATTGGGATTGGATTTGGATCGGATTGATTGGTATTATATCACGGACAAAAAAAAATAACTGAAAAATGCTTCACCAACGGGATTTCATGCGATTAACTGTCCATTATGTTATACTTTTATGATTCTGCCAAAGTGGCCTTTTTAGGCCCCCAGTTGTATTTCCAATTCAAAAATCGTTCCAATTTACGTTACGCGTTCGTGTTAGAGCTTCTGTGTAGGTATGAAGCGTAGAAAAGGGTATAATCCTTCGAAAGCAGTCGCAGGTGAAATTTCTATGAGAGCTGTTATCAAAAGACTTGTAGGCAATACTAAATGCTGCCGCTTGGTAAAAAGAATATCCGCAAAGAGAATCTGAAACTCAGTAGAACAGTATTAACAGCACAATATTTCAGTGATTGATAAAAAAGTAAAGTTTATTTTCCTCATAATATCATGAGAGTACATTTTGTTTTACGATGTTCAAGTTTGAAATTGTGTTTTTCTTTGAGAACTAATTCCGAAAACTTTTGGATTATATTGTGTAAGTAGATAATTTAATTTAATCAATTTCTCTATAAGTAGATTCAGATAGCAAATATTTTGGTTTGTTAATCCCAATATTTTCTGGAACAAATTAATTTACTGAAATAACTTCTTCACTTCTTTGTTATTGTTTAACGACTGTATTTCTATATATTATTGATGGACTAATTAGACTAATAATTTTCAACAAGGTTTTTGAACATTTTAAACTACCCACAAACTCTCAAAATTACGCGATCGCAATTCATTTCAGCTACAACGACATGAAGTTTATTCTATTAACTACCGATTAAATTGATGATAGGAACTTCGCCCCTGGGACCGTACCGGACACGACTAACTTACTTACCTACTTAACATTGTCTTGCCTCTTGGGACTCATTAAAAGTCTGTCACTACTGTTTATAAGTAAACAGATGTTTAGAATGAGTAGTCTTTTGGCTAAAAGACTAGATGGAAATGCAGGCAAATAGAAAAATGTCCAAATATTTTTTTATTATTTTTTTAAATAGAGGAGAGCAGTGGTGGCCCAGTGGGAGAGCAGTGGTGGCCCAGTGGGAGGGCAGTGGTGGCCTAGTGGTAACGGCCGCGACTTACGAGTTGTAGGTCGTAGGTTCGAACCCAGACAGGCGCTTTACTTTGTGTAAATTATTTCATCACCACTGCTCTCAAAACGGTGAAGGAAAACATCGTGAGGAAACCGGCATGTCCTAGAACCAAAAATTCGAAGACATGTGGCATCTGCCAACCCGCACTGGGCCCGCGTGGTGGATTACGGCCCGCTCCCTCTAACCGAGAGGAGGCCTGTGTCCCAGCAGTGGGAACATTATAGGCTGATTATGTTTTAAATAGAAAACCTTATGCGAAAGAAACCGCTCTAGTTGATAAGAAGGTAGTTGATGAATACCATGTGGTTTTAGTCCGTAGGACTCTGACAGACCCCTCCTCAGAGCAGAGGACTTCCATGAGGATTGCAAAAGGACAAGAGATTGCCTTCGTTCTCATCCTGATGCAGTATTTTTTTTTCTAAATAATTTGACATGTTTTAACAACTTCACATGACCAGGGGGCTGGCCTATTTTTTGGCTAAATAATCAGCATTTCCATACAACGTGGCCTTTTGGGCTATTTCCTGTTGACAACGATGCGGAAGATTTTTTTGATGATTCTTTCCTTTTTAGGGTTCCGTAGTCAACAATGATTAACCCTTATCACACCCTTATTACATCTTCTTAGTTTCGCCATGTCCGTCTGTACGTCTGCAGCTTAGCTCAGAGACTCTTAGTACAAGAAAGCTATAGTTTGGCATATTAATATATTAATCCCGCCGACAAAGTGGTAAAATAAAATCATGAAAAAAAAAAATGGTAAGTAGATAGGTACCTCCTCTAGATATGTATTAGTGGGGTTGTTTTTTTTTTCTCGTCTACCCCATGGTGTGGGGTATCGTTGGATAGAACTTTCAAAAATATTGCGGGATCGTGCAAACAATTTTTGGATTCAGGGATCGGTTTGTGAAATATTAAGCTTTAAAGTGCTATTTTTTGTTAGAGCAAAGTGCCTCGCCCCCTCCCCCACTAAATGGCTGTTTTTGGATATGTGAAAAAAATCACGGTAGTAGCACATAATAACGAAGTTAAAAGGAAAACTAGCACAGCTAAGTAGGCTTTAGATACAAGTTTACGAATAATAGTCGACCAACTTGCATTTGCAGTTGTAGTACATGGGAGAACATGATTTTCCACTACAATGTTAAGTTTGTTCTTGGGATAAATTCATTCTTAATAGGGAACCCTTCATTGTTCATGGTCCACACGCACTTGGCCGGCTTTATTATTTTAGTTTTTCCATTATGTAAATATTTTAATTAATACAAAGAAAAAATTGTACAGGTTAAATACTACTGGTAGGGATTTGTTGGTGGGGATTCCTGGAATAAATCAATAAAACTACCCTTTAGCATTTTACATATTTTACATTTACCCTAACGAGGACCTTTAATGACCAGTCTTTCATCTCAAAGGCTCAATGCTACATATCTATACCCAAACCAAAACAGACTCTATTTATATTCTTACGATATTTACGATGGGACACCGAGATAAGAAATTTGTGTACCTCCTTCAGAAGTCGGGTAGCTGTCGACGCCCTCTACGCTGTATAGGAGTTGACATGGATATAGTGTGATTCAGAAAGGACAAGTGAAAAATACGAGAAAAGTTATTATAATTTGGATACTAAAAGAGCGGGATATTCTAGGTACATTTGTCATGTAAAATTATGGAGAAGGTTGTGTGTGGCCATTATTTATTACGAAACAGTTAATTTAATTTACTGTGTGTAGTAAATTAAATTGGAAGAATGACGAGAACACTGGTGGCCCACTGGTAACGGTCGCCACTTACGAGTTCTACGTTGTAGGTTAAAACCCTGACAGGTTTGTGTTAATTATTTCATCACCACTGCTCTCAAAACGGTGAAGAAAACCGGCAAGACCTAGAACCAAAAATTCGAAGACATGTGACCTGTACCAACCCGCACTGGGCCTGAGTGGTGGATTACGGCCCACTCCCTCTCACAGAGAGTAGGCCTATGTTCTAGCTGTAGGCTGATTATGTAATCTCAAACTGTCAAAAACCCCTTTCATACATTTTTGACAAGCTTTTGACATTGATTGTTGCTCACATGAGATGGCGACTACATTTTGAACGTGTTTAGTTAAGGGAATCGGCCTTCTGAACACTGATGAAAACGTTATTAATATGACGGTTTCAATTAAGTTGAACTTCAAACAAAGCCTTTGTACTCATAGTTTATAGATTTAATGAATTAATACCTAGAAATCTAGAAACCTAACATTCTTGTAAAGCCTTCAAGGGTGAATATTCAAAGTTTTCCAGAATAAACTTCTGTTAACAGGTTTGTATTCATTCTAATTGAAGGGTTCTACACGAACCTATTCATTAAGAGTAGCTATCCTTTCTGATTTCTAATGATAATGTGATGAATATGTGGTTGTGCCAAACTGAAATAAAGGAGCGCTTTCAAAGCCAGAAACACACTTGTGGCACACCGCGCGAATTTCATGATGTTATCTGACATTGAGACACGGTCGCTGAGTGAACATCGCGTTTTAAGATGGCGGTATTTGAGCGCTACGCGTAGTGTGTTACTAATGTTTTTGGCACAATTTTCGGCGCCATGATATTCCTCACTTTCTTCATTACACGTTACAAACAAACGAGTGAGTAATTGTGCGTAGGCAGCCAATTTACTTAGGCCAGCATTATTAAGACATTATTCATCCGCGTAATAACATCACGAATTTAGTCACCTTATTCTGTTACTTACACTTAGGTACAACATTGTTCTATTTGCGATGGAAAGCACTGACGTCGACTTTGCCTTGCTCCTAATCTTGAGTGTACAAGATTCGGTTAAACAAGAACGCTTAAAAGGAACAAAATTCTAGGCATTAAAGGGTTACTAGTACCTACAAATAGGCAGCTACTGTAGCTGTGTAGTCGTGGGAGTAGCAGAAGAAGTAGTGATGAACACAGGATTTGGTGACCTGAAAGCCAATTCTTGTAATTTTAAAGACGTTCAAAATCTAGTCACGGCTACAAATAAATGTCAAACTTGTCTAAAATGTAGGGAAATTAGAGGTATTTTTGACAGATTGAGACTGAGATCAGACTGTGAACGTTCTTACAGTGATGGCGCGTTCACACGAGCGCAATTTTTACGCGCACGCGTCGCGTACGCATCGCTCCGTCTTTAGAAAAACATTGAAATTAAATGCTCTCTTTTGAGGGAGCGATACGTACGCGACGCGCGCCCGAAAATAGTCGCGCTCGTGTGCACGCGCCCTTACGAGAATTGACCCTCAGATCTCTTCGAAACCCTGCGCACAGTTAGAGGTGTAGCCTCCTATAATATTGTGTTCCTACAGACTCGGTGAGACCGGAGCAGCTGTGGCGGTTTGTGGCGCATTCGTCTATATCTGACGAAAATATTGAATTGACAATTTTAAAACATTTTTATTTAAGGAAAATTTACGACAAAATATTACGTTTCCCCAATTTATGAACTGTATTGAATTTGTACCGTTTTACGGGAGCAATAGGTAAATCAAGTCTGCTACTAAGAGTTATTTAGTAGGTTGTATCGTATGACACAGCAAACCAGAATTAACGTTGCAAATGTAGTAATTAAGTCTCAGCTCTAATCCCAGGTTGCACAGTGTAGAATAATAGCACAATAATTAACATAGAGGATGCAAGTAATAGTTGCGGCTGTAAGCAATCGCGACACAGAAATTGTACTATTATATCAGTTCAAATAGCGTAGCATCTACGGTTAAAATTGTTGTACAGAACCCTGAGTGTAAATAAGACAAGCTATTTATTTATAGAAGGATTTCTTACGACTTTCGACGGTACATCAAAGTCAAAGGATTTACTTCAAATAAACCATTTACAGGCACTTTTGAATGGTGAAGGAGTCGATCAGTCAGAAATATGAACCTAGTTGCCCATTTCAAAGCGTAGTAGGTATCTATGGAGAAGAACGGGCAAGAAACTCCATGGACACACTCATACAATTGTTTTCGACGCTCATAAAAAACGCGCGTCGGATCATCCAACGCTCTTGAAAATTCGCTCGTAGCAATATTCGTTGCTGCTTGCAGCGCTACTTTGTGGCCTTGTAGATAATAGACATAGGTACGTTTGTTTTTAACGCTCGACGCTGACGCTTGCAGCGTAAAGCGAATTCGCTTGGAGCGTCGCATTTCGCGGGCCTCGGGTTACTGCGGCACCATAGGCGTTGTTCAGATCGTCAAGGGTGCAGGTGACCAAACATCGGGACACTCGGGCAGTGCACAGTGGGCCATACAAAAGTTATACCTGTTTTTACAATGTGTAACATATTATTAGGTACTTTTTTATTTATGGCAGACCACAGCTTGCAAACTAGAGCTAACAACTGACGGGTGACTTGACGGCTCGGTTGGCGCAGCGGTTAAGCGATTGACTGCTGCGCTGCGTGTCGAGGGTTCGATTCCCGCACGGAACAAATATTTGTATGACCTACAAGTAGATGTTCCGGATCTGGCTGTAAAAAAAAAGTAAGCTAACAAAGTTAAAATATAAATATTAAAATTTATACACTAAGAGCAAGCAATAATGGCAATGAAAAATTGTAGGACAGTTTTACACTACTTCTTCTACGACTTTGACTTTGTGAAATTTTTCTAGCTATTATAAGTAGAGTGTAGGGTCTGCCACTGAAAGCATGAGCTGTCAACACAAGTTTGAACATAAATTTACCAAGTAGTTGAACTTTCTTTAATGGCAAAACTGTCACAAGTCGCGATGGATAACGTTCTTTAGAGGAACTATGATGAAAATAATGAAAAGCGTAAGCTCACTTATCTGCAATAATAAATTCTTATAAACTAGGTAAATGCCATGGCATTGAATGTATTATTGTTGTTAGGTTAGATAGCTAGAAAAAATGAGAACCCTAACTCCCGAGCTAGTTTAAAGGAACCAGTGACTTTTTCCAGTGAGGTTAGAATTTAGCAAGTTTTGTGTAACAAAGGTCCCACTGCTGGACAAAGGCCTCCCCCAAGTTCTTCCAGGAAATCGCGTCCAGGTCATCTCACCACGTCAACGTTGGCGGCGCCGTCCATTTTCAGGCGCCCATTGTGTGGAAACTTTTTCCCAGCGGCCATCCTGCATGCGGCTGATGTGACCCGCCCAATCCCACTTGAGCCTGGCAGAGCCTTCTTGCCTACGTCTATTATACCCGTTTTGGAACGCAGCATGGTGTTCCGAATTTTGTCCTGTCTTTTTACACCCAGAATACTGCGCTCCATCGATCATCCATCTTTGACAAACGCCAAGGCGGAACTTTTGCGATTCGGTGAGCGACCAGGGTCTGCACCATAGGTTAGGCCTAAAAAAAATAATTACTTTAAAAAAAAAAATATTTAAGTACTTAAAATTAAGTGTACCTAATAGCAAAAAACAACAGTTTAAAATAAAATTAGAATAAGAGCAAACGAAAGAAAACCATAAGAAATCATTGCAATAATCGGCAAGTGTCATCGAAATATTGGTACTTTTACCGCAAGATAGTGGTAACATTTTGTCTGTGAACTGGCCTAGCGTAGTACGAAGTTTCAATATAATACATGACCAGCTTATAATTGATTTGTTGCGCCTAACGAGTGGTCGACTTCACAAGTAGAAAATACCCAAGCGATCCGTAGCTTGCCTTATTTATACTCGGAGGCAACTACAATTTAAACCGTCACATGCAACGCTTACCACGGCCCAGTTGATAAACCTATAGAGATGCAACCGAGCGTGACTAAAAGATAATGCGATTTAGAATAAAATAACATGTTACTGTGTGATTCCCAACGAAGAATAGTTCACCGTTCACTCACGAATATTTCTGTGAGTGTCGCAAAAAATGGTTAAATTCAGTCCCTAATATTGTTTCGAGAAATAAAACATGCATCATGACCTCTGAGTTGGTTTCAGCATTACTTCTCAGGGATCTGTCAGCTAGGAAATGCCTTCTAGTTTTTAAAATATTGAACAACAAAATATCGACATGTAAAAGTGTCGTATAAGATCTACTTAAGTAAATAAACATTTCATTTCATCCTCTCGTGCCGAAATACAACGTGATATAACTATGAGTTCGTTTATATAGGGCAATAAATTAACAAAAAAACGAATTTCCAGGAGTAGGCATGTAAAATGAGTCTAAAAAAACTAGTTAGAAAATGTTTCCGTTAGTAATGTGCGGTAAGCTCAAACTGCGGTGGTCCAGATGCTGTGAAAGGCGATAAGTAAACCAACAATGTCACCAAGAATACTCAAGTCTGAGCAAAGTGGAAGAGATTTTGTTCAAAAGCTAACATTTCCTGTAAGTTGAGCTAACTCTAAAAATAAGGATAAAGTAAATAAATCTAGCAGTTATGGAAAATGTAATGCAAAAGTTTTCTTGAAAATTCTTAGTAGGACACTCCAATCCTATATTATTTCGATAAAACCTACAAAAACCACATTGACTTCTAAATTCATTGTATTTTCTATCGACGAGGAGAAAAGTTTACTAAAGTGGAAGTAATTTGTTAAAGCTACAAAGATTAACAAAGTTCCCCGTAATTCGCTGTCTGAAACAGCCAATTTCGAAACTGAAAGCATACCAATACGGGTTAACATGAGGAAACATTGCCATAACAGTTCATTCACTCTAGTTATCTTCACGTATACATATCTACCGAGTTATTTCGGATCGGAGCCGAGCGTTCGGTTAATTCGGATGAGCGTCATCGTCGTAATCCACTTAACCACACTACCGAACACCGACTGACGTTGCTCCGCATTCACACCGATGTTGTATGAATAAGAATTCCACAAATCCCGAGCTTGATTGCATTGTATTGTGTTGGGGTATTCCGATACTGTAATCGATATTTGATTAAATCTGATTCTCGATTTATTCTGCATCTTTTCGTAGCAAATAACAGGTCACTAGTTTTTAATATATGGACTAATACTTCTTGTAAGTGTGACGGTCTGGCTTATTGATATGAGCTACTGTGTGGTGTCAAAGGGAAAATATCTCAAAACCTAGGTCAAATTCTAGTGATTTTTTTACAAAAAAAACTATTAACAAACAAATATTCTAGTTTTTACTTAAGGTGAAATTTGAATTGCGCGGTCTACCATTGCGCATTCCCCTCAACACTAAAAATTACACAATAAAAAAGTAATAAATAAACATGAATCAATATTATGAAATAACTTTAATTTCGGAAGTCGGTACCAAAAAAACTAAAACACAGATCCCAAGACACAATAGTTTTGTTCACAATCCGATTAATAGTTTCGGAGAAATGCATGTACAAACATACATACATACACCTACACCTATAAAAATGTGCGTGTGTGCGGGCAACAAAAAGGATTTCCTGATAAGTGATAAGTCTGCTCGCCTATACCATGCTTCACAAAATGTTAATTTGATCTGTGTGATTTTTTCCTAATCACAAGCACTTTTGGCGTTGAGTGTACTTTTAGGTAGAACGGCTGTAACGCGGCTGATCCGAGAAAAAATCACCTTCAATAGGGCCATAAACGGACGCTACGCGTAGAGGACGTAATGCGACTCCGTCGATAGAACAGCTCATCTTATCTTATTATCTATCTATCTATATATATAAAATGGTAAACTGACTGACTGATTGTTGATATATCAACACACAGCCCAAACCGCTGGTCCTAGAGACATGAAACTTGGAGGGTGTGTTCTTTGTGAAGAGTAGGTATCCACTAAGAAAGAGTTTTTCGAAATTCCACCCCTAAGAGGGTGAAATTTCACGCGGACGCTAGTCAGAGATAATTTGACATTGACAGCGCCTGTATGCCGTAGCATTAATGGTGATATTCGTAGTGCTATTACCACTAACAACACACACTGTACAAAAAAGGCTTTGTCTCATTTAATGTACCCTTGATGTGCAGTATATTTTAATACATTGCAGCGTTACGGTGCCACAGTAATGCGATTGCAGCGTAGTTTCAATCCATTACATTTTCTTGAAGGGAAGAGAATTGAACGAGGCAGTAATGTTATTAAAACGTGTCTTCGTACTGATAGGAACCGTTTAAGTGACAGATTACCATTAAACCGTTATGGATGAAGTCAATTTATGTTGGAAGCAGTCGCTGTAGTGAACGGGGCCTTTGAGAGAGGACGTGTATGCATGCGGATCTACATAATCCTTACTCAATGGCTTGTGGTGGTACGATGGTAGGAATATTGCATGCCTAGGAGATTATACAGTATGTAGGCATTTGGCATCAGTGTAAGCCCTGATATTAAAGTTACAGATACAAAGTTAAAGTTACAGATAAAAGGTACGTTAGATTTACTCTATTTTTAAAGAATATTTTAAAGCCATGTGTATTCCCGCCAAAAAAACAGAAAACTATGCTTTTCTTTATCAAAGTAATTTTAAATAAGTATAATTTTAGGACGAAAAATAATGGCGTCGTAACATAAATTGTTAACACATTGAACAACAAATACGTCGTCATGGTAATCATGTTTGATGTAACGTGTGGTAACGTGTTAGGTACTATAAGTTATTTCCAGCGCATCATGTTTCCGTTTGCTGATTAATCTTGCTATTCAACACGTTAAACCCCATTGTTGTGTTAAGTCTATCACCCGATTTGTCTTCTAACGCCTAACAATACAAATAATGTTGTTGTTTTAACATGTTTCCCATTTTCAGAAGCAAAAGATTCCTTGTGAAAGAAATACATAATCGTTTACACTTACAAACTAAAAAAAGCAAAATTAAATTAAATTTATTTATTCATTAAAAAATCACATTGCGCTCGAGTATAATCCAGCATGAACCATAAATAATTAAAGTAATATCAATAAACAAACTAAAATAGACATAATCGATAAAACAACCCTGTCCTTTAAACCAAAAAACGGTAGCAAACTTCCACTATCCAGTTCACTTAAAAATCCGTCGCAAGTAATCCACTAATAAATGTTGCCTATGGGAAAATGTTGCGACAACGACGTAAATGCAATTACTGCCACTTGTTGCCGCGCTTCGTGGCTTAAATTGCGTTTTATTCTCAGTGCGATGGAGTTAAGGGTTAAAACAATTTCAGGAACAATGTTTAAAAGCGATACGCTGTCATGAAGATTGACAGTATCAATCGAAAGAATTGCCTTTTATTTTGGATTGATGTTTTTTGTATGTAGTTAACTGGAGATTTTTAAAATTTTTACAACCTAGGTCGATTTATTTTAGTCTCTGTTTCGGCTGAAGTGTAAATGGAATTTTAGGTGAGCTATCGGTTTCGGCGGTTGGTATCGATTGGGTTTTTTTTTATATCAACATTTTATTGTAGTTAGAAAAAAGAAGATTCCACGAACTAGCACAGCAAGAGTTTCGAGCAAGGGTAAGATATTAACTGGAAAATAGATTAGGCACCTATTTTTTTAACTAGTTCCTAAAATACGAGTATAATCCAAAAATCGAGCTTCACATACAAGAAGAAACATTTGACATAATCTTTGCGCGAAATGTTAACTGAACTGAAAACAAAATTATTTGAAGGAAGGCCTCGACCGTAACTTTCACTCAATTTCAATTTTATATCAGTATGTTTTCAACGAAAGAAGATTGATACAAAACCAACAAAGCATTCAAATTCGATACTTTGACAAATACTTCAGTTCTTACGACCGCCTTCGGCCGTTTTATTTTACTTTCCGTTACGTTTCGAATTACGAAAGAATATCTCCAATAGATTCTTTACTGTGTTGACAGAAATAGTCTTGGTACAAATATCTCCTTGGCTCGATATGATAGAACAGTTAATACTTCTGGGTATTCATATCGAGGAAGAGATGCCGCTTTATGAAAGGGTTACTTTACGTACTTACTATTACGTAAATGCTATACAAGATGACTTGTTAAACGAGGGACATATTGATGCAGTATTCGGTATTCGATTCTGGTTTCAGACATGTTTAAACAAGGAACTTACTTGCCAAAATTATTCAATAAAATACTTTCACACTGACCCACGTGGGCGCCAGTGTGACAGTATGGCGCCCAACGTGGGGCCTGTGGGACACCCATGACGTGGGTTTAACTGAACTCTCGCATTTATAAAGTACTAGCTTGTGCCCGCGGCTTTGCCCGCGAGGTATGTCGATAAAAACTATCCTATGTCCTTCCTGGGATGCAATCTATCTCTCTGCCAAATTTTATCGCAATCCGTTTAGCGGTTTAGCCGTGAAAAGGTAACATACAGACAGACATAGTTACTTTCGAATTTATAATATTAATAATATGGATGAAAGGAATCACATTTCTTCCGACCCACGTGGGCGCCAGCGTAACAATATGGCGCCCAACGCATGGCCAGTGCTAGGTTTCTCGCATATTTTAAGTATGAAAGTAAAAACGTCATACCTACCTTTCTGTCTTATTAACGGTCACTAGCCGTTGCAGTCTTGAGTGTAATGAAGTCCATTTAATTTCGATTATTTATATTTATGTAGGTATTAATTTTTCTTTATTTTAATATTTCGATTTATTACATTTTATTCTGGTAACCTTGAGTAAGTCCCCCGTTGAACCAGTAATATTGTATGGATACTTAGTTAAGTCTAAATTGCCTAGCTTGCGGTTGTCGACATTTAATTACTTCTGTCATTAATCTACCCAACATCGGCTGCTACTGGAAATTACGGACACCCAAGGGGACCATCAGTGATTTCCATTTTATTGTGATGCTTTAAAATGAATTGAAACAGATGTGTTATTACTGTTAAAACTGTTTTGATTATTAATAACTGTGCTTTTAATAAGCCGTTAAAATTCCATATCGATCATGCATGTTTGAATAAAAACACGGACGTTCGCAAAATAAAATCACTTTGTATAGAAAAATACGACTTTTATAAATTATTCAAGAGACATTCTTTATGACAAAAAGGATTTTTTTTTCTACAGTTTAATTTTTTTTTTTTTTTAAATAAACGTTGCCCCACACTAGGAATTTCTCCTGTATTGTGGGTGCGTTTACAAACATTTAAACTCACATACACAAACAGCCAGATCCGGAAAAACTATTTGTAGGTCATACAAATATTTGTTCCGTGCGGGAATCGAACCCGCGACACGCAGCGCAGCAGTCAATCGCTTAACCACTGCGCCAACCGTGCCGTCATAAAAAAATATGTAATAAAAAAGATTTTCAAATCCATTTGTATTTCGTTTAGTACGGTATAAATAAACAATGAACAAAACAGACAGGTTAACCTTTCCCAGACTTAAATAACAATTATCTCGTAATTTATGTATTAAGTTAAATCCACAAGCAATCTGCTGGTGTCTATTTGAGAAATGTAAATCTAGCTCCAACAAAGTACCTCGAAGGAGATCGGTATAGCGTTTTCATTTCTTTTAAATATTATATTGATATGATTTATTGATTTCGATGGATTTTTTTTCAAGATATATACAACTTTACTTTAACCAAATCTAAAAATAACAAAATTAAATCCTAACTTAACTAAAACTTAACAGAAACTAAAAAATAGCGTCGAAAAATTCTGTAGTTCTGCTGTCGACTGGTAATGTACCCAAGAGACTGGCGGCATTACCACATTGTATGGCGATGCTTAGCCTCTGGCCAAGGTAAAAGCCAGCCCTTGGGGTCACGGTAAGTGTCAACCAGCCGTTTCGATTTTTTTTTTTTTTTAATTTTGATGTATTAATTAAAATTACATAACATGACACCTTTATTTTCCGAAGGGTTAGGCAGAGGTGCACATTTCACCAGCTATGTTTAAGTCCCATATAATAGAGGGCGTGCCTATTGCCATCAACTCCGGGCTGTAACTGAGAAATTCCAGATTGTAAAACCCAATAACACTGCCCGACCCAGGAATCGAACCCAGGACCTAGACCAACAAGGCAGACATCTTCTTCTTCTTATCTGATATCTTCTTACTTATATTTCTTATCTTCTTCTTATCTTATCTTCTTACATAGTATAAAACAAAGTAGCACCCGCTATCAGTAAACTTAGATCTTTTAAACTACGCAACGGATAATAAATGCATATTATAGTAGAGAAAAGCCGAGAAATTCAAAGATTTGTAAAGTGATGTCGTAACAACCATATTTTTGTGCGCTTACATTGCAAACGCTGGCTAAATCTTACGAGATAGATGAAATTAATGTGGGTACTACAGAATTGTATATCTTAAAAAGATCGATAAAAACGTCCGCGGTGATATAATTATGTTTATCTCCTAAGGGTAACCCACAGTAACCATTTTTATCTTTTACATATTATAAAAAAATAGGGGTTAATTACCAAGCTATTTTAAACAAGTCAGTATTATTAGATACGTTGTGCATTTAATGTAGATCAAAATTGCCCTTTACAGCGTATCATTAAAATGAACATCTTAGAAGATATCAGAGATTTAAAAAGCGGGGCAGAGCTGCTGGCGGGGTGGTACGAAGTTCGCCGGGTCAGCTAGTAGTGAATAAAATACTTGCTATTTTATTTAACCAGTAGGTATTTCTACGAAATAGCAGGAGTTGTCAAACTCACTACCAAACCTCCAGAAGAATATAAACAACCAACAACCTCCGTGAGCTTCAAACAAAAACTAATAAAACCTCCGCTGAGCTTGACATAGCTAACGAGTTTGTGCAGTATCTTGAAATGTACTGTACAAACTCTGTCAACTTTAATACAGCACAATGGAACCGACTTAAATGTTTAATAAGATGTCTTGATAATTGCAGAAACTTTGTAAGCTTGGATTGTGGTTTCTTATTAGAATTAAGTGTTTTCTCGCTGGGGGCTTGATAAATTTTAAATATAGGTACTTACTCGCGAAATCTCGAGTCAGACGGGAGCTTTGAATAATTTTAACGCGTTAATTTGCAAAATTGGGCGAGATTGTGACGAAATAAAATTTCCTATCGTTACAGTGCTAAACCACGCTTAGATGATTAAGAAACTTCTACGTATTTTTTTTTTGCAGGTAAGACAGAACGGATTGCTCTTGGAATAACTAACGTAAGTAATGACCACTTAAATCCAAATAAAAACATGTATTATGTGATGAGCAAAGTGCTTAAAAAACAACTATACGAAGTAGAGTAAAGGTACAGGGAGAAGAAGGATTTTTAAATGCTCGAAACATGAATAAAACATTCTCATCGCAAATGCATTGAGTATTATTCAATCTGAACCCTTTCATGGCTATCACAATAACGCATAGAACTGTAAATAACGTAAGAGCACTCACAGTGAGAATTTCGAGCGACATTGTTTTTTAAAGCTTTGTGTCTCTGCCATAAAAAGAGTTTAAAGTGGAATGATCTCATGTGATGTAGTTTTGCTCTCTGAACGTAAAACTGGTTTGTAATAACATTATTATTTTTTTGGGTTGGTCATGATGAGAGGATGAATGAAAGGCGACTAACAAAAGGTATTTTACAAGGCAGATGTGAGTGGAAACGCCGAAGGTTACGCCCTAGAAGGACATAATATAGTTTACTTTTTGATAATGTTCTTCAAAAAGGTCAAGTTCGTAGAAGGCTCACCAGCGTGCGTGTATAACGAGTTGTATAAACGTTAACAAAGCAAAAGTATTATGTAAGGATCGTAACAGTTGGCGCCCTGTAGTTTCTGCTTATCCCCATGGGAAGAAGGCGTGAGTATATTGTATTTCTAGACGAATACAGTGTACAAATCGTTGACGCAAAGCCAGGGACAAATGTAATAGCCAATCATTTGAAGTGGCATACGATTTGACGAGAGATTAAATCGAAATAGGCTTTCAGAGATTGGAGGACTGAAATCACTGAAAGGACATGTTAGGTTTTTATTCGAAGCTGCTGTTAACAGGGAAGAGATTATATTTTTATGAAAGTACATAAATTAAGTAGACTATATATTTATTCTTCTTCTTTAATGACTATATTTTTTAATAATTATTATTTAAAAAATAAATTGCAACCCGCAGTAATTACAGAGGGGCAATTCTCGTAATTTTAAGAACGTTCACAGTCTGATCTCAGTCTCAATCTGTCAAAAATACCATTAATTTCCCTACATTTTGACAAGTTTTTGACATTTGTTTGTCGCTGAGATGAGACTGCGACTAGATTTTGAACGTTTTAAATTAGTAGAATTGGCCTACTGATTTTGGCAACACTTTTCGGTTGGATGTCATTATTGTCATTGTGAAATGTTAACGTCAAGCAAGTGTCAAATTCAATTCAATTTTCAACTGAGTACTGAAAACCACACTTGTCAGTTGTCAGTAATCAGTTCCAAATTGGAATTGGAACTGAGTACAGACAACTGACAAGTGTGACAACCTTACTGGCACAGGTAATGTTATCATAGATTCCATTGGGAGGCAAAGGAATTAATGCCATACATACAAATCATGGAGATAATTCGTTGGTTTTATTTTAAGCCATCTAATATTGTTTTAGAATATTTTAAATAACAATAAGGTGTATAATTTCCTTTAAAAATGATATTTAACCATTTTTTCTTTGTTTCAATGTGAAAAAATAATATGACGACACCAAAAATATCTGTGTTCAAAATATTTATTTATTCAATAATGATACTTTTAATATATTTTTGTTTTTGTAAGGCCATCCTGAATAAGTTTCCCTATCAAAAAACACACATGACAGTTGATCAAAAAAAAAGAATTAAGACCATTTCATAACATGTCCTTTGTTCGTGAGTAGACATTTCAACATTCCTATCTAATAATGGGACCCTGGGGGCCTAAAAAGGCCACTTTGGCAGAATCATAAAAGGATAACATAAATGACAGTTAATCGTGTCAAATCCCATTGGTGAAGCATTTTTCAGTTATTTTTTTTTGTCTGTGCTAAAATACCAATCAATCCGATCCAAATCCAATCCCCATCTCTTTGATTATACCTACGTAGTGCAGCCAAAAAAAGAAAAACACGGACTGTCTTCGCCATATTATGATTCATAATGTTATCCTTTTATGAACAAAGTGGCCTTTTTAGGCCCCAAGATTATGACAGAATGTGTTTCATTTGATGTGAATGATTTTATTCGTTTAACATAATTGTATTTCAGGAAAAACAAAATCATATTACAAACATGACTAAAAGCATCATTAATTTTAAATGGCCATTAGAAATTGATGAGAATTTATGGTTCCGGCTGCTGACGAAAATACAGTAAAGCCACGCATTCACAATCCGTCCCTGCGACATTACTAGTAGTCGCGCGATGTCGCGATACGTTTTCATTGATTTTCGAACTGGAAGAAATGTCGTGCAATACGAGTCGCGGGAAATTTGGTATACATAGCTTTACCCGTGCTAAGTATTCCATTAAGTCAAAACATTCGTAATGTGGAACAAATTGAAATTTCGTTTGATGTAATGTATACCTAAATTGTAAAACGAGTGACATGACGCTACACGAGTTAATTAACCGGAGACGTACGGCTCAACAAGCGTCGGATCGATCTTAGTCGTCTCAAGTGTTAATACCTATCGTATACCAACAGTAAATACCTATTGGATATGTGATTTCGGAGCAAATAGATTAACTAGGAACGCTGAGTTTGAAGTGAAGAAATAGCATGACTGAACTCAATAAACTCTAAGAAGTAGAATTACCAGTAAATATTTTACTTGTTTTGACGAATACATTTTTAACCCCTGGCGAGCCAAGGGTACTCCATGACTACAAGCTTTAATGGCTTACTTAGTCATAGACAAAAGACTGACGACTAGCAAAGAAAAACGTTTCTAAACTATTTAAATACCTAAGCCATTCGCCAAACCATACTATTCGTTCCATCTGTTGAAGATCTCCCACCTGGACAGAAGCTGCCTTGGGTAACCTGGAAGTCTTTAAACAGACTCCGTGCCCAGGTTGGCCGAAGCAAGGAAAACCTGTTCAGGATTCATAGACCACTCTGCCTAGGTGTTTAAATGTGGTGCTGTTCCACAAACGATGGGACAGTTAATATCATGTCCCGTCAGCTGCACGTTACAGGAACTGATCGACACTAGTGATGGTGCCAAACACGTAGCCGAATTCTGAGCCGAGTCCATTTAGATTGAAATTGACACGTTAAGAAGACCTATTTAAGCTATCTAAGCTTTGGAATAAAAACATATGGGCAAAAGGAACAGTGTCTTTTGTCCACATTATTTAAATACCCTATAATATTTATGTTAGGTATAACAAAGTAACAACAACCATTTTGGTAGCCGTGTAGAGATATAAACATTCATTAGAACCTACCGACGCTCCCATTATTACCTCATTTTCCATTATTGAACTAATACTCACATTTATCACTTGTGACCTTTTGTCACAGTGGCGTCCGGTCAGCACGATTATAATGCCGATCACAATAGAATCAATTCTGTTTTGGTCACATATAATGGGTATTCTATGTCTGGCAGTCTAACTCGGACCGGGAGGTCTGTATATAGTTTTAGAATTATAAGGCTACGTTTTTATGACATTGTACTCGTACTATTTAAAAAACCGGCCAAGTGTGTGTCGGGCCACGCACAGTGTAGGGTTCCGTAGTAGCCCGTTATCACAATGTAGTACCATTCTGTTGTTCTTTATTTTGAATATAAAAAAAATCAGATTTTGTTTTTCTATGCAAGTCAAGTCCCTTTATAAACAAGCAACTACTTCATCTTAGTCACTTTAAAGGATTTTGTATTTGGTACAAAATTATCCAACACCCAAGTTCAACGACTATTACTGCTAAACTAACAAAGTTATCTTAACCGCTATAGGTTTCCTTTAAAGTTCATGAAATGCACTATCATCGTGACCTGTTCCAGATTTTTCAAGCCAGCAGTTTAGCTTTTAGAGGGGAGGGGGACGCCCTACTGGAACAAAAATTTGCACTTTAAAGTTTAATATTTCGTAAATGGAGCATTAAATCGAAAAATAATTTTAGCAACCCCCAAGTCATTTTAAAAGACCTATTTAACGATACCCCACATGATGGGGTAGACAACCAAAAAGATATTCATCCCCACTTCACATTATAAGGGAGTTGCCCTAAAAAAAATATTTTCCAAAATTTTATTTTACCACTTGGTAAATTGTAATTGATATACGCACTCCTACAAAATTACAGCTTTCTAGTACCAACGGTCTCTTAGCAAAACCTCGGACAGACAGACAGACGGACATGACGAAACTATAAGGGTTCCTTGTAGGAACTACGGAAACCTAAAAAAGGCAGGTTCTTTTTTACAAAAAATGACACCGAAATTAAATTAAAGTTTCACTTTGTGGTGTATTTTTTTTTTGTCAGCACTTTTTTTTTTATAAAAAAAGCTGTTTCAGAATGTTGGGTGCAATGGATAAATCCAGCTGTTAATATGGATAAAAACAACTACTTTAAAATATCGTGCAGTAAGTACCACGCCGTGTGAACCTTACCTTACCAGAATGACGAAGATTTTAACGGGTTAGAATCGATCGAAAGCCATGTGGATGATGGTTTGAATGGACGTATTGACAATAGGTATTTAGACGTCATTACAGTATACGTGTATGACTACGATATGGTCTGTAGGTGTTATTATTTTCGTTAATGGCCTGTGGTGTGCATTGCTTTGAATCGATGAATTCTGGAGGTCTTGTGGTGTAGCTAATTATGTTTTTGTATTTGTAATTAAATACTTCACACGACGATATATCAAGCGATAGTGCATTTCCAGTTTTGGCTGACCGTATAGGCTTTTTGTAAATTGAGAAGTTAGCTTATACTGGAACTAGCTTTCGCCCGCGACTTCGTCCGCGTGAAATTTCACCCTCAACCCAGTCACCCTCTTAGGGGTAGAATTTCGAAAAACCCTTTCTTAGTGGATACCTACTCTTCACAAAGAACACACCCTCCAAATTTCATGTCTCTAGGACCAGCGGTTTAGGCTGTGCGTTGATATATCAGTCAGTCAGTCAGGACTTTGAATTTTATATATATACTAGCTTCTGCCCGCGACTTCGTACGCGGATCCTGTTGCTTATGCCAGCGACAACGGGGTCGTCAAAATCGAAGATCTGAAACGTCTGATGTCGAATTCTAAGAGCCCAGGGACTGAAAAACCACGGGATGCGCGAGACGATTCGAGACGTAATTTTCAGGCAATAATGAACCAATAAGGTGGTAAACTTGACCTTGGACTTTGAATGTTGGCATAAATGGGCCTTCTAAAATCTGTTCTGCACCAAAAGATGTCATTTGAAAGGCATTATTGTACGAACGTATGTTATCCAAGAATTGTTTTGACTGTGGATGGTCACCGATTAGCAGTGATCTTAATATTTCTGGAGGATTTTGTAATATTTTAATATGTACTTTCGCAATTCGCTATCTGTGAACGTCTCCGACTCGCGAGATAATGCGTGACATTTACGATTAGCGGTCAGTCGCACATCACGTTCCCGACTTGTCTCTGGAGACCTAAAAGTCGATGCGTAGGTACGCTTGGAACTCAAGCGCAATTCTCTATCCGTGAACGTCTCCGACTCGCGAGACAATACATGACGTTCACGATCAGCGGTCAGTCGCGCATCATATTCTTCACTGGTCTCTAGAGACCTGGATGTAAATGCGTAAATACGCTGAGAACGCAGGCGTGCTTCGCGATCCTAAGAGGTTTCCACGGAGCGAGTTGCAGCCTGATGTTCTCGAACAGCATCAAGTCTCTCCTGACGCTCTTCGGTAGATTCTTGGGATCTTATGATCCGCAATCTTTTAGCTCCTTTGGAACATTGGAAAAGATTTGACCTTTTTCTAGGCATGGTTATAGTTTTATTGTGAAGAAGATACCTGATCAATTAAAATCTAAGTGACTGCTCCCCTACCAAGGGTGCCCAGACACGGGGTCGTCTGGCGCCCATGTGCTGGTTTGGTCCCTGGGGTGGTGTGTGTGTTGTGTTCTGGTGCGCCGGTGATAGGGAGTACTCCCCAGAGGAGGGTCCGGTGACGGACAGCCGCGGCGGGTTCACGGATGAGTGCTAACGCGTGCCCATATTCCCGCCGTAAGCGGCAGAGGAGGACACCGTGGAGTTTTAGTGGGTTAGAGTCCCACATAACTGTACTATCTCCCCGTGGTAGTGCAGAACGCATGAGCATTTATTCACGTTAAAAAAAATAAATGGGAGTTTTGGCCAGTAGAGTCAAATTTTCAATGATATACCATCGTCATCGAAAATCAGTCCTAAACTGTTACCGCCTTCACCGCGTGGAGGTGAAATTAGTGATAGTTTTGATTTCCACATTAGATGTTTCTGATCTTCGATTTTTAGGGTTCCGTACCCAAAGGGTAAAAACGGAACCCTATTACTAAGACTTCGCTGTCCGTCCGTCCGTCCGTCTGTCTGTCACCAGGCTGTATCTCAAGAACCGCGGTAGCTAGACAGTTGAAATTTTCACAGATGATGTATTTCTGTTGCCGCTATAACAACAAATACTAAAAACAAAATAAAATAAATATTTAAGGGGGGCTCCCATACAAAAAAACGTGTTTTTTTTCGGCGTTTTTGCCGTCTGTCTGTCGCCAGGCTGTATCTCAAGAACCGCGGTAGCTAGACAGTTGAAATTTTCACAGATGGTGTATTTCTGTTGCCGCTATAACAACAAATACTAAAAACAAAATAAAATAAATATTTAAGGGGGCTCCCGTACAACAAACCTGTTTTTTTCGGCGTTTTTGCCGTCTGTCTGTCGCCAGGCTGTATCTCAAGAACCGCGGTAGTTAGACAGTTGAAATTTTCACAGATGGTGTATTTCTGTTGCCGCTATAACAACAAATACTAAAAACAAAATAAAATAAATATTTAAGGGGGCTCCCGTACAACAAACGTGTTTTTTTCGGCGTTTTTGCCGTCTGTCTGTCGCCAGGCTGTATCTCAAGAACCGCGGTAGCTAGACAGTTGAAATTTTCACAGATGGTGTATTTCTGTTGCCGCTATAACAACAAATACTAAAAACAAAATAAAATAAATATTTAAGGGGGCTCCCGTACAACAAACGTGTTTTTTTCGGCGTTTTTGCCGTCTGTCTGTCGCCAGGCTGTATCTCAAGAACCGCGGTAGTTAGACAGTTGAAATTTTCACAGATGGTGTATTTCTGTTGCCGCTATAACAACAAATACTAAAAACAAAATAAAATAAATATTTAAGGGGGCTCCCGTACAACAAACGTGTTTTTTTTCGGTGTTTTTGCCGTCTGTCTGGCGCCAGGCTGTATCTCAAGAACCGCGGTAGCTAGACAGTTGAAATTTTCACAGATGATGTATTTCTGTTGCCGCTATAACAACAAATACTAAAACAAAATAAAATAAATATTTAAGGGGGGCTCCCATACAACAAACGTGTTTTTGCCTTGTGGTACGGAACCCTTCGTGTGCGAGTCCGACTCGCACTTGGCCAGTTTTTATAAGTCAAGAGGAAATGCCCATCAGACCGAACAACTTTTGCTAAGACGTCATTCCTATATGTGTTATGGTGTAGCTGGGCTCTTGGAGTTCCACATCAGGTGTTCCAGATCTTCAAATTTATTCTCTCAGCAGAAAATGCTTATCACGTGGAACAATTTTTGCTATGGTACCGTTTTTGTATCTCTTATAGTTTAGCTGGTCTGTTGCGGTTCTGCATCAGGTGTTCAAGTTTCCAAGATAAATTATAGCCTATATGTTGCCCAGACATAATACCTATACAACAAAAAAAAATCATTCAAATCCGTCCAGTAGTTCCGAAGATTAGCGTGTACAAACAAACAGACAAACAGACAAAAATTTTTTTTTGGATTCGTGCTCTATTACTGTTTCTAAACCCCCCTCAGTTATTTTTTTTTAAATATATTCAATGTACAGACACAGTTTTTTTACTGTCTTATTATATTAATTAATATGTATAGATAAAAAAAATAAATGGGAGTTTTGGCCAGTAGAGTCAAATTTTCAATGATATACCATCGTCATCGAAAATCAGTCCTAAACTGTTACCGCCTTCACCGCGTGGAGGTGAAATTAGTGATAGTTTTGATTTCCACATCAGATGTTTCTGATCTTCGATTTTTAGGGTTCCGTACCCAAAGGGTAAAAACGGAACCCTATTACTAAGACTTCGCTGTCCGTCCGTCCGTCCGTCTGTCTGTCACCAGGCTGTATCTTAAGAACCGCGGTAGCTAGACAGTTGAAATTTTCACAGATGATGTATTTCTGTTGCCGCTATAACAACAAATACTAAAAACAAAATAAAATAAATATTTAAGGGGGGCTCCCATACAAAAAAACGTGTTTTTTTTCGGCGTTTTTGCCGTCTGTCTGTCGCCAGGCTGTATCTCAAGAACCGCGGTAGCTAGACAGTTGAAATTTTCACAGATGGTGTATTTCTGTTGCCGCTATAACAACAAATACTAAAAACAAAATAAAATAAATATTTAAGGGGGCTCCCGTACAACAAACGTGTTTTTTTCGGCGTTTTTGCCGTCTGTCTGTCGCCAGGCTGTATCTCAAGAACCGCGGTAGTTAGACAGTTGAAATTTTCACAGATGGTGTATTTCTGTTGCCGCTATAACAACAAATACTAAAAACAAAATAAAATAAATATTTAAGGGGGCTCCCGTACAACAAACGTGTTTTTTTCGGCGTTTTTGCCGTCTGTCTGGCGCCAGGCTGTATCTCAAGAACCGCGGTAGCTAGACAGTTGAAATTTTCACAGATGATGTATTTCTGTTGCCGCTATAACAACAAATACTAAAACAAAATAAAATAAATATTTAAGGGGGGCTCCCATACAACAAACGTGTTTTTGCCTTGTGGTACGGAACCCTTCGTGTGCGAGTCCGACTCGCACTTGGCCAGTTTTTATAAGTCAAGAGGAAATGCCCATCAGACCGAACAACTTTTGCTAAGACGTCATTCCTATATGTGTTATGGTGTAGCTGGGCTCTTGGAGTTCCACATCAGGTGTTCCAGATCTTCAAATTTATTCTCTCAGCAGAAAATGCTTATCACGTGGAACAATTTTTGCTATGGTACCGTTTTTGTATCTCTTATAGTTTAGCTAGTCTGTTGCGGTTCTGCATCAGGTGTTCCAGTTTCCAAGATAAATTATAGCCTATATGTTGCCCAGACATAATACCTATACAACAAAAAAAAAAATCATTCAAATCCGTCTAGTAGTTCCGAAGATTAGCGTGTACAAACAAACAGACAAACAGACAAAAATTTTTTTTTGGATTCGTGCTCTATTACTGTTTCTAAACCCCCCTCAGTTATTTTTTTTTAAATATATTCAATGTACAGACACAGTTTTTTACTGTCTTATTATATGTATAGATAAGATAGTATAGCTTGATATACCGTCGTGAGTATCTATAAACTTCTGGCAAGTTTAGTGTAACAAAGGTTCATGTGGACAGTATGAAAATCGATATGGAAAAAAAAAATTGGCTTGTTTTTGCCTCACTTACCTAATACTTTTGATCTCTACATCTGAACTACACTATCGAAGTTCAGTATCCTAACTCACCTACAGCGATTTACTGATATACAGACTCCACACAGATATTCACTGAATTTCAGCTCTATTCAAAGCTCTCACGATTTATATTGATATAATGAAAAACCGGAAAGGTGACAATTCCGATTCTGGAAAAAAGCGATGCAACGGAAGTCTAGTAATGAATTTATTACGAGACTAGCTGTGCCCCGCGGTTTCACCCGCGTAAATGTCGATCCCGTGGGAATATCGGGATAAAAAGTAGCCTATATTTTAATCTAGGGTATCAGCTACCTCCATACAAAATTTTATCAAAATTGGTCCAGCCGTTTGAGCGTGAAGAAGTAACAAACATATAAACACACACACTCACCCCCACACCCCCACTCACAAACTTTCGCCTTTATAATATTAGTGTGATAAAGGAAGATTATTCATCGGTCACATATAGTAAATTCTTTGAGGGTATCGGATCTAACGGGGTTTCACTGTCGATGCATATGAGCAATTCCGTATTAAATTACGCGTGTTTACGACCCGCATCGCCCCTCTCTTTGATTATATCGCGTAAGATACTGCCTATAGATAATCCTGTTTCGCAGAACGAACACATTTTGTTCCACAGCTTGTGTGTAGCAGTTTTAGATCATAAAACTTTCGTTGTCTTTTACGGGTCGAATAACTTTTGGTGAAACGATGAAAGTTAAGCTGGAATTGTGTACGACAGTCGTCGTGGTAGTGAGTTCTTAGTCAAAAGCTTTGTTCTTGTTAACTAAGTTATTAACTGCAACGGTAAGCAGACACCTTTACGAATTTTGTTTCCAAAACGTCAACTTTTCAGTTTTCGCTAAAGAATTGGATTCATGATGATAAAAACTATAAGTTTGAGTAGTACCTATCTGTATATATAAAATTCAAAGTCCTGACTGACTGATATATCAACGGACAGCCTAAACCGCTGGTCCTAGAGAAATTTAATTTGGAGGGTGTGTTCTTTGTAAAGAGTAGGTATCCACTAAGAAAAGGTTTTTCGAAATTCCACCCCTAAGAGGGTGAATGGGGGGACGGTGAAATTTCACACGGACGAAGTCGCGGGCAGAAGCTAGTGTTAGTACTTATATAATATTATTATGCTATTCCACTTTTTATTTAAGTACCAAATAAATTTCTAGTTATCGTAATGTCGAGTCAAACTATTTTAAGGCCACGAAAAATAATATAATATCACTTCATTCGCCTTTGTATAAAACTTAAACTCATTGAAATCAATGCCTATTTACACAAAAAGAACATTTTGATTGAATGCCCTTCAATTATTTTGTATAGGGTTGTTAAGTACCACTCATCGTGCCTAATTAAAAATAATTGAACGAGTTATGTATATAATGTAGGTACTGCAGTAAAAATCTATAGCCTTGTCTACGATTCGATGGCCATTTGTGATGCCTATCTTTTGTTTTCGAGACAGTTGAAGGTGAACATAAACTACATACAATTCATATTCTCTACATATAGGTATATTTAGTACCTATTACTTGACATAACGATAGGGGACCTCATGGATAAGTAATAACAGTCACAGACGTCAATCGATCAGATTAGGCTACGCTTGCTACGGTCGGTCCATGGATGGGTGACCATCTTTACATACCGAGACGCCTACGTGGCTCGAAAAGTACGTAAAACAGTAATATAACAGCCGGTCCTGGCTGTCATTTGTGGATCTTTTTTGACAGCCGTTACGTCGTCATAAGCCTTAAAGTCTGAAAAACAGTCTCAGTCTTGTGGAGGTCAGATACATGTAAATTACTGGTATTCAGATGCATCCGTTTAGACTAGAAGCCAACCTCAACATAGTGGGAAAAAGGCTAGGTAGATTGACTTGACATAAGATACATTTAATTTTTATTATATGAGGTACTATACACTTTGTAGGTCAGTATGTTTCTCCATACTCGCGCCATCTTTGCGTTCTCATTTAGAACACAGTTTCATAATTATTTATATGCTTAGCTTTGAAGGAATTATTTGCTGTCCTCATACAATTTATTGTGGCGTAAATAAGATTTATTTGTTTGTATCTTCGTATAAGGAAATGAGCTTTCAAATACTCGAGTCGTTTATACGGGAAATTGTTTTCTATAAACAAAAGTCATGAATATAAACGGGGATATTAATTTTGAATAAAATTATAAGTAAGTATGAATTTTCCTAACTTGGTACCATGCTCAGAGGCAAAGTAGAATAATTTTTAGAAGGGGTGGCAAACATAAATTCTCTCTTTATTACTGAAGGCTGGTCGTTAGTTTTCTGAACATTTCTCTATCCGTAGTACCTACTTCTGAAAAGTCTTCAACAGACACCTCTTCGCTTATAATTGAATGTTAGCATAGCATAATCAATCAGCCTATAATGTTCCCACTGCTGGGACACAGCCCTACTTCCTTTGAGAAGGAGTGAGCTAAGTATACTCTACCACGCGGGCCCCAGTGCGGGTTGGTAGATATCCCATATCTTCGAATTTTTTCACGATTTTTTTCACAATGGTATCCTTCACCGTTTTGAGAGCAGTGGTGATAAAATTATTTACACAAAGTAAAGCGCCTGCCTGGTTTCGAACACATGACCTGCATGGTCGGGCTGTTGCCACTAGTCCACCACTGCACTGATAGAATGTTATACTCATAAAATCGAAAAACCTTTTTACCTACAGCGTCTATGCCTTTTTCGGGTTCCGTACCTCAAAAGGAAAACACGGAACCCTTATAAGATCACTTCGTTGTCCGTCTGTCAAGATCCTTTTTCTCAGGAACGCTAGGAGTTATCAATTTGAAATTAATATCAAATACTCAAGACTGTAATCCCTTGAGGCAATGGAAAAATCAAACTTCCAATTCAACGCAATCAAAAGATACGGGCGTTTATGTTCCGTTTATGCCGCATATTTTGACACTCGCAAGGGAATCAAAACCTATAGGGTACTTCCCGTTGACCTAGAATTATGAAATTTTGCAAGGACCAATGTCATGTAGCACAAATGAAGGAAAAAATCCGAAAACCATTTTATAAACAAAAAAAAAACCCGTGGTAAACTATTTACATAGGTACCCTACAAATTTGTACGGAACCCTCGGTGCGGGAGTCAAACTCGCACTTGACTGGTTTTTTTATATGCTACGCAATACGTTGCGTCGGTGAGATAATTTAGATCTTAGCCAAATCCAGGTCAAGATCTAAATGTCAGCCAATTTTTAATATTCCAGCATATTCAGATTGGACCTAAATGTCAGTAAATGTTAAACTTCAAGCGACGTTATTAGATATACGTACGTAACAGGTCGTATCTTGTAAACAACGGTTGGCAACGTGCACTTAGATCGATCGATTGATCCACGCCGCAATAATTTAGATTCAAGCCCTGAATGAAGTCAGTGAACTACGATATATTGATCCGAATTGAACAAGTATTATTTGTAGAACATTCATCTTTGTTGGTAAATCGATTTCGCAGTTGTTTACAAGCTTCACTGCTTCATAGATCACTGGGGAACTCAAACTCCGAAAGTGCCTGTGAATGGTTTAATTATAGTAATTGCTTTATTTATTACTAGCGGCGCCCCGTGGTTTCACCCGCATAATTTTCGATCCCGTGGGAATATCGAGATAAAAATATCCTATGTCCTTTCCCAGGACTCAAACTATCTCTATACCAAATTTCATCTAAATCAATTCAGCAGTTTAAGCGTGAAGAGGTTACACACAGACAGACAGACGTACACACCTTCGCATTTATAATATTACTAGCTGCGCCCCGCGGTTTCACCCGCATAAGTTTCGATCCCGTGGGAATATCGGGATAAAAAGTAGCCTATATGTTAATCCAGGGTATCAGCTACCTCCATAAAAATTTTATCAAAATTGGTGCAGCCGTTTGAGCGTGAAGAAGTAACAAACATATAAACACACCCCCACACTCACAAACTTTCGCCTTTATAATATTAGTGTGATAGTATGGATAATGAAAACTGTTTACAGCCACTTTTGAATTGTCAAGGAGTCGGTCAGTCCATAAAATGAAGCTAGTTGCCTATTCCAAAACGTAGTTGCAATTCCTATGGAGAAGGACAGGAACTCCATGGACACTCTTTTAAATAAAAAACTATTGTTACAATATATCACGTAATTTCATGGAAGGAGCTTTTTATTAATTATATTCAAAATATCTAACAACTTCGTCGAAAAGTGAAGTGAGTAGTTCAAAATGCTTGAATATTTAGTTTTTTTTTATCAAAGAAGACTTCAGTACCTACTTGTAAAAACTTAGCAAACTGTACGATATAGTTTTAACGACACATCGTCTCTATGAAAGTTTCTAAAGTGATTTAATATTACAAAACGTTTTGTGAGCAGGTACCTACTGATAGTACCTACCGACCGACGCGACGTTCAATTATTTTCTGTGAAAAGTAGACGAGTGGGTATTGGCTGTTCCGAAAGTGTCTGATAAAAATTTAAACAAATCGATCAGAAAATGTACCTGTGGATGCAATGTGCCTGTGTGAATTTGTAGTGCTTACAAATTGAGTGCTTTGATTTGATCATTTGAATAAACACTTTAACCCGAAATTCTAATTCAAAATCAACCTAAACATGTTTTTCATGTTTTAAGAATTTATTAGGATTAATTTCATAACCTCAGTTTACGAAAATGATTTTTCAATTACAATTTAATAATGTTATTCAAACAATAATTGTTGGAAAAAGTGGTGATATATAAAGTTGAAACCTTCTTAAATAACCCTCCTTCTGGCGCAGTCGGGTAAAAATACAGATGAATGTGTTACTAATTCCCTGTAGTGAGTGCGTGAGTGTGTGTATTTGCGTAAGAATTTAACCTGAAAAGGGTTTGTTTACACATTCATCAGATACTTTTGGTACAAATAGGAGATAATTGAAAGAAAGTGTGAAATTTTAAAAACTGCATCATAACGAACCAACAAAAACGATTTCAAAGTTGATGTTTTAAGCAAATATTTATTTTGTGACGAAACAGGGGTGTAGTCTGGCGCAGTAGACCGCCACGTATTATGTATATTGTAATGTACCCCAGCCGTGTTTGTGCATTAAATAGCTTTCTAAATATTCATTATTAAGCCTCTGCCGCATTGTTTATTTATTTTGTATAATTTAGTCTTATTATCTGCATTCGTTCACCCCAGCACTGCTGTGGTAGGTCTTTCCAAAAGCCGTTTCGCTATAGAGCATGTAGCACAAATTGATCACAAGATTGGAACTATATAACTACGAGTATGTGAGGCACACACTATTTTAGTAATAACATTATTTTCACTTTTTAACCGACTTCAAAAAAGGAGGAGGTTCTCAATTCGACGGTATGTTTTTTTTTTTGTGTGTTTGTTACGCGATTACTCCGCCAATTGAGGACCGATTTTCAAAATTCTTTTTTTGTTCGAAAGGAGATACTTGTGAAGTGGTCCCATTATCATCAAGTTGAAATGTGATGAGAGGATCCCATGGAAATCGAGGGAAACCCTCAAATTTTATAGGCAATCCTATAGCGATTTGGGTATTTTTTAAAGTAACTTGAGCATTTGCTTTCGGAAATCGTCATTTGGTAAAGTGGAGCTGCTGATGAAGACCACAGATGGCCATCGGAACTACTCAATGACAAATATTTCACGGGTTGCAATTCGATTACTTTAATATTGTTGATAAGTAATTTATGCTCGTCACAATGCGTATGGTGACTAGATGTTGAGGAGTTCTCCTGGTTCTTACCAGGAGAACTCCTCAACAATTAACGTCCCAGCATCGGGAAGAGCAATATTTTATAACATGTGATGAGCAGCTGACATTAGGCTATTGTAACTTAGATAAATTACAAACTGACCCACTAAAAAGTGAAAAATAAAAACTTTTTACAAAAAAAAAACAACCGACTTTCAAAAAAAACACTACAAATTGAAAAATAACTTTAATTTCGGAAGTCGGTGTCAAAAACGAAAATGCGGAACCAACGACACCGACTTCCGAAATTAAAGTTATTTTTCAAATTTGTAGTGTTTTTTTTATATTGTTACTAGCAGCGCCCCGCGGTTTCACCCGCATAAGTTTCGATCCCGTGGGAATATCGAGATAAAAACTATTCTATATCCTTTCCCGGGACTCAAACTATCTCCATATTACCTAAATTTCATCTTAATCGGTTTTCAGCGGTTTAAGCGTGAAGAGGTAACAGACAGACACATTTTTTATTAAGTATTTTATAATATTAGTATGGATTTGTATTTTGTGTTTCACGAACTGTGTCCAAATAAACGTTATTCTTTCTTTTTTCCTTATTAACAAGCAGACATATACTACTAGGTCGTTATTTTTTACGAGCGCAGACGGATCCCTGAACTAGGCCAACCTGGTTTTTCCCTCATCCGCCCGTTCACTTATGTTATTAGTGTATAAGCGGATTTAAGGCCACGCTGCATTTTTGGTTTATCTCGTAAAAACAAGAGCTTATCGCCGAAAAACTCATTGATTGTTAGTGAAAATGGCCAAAACGCTAACATTTATACGTGGAAGCTTCCCGTGGGATACAAAACTAATTAAGATCGGGGATGAAAGTACGGCACGTCCGACCAAACCAACCCAAACAATACATTTTATAAGCTTATTCTCTGTTCGCACTTTCTTCGTTACGTACTTAACTTTTCATGTAAAAAAAATGGTGCGTGATCTGATTCTTTCTGTTACCTCGTTTATTTTTATTTGCGGGAGTGTTGTTTCTCGATTAAATTTGAGCCTTTGTGAAAAACGTTAGACGTTAAAAACATGGGCGCCACCGAACCCATTTACATCATGCAGTAAGATGATCGTGCCGCCTTGTGTTACCTAGGAGAAGAGTGGGGTTATGACGTATGGAATAACTGCCAAACATAAAATAATAGGTACCTATGTAAAAAAGAGACAAAATCTCAGCCTCTTTTTATAGAATAGAATAGAAATACTCTTTATTATGTACACCAAATAAATTACAGACATAAAAATAGAAACTGTACATAGGGTGACACAATGGGCGGTCTTATCGCTAAAAGCGATCTTTTAAAGACAACCTTTGGATGGATTAAAAAGGGGAAGGACAGACAAATACTGTAGGTAGTCTGTGGTGTACCTATTACATAATACAATAAAACATACATAACGTATATTATACTAATCTAAATAAATATATACATATAATAATAAACATGAAACAGGAGCAAAGAAATTATGATGATGACGTTTAAGGAGAGAGGAAGTGCTTGATGAACTACTTACTTAGGTTTTTCAAGATTTTAACCGTTTTCTCTTTGTCTTTATTTAAAATGAACGTTCCTATTTTTTTATTTTTTTCATTTTTTTTTATAAAAAACGTTGCCCCACACTTGGAGTTTCTCCTGTATTGTGGTTGCGTTTACAAACATTTAAATTCACGTACACAGCCAGACCCGGAACAACTACTTGTAGGTCATACAAATATTTGTTCCGTGCGGGAATCAAACCCGCGACACGCAGCGCAGCAGTCAATCGCTTAACCACTGCGCCAACCGCCAAAATTTTGACTAAGCATAACTCTAATAGCATTCATTTTTGTTTTGAAATATCAGATTAAGTTTAGGTTTTGGTCAATAGGAAAATATCGTTAGGAAACCGGCATGTCCTAGAACCAAAAATCCAAAGACGTGTGACATCTACCAACCCGCACTGGGTCCACGTGGTAGATTACATACAGCCCACTCCCTCTCGAAGAGAGGAGGCCTGTGTCCCAACAGTGACAACATTATAGGCCGGTCACGATAGAGGAGATGACAAAACATCAGACAAACTATTGTACCTGAAAGTGGGCCAGCCAGGCCAAAATACGATACAAATCACTGTCTCAACCTGCAGAACGTCAAGCTGTTTTATAATATGATCAAGATATCGTAAATTAAAGATGACACCATAAACCATAATCAGCCTATAATGGAAAGATGACACATAATATGATTATTATGTGTCGTCATCTCCTTATTCTCTCGAAGTTTAAAAATACTATAAGTATCTACATTATACCCTAGCACATCTGTTAGAGCAGAAAACTTCACAACTAGGCTGTAGAGAGAACTAGCTAGTTTTGTTTGTTTGTCTGTCTGGAACTCACATGGTAAAGTAGTTGGACTTGGAACGTTGCAAAACTATCTTTGTATTATGAGTAGTTGATAAAACTGTTGATGCGGGCTATAAGAACTCGACAGTGTGTGAAAGTACCTATAAGTTTATTTTATTGATACAATTTTGGAATTGGAATGTCCGAATGATTGTGATCTCTCATTAAGCCCACTTGCATCGTGTATGGACGCGATGCAAGTTTCTTGCTTATGGGATCGATCGCAGCCCATGGCTGGAAATAAGCCACAACACCCTGTCCTACGCCTTTCGCATCCAGTCTGTCTTAGCCAACTTTATACATGTGAGATAAGTACCTACAATAAAATCGAGGCAATAAACGACTTGCATCGTCTAAACATTGTTTTGACGCTTTTTGTATTGTTGCATCAAGTTACATTGTGTAAATCAGGCTTTAAGGTATTTTTTTCAGAATAGCATTTATTTTATCTTCAGAAATAAATTACATAAGTAAGTACTTGGGACTAGGTTTAGGTAGCATATTAAACTTGGAATTATGTAAATGACTTATTTATACATTATAAACATCGATAAAGCTTTTATAGGAAAATTATGCAGGGTACTGCGTAAAATACTTCTGTTCCATATCTCCCAAATAACCACAACACACACACACACACAACACACACACACACTTATTAACACTTTAAGCCAGACCGTTGTCATTATATTTTAACGACTTTCTTTTATAGTTGCAAACTGAAACTTTATAAAAGCATAACATTATATAACATAGCAAAAACCTCGCTCAGTAATGAGAAGACACTTAGCCGATAAAAGCTCTTGAGTTATCGATTAATACGTAAAAGGATCAGGGGTAATTGACCGGCATTGGCGAGTTATCTCACGCGAAATAGCAGAGAGCCCTGAGCCTCTCTAATCGGCAACAACTCATCCAGTTTGTTTCGGGAGTACGCTGAGAGTAACACACTCCCGAAACATGTTGAACATACTCTTATCTTTATTGAAGTCTTGAAAGTAAAGTAATAAAAGAAAACGTGCGTAAATATTGCAACCTACGAAAGTTAAAAGTAATTGATCCTAAGGAGTACCTACAGTTTAAAAAAAAATTAACTACTGCAGTGTTTTAGTAACATTACTTACCTACTCGGAAATAAACAACCACAAACCCTAATGCATTTCTACTTTTAAAAGGCAATGCGGATTATACAATTCTTTTGTTCATTTTCAACATTTTTTATCCATCAATTTTTCAATTTTCAATTACCTACCCACTCCAACCCATTACCGCATAAAGACAAAATCCGTGCAAAAATAAAGCCCATGTTTATTTCCATTCATATTTCAACAATAATGTAAAACAACCTTTCGGAACCCTGTCACTGCTACACAATATTCAATCGAAAACTGTCCAATAAACTGAGTAACACGAGAAACTACGTAAGAAACAATAAGAAAAATAATGTCCGTTGTGTAGGAAAAAAAACAGTAAATAGTGATATACGGGACCTCGTAGTCCTGCCATATAATAGCGTAAAGAACCATTTGTTAGGCCTACTGTCTGTTCTTGACCGCGTTTGGCCTTTGTAGTGTGTCCCGTTAATCATTTTGATAGAACGTTGTTGGATGCAGGTCAAATCACAGTCTATAAATTGTTATTGTCCGTTCATGTGGCCATTTTCGTTGTTTTATGAAGATGCTGTGCAGTGGTTATTCTTTACCCTAATGATATTTCACTGTTATTCATAGGGGATATGTAACTTTATCGGGTCTTTATGATAAAAAGTGTTTAGGTATCGACGTCGAAGTGCCAATACCTCCTAACTGACAAAGTCAAAAATTTACACAAACTGAAATAAAACGTTCAAAAATAGACACGTTGGTTTAGTTAGGAGGTATATATTTCCATATTTTAATTGAAATGCTGTTGCAACTAAAAATACACTGAGGCGATTTCACTAAAACCTGCGAATAACGCCTTTAAATTCAAAACGATATAAAAAAGAAAATTTCTCAAAAAATGTCAGTTAGGAGGTATTGGCACTTCGCCGTCGGTATGCTGATCTCGTTCAGTTTCATTGGTGCCTAATACCTAAAATTTTTACACAACTAATTATTTACAGTAGGTACGTACTAAATTAAATGACTAACTAACTATACTAATATATACAAAAATACAATAGACTTAAGTGCTAAATTCTCAATTTACCTATTCCTAAAAATCAGCAAATAAACAAATTTGTAGACACTATGTAGTATTTTCTTTGCTCCTGTTTCATGTTTATTATTATATATATTTTTATTTAGATCAGTATAATGTACTTTATGTATGTATTTAGACAGATTTATCGTTTCCTAGGAGCTTTGTTTCCCAAACCCCGGGTATTTTATTTGAGCCAGTTGTATGGTACATTAATGCAAGAAACATTACTCTTCAGGGGTGTCGCGACACTTGTTGAGCGGGGAAGCTTTCAGCTTATCAGACGAGGGCAGGTGCGCTCCTCTGACAGGACCGGGGTATACACGTTACTGTGATATCCGTATTTTAAGTGATTTTCTGGTTAAAATTAATTATCGTTTTCACTTAGACCCTTTGTATACACATGTTTTTCTTGGTGTGAAAAACTACGGTTTATTCGCCGTGTGTAGGTTAGGTCGTCGGTCGTCAGTGTTGTATGGATCAGTATGGAAGCTTGTCTATACATACGTTTTTTTCTACGCCGCGGTTTATGCCGTACCGCAAAGAAACTGTGTCGTGTACAAAGGACCAGACGCCTCTAAGACAATGAGATTCTATAGCAACTGTTCTTTGAGTGACGTTAGTTGAAGTCGAAGAATTTTTCGAATGACCATCTTGAAATACAAACTGTTGTTTCTTTTCTGAATTAAAAACCAGTGACTGGATGCTGCATAATAAGCCTATAATTTTCCCACTCCAGCAGTGGGAAAATCACACAGGCCTCCTCTCGGTGAGAGGGAGTGGGCCGTAATCAATCAAGCAAGCCCAGTGCTGGTTGGTACTCGTAGATTTTTTTTTTGTATATATATTTTTTTAATAAAAAACGTTAACGTAAACGTAAACCACCTAGGAATTTCTCCTGTATTGTGGGTGCGTTAACAAACATTTAAACTCACATACACAAACAGCCAGACCCGGAACAACTACCTGTAGGTCATACAAATATTTGTTCCGTGCAGGAATCGAACCCGCGACACGCCGTGCAGCAGTCAATCGCATAACTCTGTGCCAACCGTGCCGTCGACGTAGATGTCATTATGTCTTCGAATCTTTTGTTCTAGGACATTTTCCTCACGATGTCTTCATTCACTGTTTCGAGAGCAGTGTTGATAAAATAATTTACACAAAGTAAAGCGCGTGTCTGGGTTTGAACCTACGACCTATTTACTCGTAAGTCGTGGCTGTTACCACTGGGCGACCACACTGCTCTATAGAGTGGATGCTGCCAGCATATTTTTAATCGATCCCCCGCCTCTCCGCTGCACGAACGTTAGCAATACTCCATTAAGCAAAGATAATTATAGTGGGAAAAATGCGGGCATTAGTAGTTGCTTGAGAAACCCCTTGCCTACCAAGTTTAAAAAAAAAAATTAGCGAAAAACTATTGCGGAAATGCAGGTGATCTGATTATAAAAATAGCTTTATCCAGTAAAAACTAATAAGCACCGTAATAGAAAGACATTTCAATGAAAGGATGCGCTAAGGTAGCCCGCCAAAATTCAAATTTTCTTAAAAATAGTCATTCAATAATAACTATGAACTTGGAGAGATGTATTGATAATTATTATAATTTTATAAATAAATATTTGTTATGGCCGCCAATCCTATTTAGATCAACATACTACTTGATACTGACCTGCAAATTGCAAAAAACTTAAGAACATTTTAATTTCGTGGGCTACCCTGACGCTTTTTTGAATGACTATTTCATCCGTGCTATTTCATGAAATCATGACATTTGAAGCCAATTCTAACTCAAGGAGTTATATTGCTGATACTAATGATTATATTTCTTTAAATCCATATTTGTTACAGTCGCGAATCATATTTTAATTATTATTCAACCTGACACTGACCTGTAAATTGCAAAAAACATAAGAAAATTTTAATTTTGCGGGATACCTTAGCGTATCCTCCTTAACGAAAGATCAGGTGGCGAATAATAGGATTTGCCTAGATAAGTACCTACTTCAATTTAATAGCTTTTTGACAGATATCCTATTCTTGTTTTATTAATTTACTTTAAAAAGGTAATGAAATGTCCAATTTAAAAGTAACACGATAGGATGGATCGAATTCTTTTCAGGCCCGACAAAGCTGTTAAACTAGGTCCCGGTCAGTGAATAACTCATTTCAAGGGTCATTTAACAAGATTAATAAAGAGAGCCTCAGTTTGCAGGTACTTTTTACAACCTACTTGTACGGACAGAAGGATATTCTAGTAAGTCATTTAGTAATAGGTAATTAGAAAGTCACCAGCCTGATATACAGTACAACATGTAAGTCATTTAGTAACGCGTCGGTTACCACAAATTTGCCCAATAATGATCCATATTCCACATCAATCAACATAATTTCATGTTTAAGACATCGCTGAGGTAGTCTAGAAGACACTGTCGTGATGACAGTTTGGCCAGAGAAAGCAACACATTGAAAGGCAGTGGGGGAGAGTTTTAGCAGTTCAACTAAGCCTGTTGCAGTCCACTGCTGGACATAGGCCTCTCCCAGGCTGCGCTACAACACCTTTTTCTCTGCTTTCCGGATCCAGTCTTTTTGAGGTCGTCGGTCCATTTAGTAGCTACCTTTCCTGTAACTAGAAGTAGAACAAGTAGTTTTATTTTATCTTCAATTAACGTCTTTAGGTATAACCCTTCGTGTATTAATATATGAATATACAATCAAAGGTCAAATAATATTCGCTTAACTATTGGACCACCACCGATCGATTTGAGATTCTTTTGGTTGTCTTCCTGGAACGATTTCAACCAAAATTATGAAACCGAATGAAATTCTTTTGGATTGTTATAAATAGGCAATGTTGAAAAAGGGGCAAAAGCCTTTTGTAAGAGTCACTCGGTTGCCCCTTCGTAATTAGTAACCTTTTTATGTATTTTCTATTGTGTTGTCGGTATCGGACCGTCAGACATTACAAAATTCATGACTATTGTCTGCCTAAGTACCTACGTAAATGTCACCATTAATATGTGAAGTTCAATACATCTTATTTTAATTCCATATACGAGTTGTAGGTCGTAGGTTCGCGTTCGAACCCAGACAGGCGCTTTACTTTGTGTAAATTATTTCATCATCATTGCTCTCAAAACGGTGAAGGAAAATATCGTGAGGAAACCATGTCCTAGAACCATACATTTGATGTAAACGATGCCGCACTGAGCCCGCGTGATGGATTACGGCCCACTCCCTCTCACCGATATCGATAGGAGGCCTGTGTCCCAGCAGTGGGAACACTATAGGCTGATTATGTAAGTTCCGTATTTTACCTACATAAAACCTATATTTGTATACACCAAACATTAAAACCTGTTTCAGGCAACGTTCAGCTCTGTATCAAGATAACGAAGTTATGACACACCAAACACAATTAATATTTTTGGGATAGAATACCTTATTGCTACAAAGTGTGGGCCACCTTCTTCATCACTGACAGCAGGATCCGCATCAGACTCGTTTGTCTGATGCCGAAAGTATAGTTTTTAGATGTTGTCCTGGTCTGCCTGTCTGGATGTATATTCCATTTTTGTATAAAATAGGTAAATGATACGTATTTCAGATATGGAAGAACGGAGTCGCCTAACACAGGCATTTCTGCTTAAAGGAGGCTTCAATCACTAGTGAAGTAGTTTTTAAGGTTTACTTGGATAATAAACCAGTTTTCATTTTTTCGGTACTTTTAACGGCGGTAGAATGTCGTTCGAGATACACAGCAAAGCCTCGGGCAAAAGCTTGTGTAAAGATATTTTCCTTAACGTTCGTAGAGGTGAGACTTATCGATCAACCGCTGAGTGGGGTCTAAGGGAAAGTCGAGACAAAGGCTAAAAGTAATCTAGATATAATTATCTATATATAATATAAAACAAAGTCGGGTTAGTTACACCATTTATAACTCAAGAACGGCTGGACCGATTTTTATGATCTTTGATTTGTTGGATTTGTTTCCGCAAAAATTGCATGGGAAAAATTTACGAAAGCCAATAATGAAAATTAATGAAGATAATTCTTATACATTTTGTATGGATCGGCTTTATTGATTCTGAGGCGGTATGAAGTTCGCCGGGTCAGCTAGTTGACAATAAAATTTAAACAATGCTTAAATACGACTAAGCCAATGTAAGCGCATCGTGCCTCAATTTTGCATGTGGTTTTGTTTTGTGTCGCATTACAGATTCGTGGTGACAGTTTGATGGTACATAAATAGGTACCGTTATTGATAACTATGTGAAGAGAATTTAATTATATAGTTATTCTAGGATATTTATTACTGGGTTGTACCAATCAGATAGGCAGTCGCTCCATGTAAAATACTAGTATTCAGTTAGACTGGAAGGTGACTCCAACATAGTTGGGAAAAGGTTAGGTAGAAGAAGAGGAAGATTCTAGGATTTTTATTAATCGGTGAACTTGTTATTTGTTGTGATTACAAGTCTTTTGTGGCAGTAGGGTAAAAAGAGACATTTAGAGCTGCCATAACCTTTTATACTCACCATCATCAACACTTCAGCTGAAAGACGTCCACTGCTGGACATAGGCCTCCCCCAAGTACCGCCGATTCGACTTGGATGCTTCTTACATTCAGCGGATTCCTGCGGCCTTCACCAGATCATCGGTCTACCTTGTGGGACGCCTTCCAACGTTACGTCTTCCAGTACGGGGTAGCCACTCCAGAACCTTTCGGCCCCATCGGCCATCTGTTCTACGAGCAATGTATTGTGCCCTTTCCACTGCCGCTTAAGTTTGGTATTTTTTTGGGCCTTTGTTTCGCTCAAGTTCTTTTATAATCAAGCTAGGCAAAACAAAAAGCAAAGCAACATAGGATAAAAAAAACTGACCAAGTGCGAGTTGGACTCGCACACGAAGGGTTCCGTACCACAAGAAAAAACACCGAAAAAAAACACGTTTGTTGTATGGGAGCGCCCCTTAAATATTTATTTTATTTTGTTTTTAGTATTTGTTGATAGAGCGGCAACAGAAATACATAATTTGTGAAAATTTCAACTGTCTAGCTATCGTGGTTCTTGAGATACAGCCTGGTGACAGACAGACGGACGGACGGACAGACAGACAGCGAAGTCTTAGTAATAGGCTCCCGTTTTTACCCTTTGGGTACGGAACCCTAAAAAGAACAAACAATGTAGGTATGTAAAGATGTGTCTTATTTTTGCTGCGTTTCTTTTGTGTTAGCTTAATGGCTAGTTAGCTAGCGGCACTGATGTTCCGCTAATGCTACCACGTCATTGTAATGCAACCTTTTTGTTAGACTTCACATTAATAGCAAGTGTCATGCTATTTTGCAATAACAATTATGAATGAATGATGTGTTTATGCCACAGTAAACTAATCTGCGACGTCCGCAGTTTTATAAACCAGTCACGATTCGGCCTTCTTACTTCGCAATCTGAGAATGGCCAAGGACATTTATATTTTTTCAGGATATAATTAATATCTTTCATATATTTTTAAAGCTCATCTTTTCATTAAATTACGGATTATACCTACTTTCAGACAGTTTGCACGATAAACAATACTGTTACAAAGGCAAAATAAATGCGGAGTTTAATTTTACTACGGAAATGTTAATTACACAATAAAACGAATACACTTTATTGCCTTTCTACGTGGAAAGGACAATTAGATTGTGAGAACTGGACAACAAACCACGCTGCCGCAGACCGTAATTTTAAGAATTATGAATTCTCTTTCGTGGGTACGAATAGCTAAAATACTGGAAAATTATATTAAAAATGTATATTTTCCGTGAAAAGTAACGTGCGATGTAACATTTTTATATCAGTCAACAATGTAAGCTAGTCAACTCTTTGGTTCATATCAAACTTCAACAAATAACACGTGCGATGTTTCCATCGTTAATATTATAAGTACAAACCAGGTAAACTGTAAATAAAGCCACAAATCACTGTCGGAACTTACGGACTAATGTTAGTTGTTCAATATTTACGTGGTAGGACGCAGGTGTCACATATACCGTTCTGCCAATGTAAACATATTGTTTATAACTAGTGAGAAAATCTTAATTTGTTGGCAAACTCGCTAAGTCGCTACTACTCCAGTTCAATACACACGACGTGTTATTTTAGTGATATCTAAGAATAATGTGGAAATATTTTTAGATATTGGCGTAGAGTACCTACGAGTGTTTGTCTAAGTAAGCGAAGTTGAAAGCTTTGCACTGCTGCGACTGACCGTGATTGAGAAAGCAAATAGTTCGGAGACTTGTACTAAACGTTTTATGTATTAAGAAAGACGTAAAATATGACGGATCATCGTAAAATTAACGATCGGTAGACTTCACGGATAGTTAAATTAACAAACGGTGTGGTTTTTTTTTTGGGTTGGAAATTATCAAATAACTTCTCCCGCTCTGGGCGGAGCAGGAGGGGGTGTCAGACTTTTACTGACTAAAACCCCCCCGAGTTCCTTCAGTTGCCTGTGCCAGGGCCACGGTAACTACGAACATTGTGCCTTATATTCTATTGGCTTTGGTAATAAATTCTCTACTAACGTGTGCAGTACAGGTAGTTTCAATCTGTGATTAAAATCGTATCTTGCCACAAACGTCCACTTCTGAGGCTAGGCTTCCCCGAGGGATCCGTACAATGAACGATCCGAGGCTCGCTTCCGTAATCTCCACGCTTGGAAGCGGATCTGTGCTGTAGCTACATACTCCGCTGTTGTTGACCATCCTTATATAATAATAGTTTTATTGGCCACTTAAGAACGATACATACAAAATTAATGTATAGTTGAGATAGTTAGCAGCTTTTGAAAGAGCGACACTATTCGAAATTCTACTAGAGACGTTTCTAAATAAAATAATAAAGTTTATTATATATATTTATATTTATTAATTTATTTCAGGCGATTCAGGCCCATAGATACCTTAACCTAAACATACATTTTTTTATTATAAAATAGTACTTCACTAGCTTGTTCTTGAGCTGTTCTGTGGTACTTAAAAGCAGGTATCTTGCGGATGAAGAAGCCACGTCGTATTGTGCATGTCAGTAAAGTCTTCGGTTTCATATTCTATGGCTAGGTAAAGAACGGGCTCTCAAAAGATCTAACTACATACGTTCACGACTTCACTTGCGCGGAAAATCTTAAGTTCCTGCAAATTACAGCTTGCAACGTAGTAATGAGTAGGATGAAATTTAGTGTGGGGAAAAGTGTTTCCTGTATGGGCACACAGGGAAATTAGGTACAGCCCAGAAAACGAAAAATTTTGTGCAGCCGAGAAAATAGCTGGTTCTTTCTTTTCGCAGACGATTCTAATATAAAGGAACATTAAAATGAATTATACTATAATACTTACATCGTGAAATATACGGAAAAATACGCCTGGCCATTATTATTTTTTTATTAGATCTTCCTCTACTTTATTTCGTTTGATTCGCAACACCGTCAACGTAAAAACCTTCCCAGAAAAATCAATTTATGATGATCCAATCTAACCCAAATCCAGGTGTGTGGGATTCTGTTATTTACAACTTGTCGTTGTGGCTGTCTCGATACAATTTACTGCATTATATTATAAGCTTTTATAACGACCTTGATGTTTCGTGCACGATTTCTCTCTGTAATCTGCTAATGTCGCAGAATATGAAAATAGACAGACTTAAACAATATTGAGATTGGTTTCGCTCGCTCTTTGACGGCGAATAGCTTTGTGGCTGCTGACAGTGTATTTTCTACGTGATTACTGCAATTGTGATTTGATTAGTTTACATGGATGTGTCTTTGTGACGCAAAGGGTTTATTTTGGTCTTGATTTTAGATTGACTACATTATTCCTGATAATTGACTTGTTTGATGTAGCAGTGATTAAGGAAGTGTAATAAATAGGAGTCTTATTATAGTTGTGAAAAATTGTTGTGTAATAATGTAGCTAAAGTACAGCCCGTTCTTACTGTACTACCAATCGAATTGAAACTAATACTACTAACTACTAGAACAATCGTATCTAATGCTAGAAGGTGAACTAGAGGTAAGTATGACGATACTTAACTCTAGTTCATATGCGACGGCCTATAGAAAGAGACAACACAGTCGTTTAAATAGAAATACGGCCATTGCCGAAAATGGGATATTTGCAGTCTACTTGTACACATTCCCGACCGGGAGAATTTACGTTGACGAGTACCTACGAGTACAATAAATAGTTACAGTAAGATAATTAGTTATATGTGAGTACCTAACTCACAGAAAAACGAGCATCCGTCGGAATACTCTACAATGGATGACACTGAACTGTTAAATTCCATTCTCCGGTCACCGACCACCAGTCAATAAGGACCATTATAAGATCGTAGATTACCTACGCCACGTGAACGATATTGCGTGCAAAAGCCAGTTTATACTGGAAATTGTTACCTACTGGGATACGGCGGCAGTCATTTATCTTGTCCTCTCCGCAGATGAGCAAATTATTCACGAATCACGAGTTTCGCAGCTGTCATTTGCTCACTACGATAAATAGTCCGCTGTTTTGTTTAGAACACACAAAATGGTTAAGGAAAAATATCACAACTGTCCTTTTAATGCTGACAAATGGAAAACATTAGGATGCTAAATTCCTCTAAGGTAGTGAATTATTTTATTCAAAGACGGCTTCATTTACACCAGTCTTTTCTAGGATCCACTAGTTACTATGATGAACTTCAATGATGAATCCATAATATCTGCCTAGCCCTTTCCCAACTATGTTAGGCTGGCTTCGAGTCTAACCGGATGCAGCTGAATACCAGTATTTTACACGGAGCGACTGCCTATCTGACGTCCGCAACTCAGTTACTTTTGAGCTTCTGACAAACCGTAACTGCCAAAGATCTACGAATGACAAGGCACAGAGGGGGCTCGATATGTAATGGACGATCACCCATCTACGAATTGACCGCGATAAGCGTATCTTAACCTTCGGTCGAACCGGCCGGTAGGGCTGTTATTACCCCACTGCGCCAGAAGGAGTGTTATGTTTTTCGAGTGTTTGTATGTATTTATTTCAATCATAATCAAACTTAAAACTGCACTACGCAACTGAACTGTCAAATACATTACCTATGCATCGTCGTCATTATTTATTTAAGCTTATGGCGTCACCTGCAGCAGGTCGCAGTCCATATTATCTGGAAATAATAAGCCTACTCAATAAATTATTGCATCGAACTATTTGAAGCCTTCTACATCATTGCGAAACTAATAATAAAAATGATAATAATAATAATAAAATTGAAAATTATTTCCATAGTCCTAGATAAACAGTTCACTTTAGCCACCAAAACCCATAAACCAATATTTTTGTTTCCATGTTTTGCAATAGTCCTACACCAACCGGGAGTTGTCCTTGGGTCCACTTGCATAGTGCGAACAGGGATAATCGTCGGTTGGTACCTCATTTCATTGAAAACGTCTAACTTGCCTCTGCAAGTTGGCTTCGGCCCCTCGTACGCCTTCCAAAGGACCGGGACCCCATGGTCCCGAGATATGTTAAAACATAAAAATAATAATAAAATTGGAAATTAATTAAATTAATCTATCGAGGCTCTCGTTAGGCGGTTGGATCAATCGATATGGCTCGCATTGTGAGGAGGTTCCTGTCTCTGGAGCCCTAACCACCGGTAGCTTGGACCCTGCTCCCGACACCGGCGGACTACTATTTTTTTATATTTTTAAATGATTTTTATACTTATTTTTATATTTAAAGAAACATTTAAAAATGTTATAAAATAAGATAACCGAATAAATAAACGAAATAATAAAATTGAAACAATGTTACAGTGGGCAGGCCACATTGCTCGCAGAACACGACCGATGGGGCCGAAAGGTTCTGGAGTGGTGACCGGTTACCTAAAGACGTAGCGCGTTGGAAGGCCTCCCACTTGGTGGACCCTTGTGAAGGCCGCAGTAATCCGCTGCATGCGGGAAGCACAGAACCGATCGATGTGGCGGTGCTTGCGGGAGGCCTGTGTCCAGTAGTGGACGTCTGCGGCTGCGTCGGCTGCAATGATAATGTTACAATTAGTACCTTATAATTAACTTAATTTAATGTCGGTCTGTCACTGTTAGCGATCCTCATTTTGATATTTACGGTGAACCCCAAACTAGGCGGCGCCTGTATCTTGGGGACCAGAAATGTTCAAACCACGATACCAAAAGATTTGGCACACTTGAGCTAGTTCCATGTGTCCGGACGAATCTTGCATCTATTGTTGATGGGGGCATAAAAAGTAGATTTGGATTTAGACATTACAAACATAAATCCAAGTTAATTCAAGTATAGTTAGTTGTAGATACATGGTAAGGTAGAAACGTTCGTCTGCCTGCTAATATAAACAAACTGCAATCATCAATCACTCTGCCAAGTCGACTTAGCAGTGATCATTAGGACGTCCAACCAAGATCAGTATTCATTATACTCAGTTACTCACATTACCCACTGTTCTTATTTATGTGGCTGGGTTTTCTTGATTAAACAAGTATCTACCTACGGTCCAAACTTCATATTATACAAATTAAATTACAACACAATACATTTTTCAATTTATCTCTTCTCGCGTCTCTCAGTTACAACGCCGCACTTGCACCTAAGTCGAAGTATTTCCTTTAAACTGAAACAACAATTACTCGTCCCGTACAATGCTCCGGCCTATTCAGTGGACTATCGCAATTGTACTCAGTAGGTACAATGGTGGTAGCATTATTGCCATTCCGATGTGGAAATGTAAGAAATGTGCTGTCAGTTGCTGGGTCTGTATTGGATCGTATTTTTCCATTTCTGTCCTATTTTGCATATCTATCGATTGGTTTCATTGTTTGGTTTTGCATTTTATTAAACGTAGCTACTGTGTTTGTGTGCCTTTTGTATTCCTATAGCCTAATATTAATTTGTCTAACTAATAATCTTTTTACCCCGCGTTAGATCAAGGTATAAAACATGTACTTTACATGTTGTGTCTACTGTTTTCGTTTATCCTTTACACCTAAAACAAGTTGTGAAGAGTACTTGTATACAAAACTTGTAGACAAAGTGTCGAAAATGTCAAAGAGGTGAACAAAAAGGTTAACAAAACCTACTTGGAACAACGTCCGTTAATGCGTATAATGTATAGGATTTACACGCGGGATTATAAATAGTACTTATAAGAAAGCAGGTATTTATAAACTAAGCTGATGAAATTGAGACATACAAGACTTATTCAAAGGAAACTCGACAGTTTGCTAAACCCGCTTATACAGTTCTAAGAGTCGGATCGGAGAAACTGTATCTGAATAACTACAATGAGCGAATTCCGGTGACTATCTGATAAATTAACTCTCTGGCTTAGGTCGCGTTTTGCGAAGCGGCAAACACAAGAGACATTGCAAGTGCAAGCTAATTTGATCTCTAAAACGAAAATGTGCCTGAATTTGGCACATAATTTCTCAGCAGGGCTTAAAAATGTAAGTTCTATTCGCATGCTGTTGAGTTTTAGAGTTCCTCGTCATCATCCACGAAAACGTCCACTGCTGGACAATGGCCTCCCCCAAGCACCGCTACTTCGACCGCTTCTGTGCTTCTCGCATTCAGCGGATTCCTGCGGCCTTCGCCAAGTCATCATTCGGTCCACCTTGTGGAAGTTCCTTTTATTATTAAGAAATAGTTGGTCGTTTTTAGCTAAAAAAAAGTCGAAAGGAACAATGATCTGGAAGAAGAAGAAGTGTTGAAAATCAGAATGAGTTGGGTTGCCTAAAATATGATATGGATATGAGAGAGTCTTTAAGAGATCTCTTAAAAACATGCTTTAGATTAAATCATGGAATGGTCTTGACCTTTTATCATACAGAATGAGCGTGAGTAATGTTCCTATAACACTAAAAACTAGCGCTGGCATCCAAGATAAAGCTCAGTCTAGACACAGACGTTATTTGCCGTAAATATCATGTGAAAGTAATGGTTTACTAACGTGTGCTCTGGACTTTAAGTTTCCGTTTGAGGGGAGTTATGAGGAGATGATGGAATGGCAACAATTAGTAAGAAGTTAGGAACAGAGTTGTGAAATAATGCCACATTTCATGAAACTAATAGTCTACTGCACCGAACGATTAGGTTTATGTATTCTAATTTCATCCTTGTTAGGTGGACGAAGCGAAGTTTCGAGAAGATATGTATGTATTAATTATATTATTTTGATGGTTGTAGAGTTACATTATATTCTAAGTACTGTTTATTTTATTATACTTTATTACCTATTGGTTTGTTTAATCTGTAAAAATCTCTAAACCTGACTCGATTTCCGTTAGTCGTTTTCGGGTGGCCTCTGAAAATTTACGCTGGGGTATGGGCTCCCCATATCAGCATCAGTGGAAGCCTAATTATCACAATCGCGTCGTGCAACTGTTTATTTTCTGTGTTCGTGAGTATAAATCTGTTTTTGTAAATTTTTTATTCGAGTTATCTTATCTTTTCGTGTGCTCGTGTTCGTGTGTCTTTGACAAATAAATCTATTTTTATTTTTCTTTTCATAAAAGACATATTTTGTCCTGGACATCACAAACACTATATTATACACTATATAAAGGAAAGTATAGAGTTCTGTGGAATCTCTGATTTTACTTCCAGAATTCTTGGTATATATCAACATCTACTTTAAGAAAGAAGGTGAGGTCTGTGTTTTGCTAGAAAATATCCGCATTGCCCGGAAACTGCGATAACTTCCACATAACACCAGAAGACCGTTTCACCGTTTGACCGTTTTTTGTTTATAATGCCTCGTTAATTTAATAATATCTAACAAGTCCTTCAAAGGAAGAAAATAAAAGTAAACCTCTAAAACAGACCTACACGTGGGTAAAGTCGTATCGTATATAATACCGTATCCACAAACATCAATGTCACACACAAAAGTTATTATTAAGTATATAAAATATATTTGGTTTTATAATGGACACAAAACATATGAGTTCAAGTATATTTTGCTTTTCTTCCTTTGAGAGTCTTGTTATGACTTAGATTGTTATTTGTTCTTAGGTAAACAGAATATAATGTAGGTACTGTAGGTAGGTAGGTATGTACATCATCATCTGCCTAGCCTTTTCCCAACTATGTTGGGATCGGCTTCCAGTCTAATCGGATGCAGCTGAATACCAGTATTTTACATGGAGCGACTGCCTACCTGACCTCCACAACCCAGTTACTGGGTAATACGATACCCCTTGGTAAGACTGGTTGTCAGAGTTTCGGGCTTCTGACTACCCGTAACGACTGTCAAAGATCCACGAATGACAGCCGTAGGTACATACATACTTGGGTAATATAGGCGAGTTTAGATTTCAGTCACCGCAAGTTTGCTTTTTGTTTTGCACTAAAAACACGGCAACTGAAAGCTATCCAATAGCAAAATTTTACAACCAAACATGAAAGCGGTTTCTCAAAAACCTTCACATACAAACTCCAACACTTTCCCTACGAAACAAAACACGATTGTAATTTCGAATTTCACAAACAAAAGTTTAAATACACACGGAGATAAATATACACGGAGACACAAATCAGACATTCACTTTTCCAGGTAGAAATCAACGATGTATTTTCAGTCGGGCGTTTTATTTTAAAAGTATTAAAAGGGATCGGCCTGTTTCCATATCGTCGCCATAATGTGCTTTGATATTATTATTTGGATATTCATTAATCACGAGCGAAAAACACGAACATATGTAAACAGATTTGCTTATGTCGGTGTAATGAATACCTCCGTTATTTACCTTTGTGTGAACACTTTTCACGCCTGCGTGTAAACAAATAGGATTTGGAAAATAAATTTCATGACAACAAGAGTGTGAGCTAAATACCAATTAATTGAAGAGCACATCTAGGTATCTGTTTAGCGCTCATTAACAAACTAGTAGCGCCCCGCGGTTTCACCCGCATAAGTGTTGATCCCGTGAGAATATCGGGATAGAAAGTATCCTATGTGTTATTCTGATGTATAAGCTATATTACTGTAAAGTTTCATCAAAATTCGTTTAGTAGTTTTGCGTGAAAGAGTAACATACATCCATCCATCCATCCTCACAAACTTTCACGTTTATTATATTAGTAGGATAGTAGGATTTGAGCAGAAGTGACAGGAAGAAATGTAACTGAAAAATTTATTTGAAAATTTTCCTGACGTAACGCAAAAACATACGTAAATATGAACATCTACAAAGCATTTTTCATCGAGTAATTATACCGCATAACCCGCTGAAAGGCCGCGTACATGTGGCTGCTTTCAGCCTTATTACGAGTAAACACGGGCCTACACTCGTACAGTACAGATACAACATCCACGTCAATCTGAATCTACTCTTTGATTTATTATTCCATGAATCATCATAGCGTATCTACAGACTCATAATACTGAATTACCTTTGCCTACATATTATTCATCTCGTAAAAAGAGCGTAGTTCGGCCGTGTTCGATCTTAGTTATAAATAGTGTTCGATTTGGCGGGCAAATTGACAATACGGCAACTAGTGATGCGAAATTGTGAGTTCGAATAGTTTGCCGGACCAACGAAAACTTTTTATACGGGTTACAGCTAGATTTTGTCAATCACTGGGTTCATTTGATTGGACTTTTTTCTTCTATTATTCGACTGAATTTTTCTCGTTTTATGTATATGAAAATGATATTAATGTTCATTCGTCTTCGGCTTATACATTTTTATTTTTTTCCTGGCCCAATAAAATAACGTCTTTTCAGATATTTAATGAAATAGGTATGACTCATATCTCGTTTAAAGGCAAATTTTCTTACCTTTAAGCTTGATTTAACAGTGGTGTAACATAAACTCAGTCAGTTAAATAAAATTGCGTAACACATGATAATGCCTTAAATTATTAACATTTTAATCGTGTGTCGATTGAACTTTATTATCCTCACAATGATTATAATTATTATCAATATGTAAATATCCACTGAAAGTGACTCTTCCTCATATACGTTAGGTAGCTCCATGTGTATTGACCCATTATTGTATTGATGTAATATTCACGTATATTTCCCTAAATACACTGCGTTACACAGATATACCTACTGTTGTTATCATAATATTAGCCCGAAGATGACTAACTGCTGACCACTATACATAACCTCAAAATAACAAACGGGATAATACCGTAATCATCATATACATTATGGAATGTAAGCGGTTATGACGTTGGTCGTCGTAGACACGAGAACCGTACTGGCCTTTCTTTTGACACTGCCCTAAAGGACAAAAGAAAGAAGGAGGTTGAGGGAGAACCCTTCTTTTCATACAAAATCTATAAGTGACTACGTATGTTGAAGAGAGTCTTTGTGACCACAGGAAACGGATTCTAATTATTTAGAGCACACATTATACTACTTTACTAGGCAAACATGGATTTGTATAGCTCCACAGTAAGATGTAGCCGACAGTCCTCCTGGCACAATTAGCCTTCTCATATGACACCCACAGGATGTCACAACAGGTTAATTAGTTGCCGAGACTGCTCGGAAAATGACTAGTACAACATATGTTAGTCGATATATACTTTAGAGGAAATCCGGTGTGATAGCTCCTTACTACAATCGTTATTATTGTAGCACTCGAGAGTAATCTCCAAATGATCGACTAGCTTAAGTCGACTCTCGATTTCATTTCGTTTAATGGAGTTCAGGCAAATTCCCTTGTCTCTCTTGATGTAAGTAACCTAAGTTTTAAATTTTTCAAATTATTATTAACGGCTTTAAATGATGCATTATTTTGACTACAACATCGTTCATTTTACTAACAACACCAGTAACAACATTTTACTGTATAAAATTCGGGTTTTAACAATCGATAAAGTGGTATATGTCGATAATAATCTCGCTATAGCCCATCACTAAGGATGATTGCCCTGTTTAGATGGTGCGCACACGATGCGGGGCCATCATTGCTCTACACGCGCCGAGTGTGAATTAGTACACATAACATGTACATTCACATCTACATACGTCTTACGACTCTTTAACATTAATTTTTGCTATGATGTTGAAAGCTTTCTACTTTCGTAGCATCGCTACGAACTGTAGCTGAAGTGGGTAAAATAAAGTTCAAAATCTTATGTGAGGAATTTATTTTGGTTACATATCAAACGTATATGTACATATATATACAGGGTGACTGGATCTGGACCCGCCATAGCAAATTCGCATACAGAGGAGGTCATTTACTAATTATTGAACCTAACTTGTCTAGCTAAAGTTTTATAGTTTTGGAGATATGTCAATTTTAATACTTGATTGAGATTTTTCCAAAATTTTACCTTCAAGCATTCATAACTTTTTTTTGCATTTTTAGTAGTTTTTTATTATTTTTTGGTAGTCATAAACATTGGTGAATAAAATACTTCGGAACTTCCCAAAATTTGACTTTCATGCATTCATAACTTTTTTTTGCATTATTTTAGTTGTTTTTTTATTATTTGCTGGTAGTCATAAACATTGGTGATTAAAATACCTCGGAACTTCCCTCAAACTAGGGTTAAAAAATAAGATAATATGCTTTTTTACACATACAAATCTCCTAAACTATAAAACTTTTGCTAGGGAAAGTAAGGTCTAATAATTAGCAAACGACCTCCTCTATATGCTATGGCGGGTCCAGATCCAGTCACCCTGTATATTTATAAATGCTACTTATATAACAAACTTCCAACGAAGTCGCAAACATCGACGTCTTGGTGACGGCGAAAATTCGATTTTCTATTTACATTTTCCGAGAAATACAAACATTTTCATAGTCGCAAGATTACAGGATCAATCTCATCCAGTATTCAGGCAAGTTTACTGGAAGCCGTATAAGAGCCGACGGCGTTGTCTACTGTAAGATCTCTAAAAACAATCTTAGCAACGCGTTTTATGCATTGAAGTTTTCTCTTGTCTCTTCCTCTTTGAAGAGTCTTTCAAAGTCGATTAGTGCGATTCGCTCCCTCCCCGATTGTTTATTGTTTTTGACAGAACATCCGAAATAAAAAGATATTGCCGTTTGGCGTGTATTGCGGCTGCCTTCATACATATGTGATAGAGGTCAGAGCAGGCGGTTTTAATACCTACATTTGCGGAAAATTGGAACTTTGGGTCAAATAGGTTACACTTATCTGGAGCCCCTGTTCAATCATATGAGATACAACATCAGGATCAGGCTCATGTGATCGATTACTATACGCTTTGATATTCAAGATAATCATTCATAATTATACGGTTCAAGGAATGTAATCGGAGTTTACGCTCACATACTTAGCCTAATTTCAGGCAAATCGTATCTTCGTGTTCAGTACAAGATTGTCACTGAAAATACATTTAAATAACGTTCTCAATGAAGCAAGCTGTTCTTCTAAAGGAAAACTCAATGAAAGCCGAAACCGGGTAAAATTCCTTGACAATATGAATACAATTAAATTTTCATTATTACGTCTTCGCGCTCTATTAGAATGGTACCCTGTAGTGACAGGGATTTAATTCATATACTGATGAAAGGGAGACAAGGGAACGCTAAGTACTTCCTAATGAAATTGTGACATAAAGCAATGGTATTTAGTATGTAGGCAGCACTTTTTATGCCGTGTCAGTCTTTTTCCTGCCTTGTATTCCCAGATTAAAGTAAAGTATCATTGTTTCAACTGCGTCGTTTAGGAAAAAGTACAATGATCGATATTCTGTAACTTACTTCGATTTTTTACTCTCTAGATATATTCGTAGATGATACCTATTATAATAGATGAGTAAAATGACTTCTCTCAAAACTGAAATTTTTATCAAAACTCTTCCATTAATCGTTTACATTATAGGATTTAAATACTAATTCAGAATGATAAAACTGAAATTGATAGTCTGTGCAGTGCGTCACAAATGTCCCTCAGGAGCTATAAATCATAATGGTCCAAATGAGTGCACGGCTAAAATACGTTCACGGCCAAACAACAAGGCACAAGCACGTTCAATAGTGACATAACATCGAAACGACCCGTAGCATAGGAAAGGCCACGCAGCATCTCTATCTCTAGCGTCTACGTAACGTTCACGGGATCGCCTCGCGGGGTGAAAACCCTTTTGCGGTCGCACAAAAACATAAGAGACGCGGCGTGAACAAGGTAAATAGGAATTAACAGAGAAGGTTCAAGGGCTAGAATCGTGGGTTGAGCGCGCGAGCCAGCAGTATGTTCGTCCTGCTCGCTCGGCGCCCTAGGCTCCGACGCGCAGTGACGCTCCAGTCGCGGTCTGCCGGCCGTCGCGACGCTCGGGGCCGCTCCGCCGCCGCCGCCTCGCGCTCGCCTCGCCGCGAATGTGGCCGATGTGAGATGCACTGCTGAGCACCAGCTCGCTCGTCCAGCCAGTCAGTCCGTCAGCCAGCCCGGCTGCCCGTGCCCCGCGGTCCCTCTCTCGCGTACAGTGTCTACTCTAACAGTGCAGTGTGCCACAGGGGCATTGTTTTATGTTTGTATATTTTGAATATACGGCTCATCAGTGACAAATTTGATCCGCTCTTGATTCAGTTTTCATTATCTAAAGAGGTGGAAACCGCACGCGATTTTGGTATGCTATCGGAACACTCACGAGACCCTTATCCCTGTTTAGGTTTAGGAGTATAATATATTCGCTCGTCGCGATTATTGTAACGAGTTACGACACATAAAAGATAACAGTTTAATCCGAATATCCATCAGTAAAAAACATGCATTAGCGCTTTGCGCAGCGTTGCTTACGAGTACTCTAATGTGTAAAATATAATTCCGTTAAAGTGTCAAGGTTCTTCGGAACACGCAACGTTTTTATGAATAACGTCAATTCTGTAATATGATCGCAGTAAAAAACAACTTACCTACAACATCTTTGGTAGAGGTTATCTAATACCAATATTTCGTTAAAAAAATATTAAAATGTTTTAACTCTTTCAGTTATGTAAAGCCCACTGGTAGAGACACAAACCCGAAAGGCCTAAACACAGTCACAGGCTGAAAAAATTAGATTTTCTTTCACATAAGGCACATTGAAGATATTGATTTTGTGAACAACTTGTTGCATGTTTGTTGGTCCATTGTGAAATAATATTTATAACGACACTTTCCTGAACAAAATAAAGTAAAGCGACGCTCTTGGAAAAATTCATGAACATTCCGTTTCTGTATTTAGATACCTAATGTTTAATATACAATAAACTATCTCAACCCGCTATAAGCATGCAAGCATATTTTATGATATCTGCACACTTGCTCGTGTTATCGCTTAGGTAATTAATCTTGGTAATTTAAGAAAGTAGGTAAATTATTGGAGGCATACGCATGATCTACGTCTTATCATAATCTCGAAATATATTATTTTTATCGCTTCCTGTCATCAACTCTTTCTTACATCGTGGTCGCTTGATGTATTTTTAGGCAAATGTCGTGCTATTAGTTACATGTTTCGTGGTTATTTTGTTAGTTTTTAACATTAAAATGTAACAAATTGGCCGTGAAGCAGAACGGATGAATGTCAAAAATAATACTGTCATGTCATGTCGTCACTAATCAATACAACATGTCACACTTTTCATCGTTGATCATTCATGAAAAACGTTTTTGCATAAACTTTAAAAGGACATTATAAAAATCCTTTTCATAAGGCAGTTTCACACGATTTATATGGTAATAGCAGTCAGCGAAACAACTGAGTTTACGCGTAACTACAGCTGATAATAAGATTAGACTGTGATAATGTTAATGCAGTAATTAGATTGTACGTATGACTAGGTAAATACAAATAAAGTCTTTTAGCGGCTGCTGAGATAACAGTAATTCAATTTAACAAATGCATTTAAAGCGTTACGTTTCAATGTGTAAAAGTACCAGGATTCCTGCCAAGTTTTATTTTTCTAAATCTGTGGTTTGCAAGTTCACTCGCGTACATTGAATTTGTGTTTACACGAAGAAGCGTCGTAACGAAGTTCTAATGAATGGTATGAGGGATCTAATTAGCATTGTATAAATCTTTAAAGGGAATTTACCGATTGAACAACGAAGAGGGACCATCGCGTCTCCGTCAGTCGCTGATGACGTAGGGAACTGCTACACAATTGAAACCAGCGACCGCTCAACGAGTAGTAATTGTCTATGCCGATCGCTATTGGGCTGGCAATTCCTTATACAGGTCATAATAATATCATTGAATAAAAGGAAATGTCTCTCAATGTGTTGTCTGACAATAGCAACTAGGAAGTACCACGACGCGTTATTTGGCATCGTCACAATGTTCCGACTGATTATTTGTATGTACACCGACCTTGACCGGCTACCATTAAAGTTGATTGCTTTTAAAAATCCCCAATATCATTATGTGTTTTATTATGAGCCTTTTCTGTTGTCAAATCCAATCTAATGAATGAATGACAGTAAAATGTATTATTAATATAGGTCACAGCCATTATTATTGATTTTTTAAATTACAAAAGCTCAATGTAGAGCGATGAAAATTTTTAACATTGAATAAAATGGTAAGTAGATACTATTGAATTGAAATTAACGTGTTTGTCTAGACCGAAGCTCAAATATATCTGAGTACTTTGTCGTCACGTTCAAAGGTTTCATTGGTGTTCTGGAAAGAAGCGAATATTATGAAAATTCCTTTTTCATTTGTATACAACGACTTGCTTCAATTCTAGAAAAACGTCAGCTTAAAAATAAAGAGCATAAAATTTCATTAGGTATCTTTAATTGTATGCTCTTTATTTTTAAGCTACAAAAGTAACTACGCTACACGATACCTAGTTATTCCATTTTCAAGTAAGTTATCTATACAAATAAAATTCAAAGTCCTGACTGACTCACTGACTGATATAAATCAACGCACAGCCTAAACCGCTGGTCTTAGAGACATGAAATTTGGAAAGTGTGTTCTTTGTGAAGAGTATGTATTCATTAAGAAAGGGTTTTTGGAAATTCCACCCCTAAGAGGGTGAATAGGGGAAGGGTGAAATTTTACGCGGACGAAGTCGCGGGCAGAAGCTAGTATATATATACAATTGGTTTCTTAAATCCCCACACTGGGAGGGAATCAACAATGATTACATACAAATTAAATCCGTATTTATTGAACGTGTTATGCCGGAACCCATTATGATAATAACCTCGTTTCAGGAATTGATTAATAGGAATTAATCAACGGGCCGGAGCTATTTAAATAAAACCTTTATTAAAAGCTGAATAAGCTCACATAATTACACTGTAATAATACTTATTTTGTACTTAGCCATATTAGGCGCAGTCTCTATGTGAAATTGAATAAAACGATTTGACGTAGAATTGTAAATACATAATATAACAACTTACCTTGTTTTTAATAATATTTTCCAAATCAATTAAGAGTTTATGACAGCTATATGGATTCGGATTTAATATAAATTTTTCAGTCGATAATTTTGTATAATGATTCGGAAATAAAGGTACAAATCCGAAAAAAACATTTTAGTGTTTTTTTAAATGGGATATATTGAGTTTGTCTCTTTCCAGCCATTACATTTTCATTCAAGTGAAGATACCGAAAAACTATTCAGCTTAAGGAAAACTTGCTTCGTTTCCTTATTTGCTTGTGCTATCGATATCGGTCAAATAAAACCACGTGGCTCGAATGTATTTCAAATCAGTAACACATACATCTCTTGTTATTTGAAATGTTATTATTTCTATTAAGTTATTATTGCAAATACTGATAATATTATTTGTAACTAACAATTTAATATTATTTGTAATAAATGATAATGATAATAAATGATGTAATAATAATAATAAATGATGTTTTTGATATGGTTGGTTCGCGAATGGGTGTCCCATTTTCACATACCAAGACCCCTTCGTGCCTCGGAAAGCACGTTAAGCCGTTGGTCCCGGCTGTCATTCGTGGATCTTTGACAGTCGTGATTTGACGTCAGTAAAATCTTTGAATTAATTTGGGCTTAGGACTAGACTGCATTTCCCAACGAGTTAATCTAATAGTTCAGAGGAACAACTGAAAAGTTTATTGTCACATCAGTATTCCTCTTTAGCATAAAACATGGTCCGAATTCAATCGCTGGGAAGTGTTCTTCAACATACGAATTGATTTACCCAACTTCGGCCTTTGGATCTTGGTAAAAAATCTTTTGGAAAAATCTGCTAGGATCAAAGTGAATTTGCTCCCATATTCAGGGAGACGCGGGATAGTAGCTAACGACATTATATCCAGTCTACCTACCGATTCTCGACATCTCACATGTGAATTATTTGATTGTGCCTATTGAAAGGTTTAAAGTACGACTTCATTTGTCTTTATTTCACACTCCCCTTTCTCGATTTCGAGACGACGACGGTGGCTTCACGCGACCGAATTTATTACGACATAATATATCGGCTTATTTTATACTTTCTGCTCTTCGAGTGGAGGAAAGTTTTATCATTAAACTAATCTAAAATAAAAAACTTTTATCAAAATTTCGGCCACATCATCCTATCAACATCGGTTCAGTGGTTTACGAGATAACTCCGACTCCTAACTTTACATTATGTTGCGGCATTCAGTTTTGGGGGGTTCGTCATAATGTCCTTTTCATTTTTATATAATTCAAGTTTAGTACCTACCCAAGTTGTTACAAATTCATGATAGTAAAGTTAGGACCTTATTTTCTAAGGCGAAAGTACGTACTCGTATATTTGGGAGCCCAGCTGTTTATATCGTCTCGCCGAACAGACGGTATCGACGCGCGGTTTCTTATTGCTTATATTAATATTTCAATACGACTGGAGGTGAATTAGGTATGCTCAAAGTGATAGCCTGTGAAGAACTCGGCGACTTTGCTTGGCATTCGTCCAATACGGACATACAGCAAAACGATACTTTGCTATATATGTTTTCCTCTACGCCTGTATTCCCATCGCCATTAAATTTCATCATGATTGTATGTATGATTTAAACATTGTAGAATGTGGGATGCTCTAATGTCTGCATTGACATATTTATTTATATTTTATTCGATACATTCATCCGTACGTCTGGATCTAGGGCGTGTGAGTGATTCGATAGCATGTGATTTCATATTTCGGTGTAATTCATAATTGCTTGTGTTTCTTGTAAGAAAATATAATAAAAAACTCAACATTGGGTTAAAGTGAATTTATCATATTTGTATAAGTAAAAAACTTTACGATGATGCCGAGATAATACATCCGGTGTAAAAGACAAAAAGCGAACACAATTACTGGACATCTTTGTTTTCCATTCGCCCTTCCCTTCCGACTGTCAAAGTTTTTCTCCTGAGATTCCCGATAATAAGCGTTCTTATAAGTCGACTGACATATCGATACCTTAACTTATCTTAACTTGTAAGCCAACTTTCAAGACTGAACTAGCTCTTTCTAACAAATTCTTATTCTTATTATAAAAAGTGCCAAAACGTAGAAGATAAGGGGGTTGATTACTAATTAATCTAGTGACGTGTCGGGCAATAATACAGTGCAGTGACGTATGGTGATAAAGTGTGCGTGCGCATGTGTGTGTGGTGTTAGTGTGTGGTGGGGGCGCGTACGGCGTCACGGTGGTGGGAGGCGGGGTGTTCCGTTGCTGCGTGCCCTGGTGCGGGGCGCGCGCGGCGGCGCCCGTCGACGACGCCGACTATGCGTTGCGGGACGGCAGCCCGCAACTATTACACGATGATTATGGTAAGTCCTATTTTATATATTTGACTGATCCGTGAAATGCCGATCCCGGGAATATTGGAAATCGCTGGCAAGAGCGTCATTTAGTGTCATGCGGATTTGGTCAAGCATGCTGACTAGCCCCGCCCAATGCCAAGAGTCTATATTGTTTTCTACGGAAAAATATATCACCCGTAATGTGCTCCCTCGTGCGGGCAGATACCGCATGCAGGAGCACAGCTTATGCATGTGACAGTAAAAACGCCCTAAAAGCGTGAAGGAATCTGCTAAGTAGGAATATTGGGAAAGCTAGCAAAGTGCTCAATATCCTCAATATACCCGGGAACGGCCACCCCGGCTCTATTTTGACAAACTCAAGCATATGCAATTGGGCTACCAAGGCGGTCGAATTCCCGTATTATTCAGAAATATTGCATGTGATTGGTTGGGTTCGAGTACCCATTTCCCAAACCCATTACGAATTTAGTTCCAAGAGGTAAGGTTTAGGCAAAAGAGGTCTCATTGTGTGATGGATTTCACATATTTGAAGTAGGCTTTACTAGGGACAGTATAAGGCCTATTATTGTAAAGTAACTAAATCTATTTGTTTACCTTTAGATCTAAATGTCAAACCAAGAGCAATTAAATCTAAATTGGGCCATTAATTTGGCTTAATACATTTACCAATATTAGTCATCATTACCTATTCATCTTTGTTAGTCAATATCAATATTAGTTTTTATAAAGGTGGGTACATTGTTTACTTTTTAAAGTGCGCTGCAACACATAGACCATTACTTACTTCTATTATTGTTGAACAATTATCTAACAACCAACTATTGACATTCAGATTGCTTTTATGAACGGTTAAGGTTATTTAAATAATATTGCAACGTCGCAAATATCATAATTTTATGTTATTTTGCAAAGATGCAATATTATTATGCAACACAAAACAGCCGTGTGACTTATTGAAACATTTATAAGTTTCGTTCAGCGCAATTTGAAAAAATATTATGAAAGGAAATACAGACGATATATTATTTTAATACACAATTTTTTTTTTTACATAATTTCACGCCTGTATCGTCCTAAGGGATGGCAGAGGTGTATGGAACACTCAAATTTCGGCAGTAATTTTGGAGTCCCATGAAATAGACGGGCGACATGGGTGAACTTTTTAGGGTTCTGAACCCAAAGGGTGCGTCCCGTTGGCACCCTTTGTCTGTGTCCGTTCGTCGGTCTATCACAGGGCTGTATTTTTTTTACCGTACTAGATAGACATTTGAAATTCACAGAGTTTGTACTACTATGGTCGCTATAACAACAAATAATAAAAATTAAATAAAGTTAAAAATTAAAGGGATTTCCCATAAGTTGGTACGAGAAACGTGTTTTTCTTATAAATAAAAAAAAAAAAATACATTGGGTACTTTGGGACGGAACCCTTCGTGTGCGAGTCCGAATTGCACTTGGCCGCTTTTTGTTACCTATACCTATCTGGCATGAATCTAGAATCTCAGCTACCATTGAGAATTATTAGCAAAACCCAATTTGAACTTCGAAGACAAATATAGAGTTGATAGTAATAGCAAAATTATTAACCTGGCTTTAGCTACTTTCACCGAGTCTAACTAACTACATCAAAATATTTGCTCAATCATGATTGGTATAGCGAACGTAATTATATACAAATAGTACTAATAAGTTCTTCTGTGAACATTTTACAGGAAGTCGAACCCTGCAGAGACAAGCTCCTGGCAGCAGCTGTTGCAAACATTCTGTTACACCAACTTATCTCGTATGTTTTATACAATTTGCATTCGGACTCTTTGTTACACGCAATTTACATTGATCGCAAAATGTTCCAGTCTTTTCTTATTTTTATTTTTAAGAGGTTTTGCCTTTAGGTAACCCTCCCTCGCGATGTTGTGTAACAATTCTAAAAATATTATCTTAAGAAAATAAAGAATAAGAATAATAAGAAGAGAGAGTTAGAGATATATATTAAGAATTTGAGATAATTTTCAAGCTATGGAAGAACAAAATGAATGTCATAATTAACAAAGTTCAAATTCCATTGCAACCAAAAACTTACTAGGACCGTTTTGTTACAAATGGTCACTCAAAAATCAACTGAGAATACATTTCACTAAAGTACACAACTGATTAAGTGGCGATGGGATGGAAATTATTTGAGATAATGAACACTGCTACAGTAAGAACATTATCAATCCATCACAGAAGGAACAATAAGCTCACACAAAAGACTGCTTCCTTTATTACAAAAAGTCTCGAGGGAAGGTTATTTATTCCCAACAACGATTGATCAATAGATTTTCATTTCCTTTATTGGCGGTAAATAGAGGTAAAGGTACAAAAGAAAACTCAGTGCAAAGTATTCCTAGATCCGATAGTTATAAATCTAAAGTTAGTTTTGCTCGACTTGTTGGCACAGGAATCGAGTGTCGAAGTTTGCTAAACGACATTAAATTACTCGCCCAAGTTAAAGGTTACTCGGTAATTAACTATGAACAAAAAGGTCTTGGCTGTTTGAGCCGCGCCCCTAAACTTGATAATACAATTAACACATAAGAACCTTCATTTGATGATTTCCCATCCTCAAAAAAAAAAAAAAGAACCTTACACTGTATTATAATGTCAGTATTACTATACTAATGATGTATTTAAGGGAACTGATTTCATTTACTTTGATCGGATTTAATTCTCTGAAGGGTTCTATTTCGGTTTTATGAGCATCGGACTGGGATTCACTTCTCCGTAGTAAAATTTGAAATCGTTTAAAGCGTTGCTTCACTCACTTGGAAAATGTTGGCTATTGATTTATTGAAACTTAAATAAATGCCATTTATTCGGGCATTTAGTGTGTAAATAATTATTTATTCAACGTCTATTACTATATTATTATACATGGTGGAGACAACAATACCACCATAAATTAAACTTCGTATAAGTATCCTAAGACGTTCCCAGTCTGCTTACAAAAAATCTGTCAATTATATCTGAGGGGCAAATTTCGTAGTTTTAAGAACGTTTAAACAGTCTGATCTGTCTCAATCTGTCAAAAATATATCTAATTTCCCTACATGTTTGACAAGTCGCTGAGATGAGTTTGCGACTAGATTTCGAACATATCGTTGTATCGTTGTAAAATGTAACGTTACACAGTCGAGCATTACAGTGAGCAATCTGTAATATTACAGAGAACGTAGCAATAAGTGCGCAACTTGATGATACAATGATTGATTCTTTGTAAAATATCCAAACCACCTGTATTTCGTCGGTTTTGAAATAATTCATGGCACCAATATCGTTTCATCCATAGATATCCGGTTTCATCGGTTTTTTTTGGTAAATAACAATTTCGAATTAATAATGCCGCGCTCAGCACAACGACCGCTTCGTCTGACATTATGGAATTAACTAAATGCTCAAAATCGAATCTAATGTTACATTACCGGTGAATGCTCGCCAGAAGGCAGTATTGTAATGTTTGAAACAGAATCTGAAATGTTACATTACAGGCGAACACTGCAGGTGAGGGAGTACCTTAGGTACTATAGCTAGTCAAAGGTCACTAACACTTGTAGTCGGCCCATCACTATTTAATCTGTTTCAAAAAAACACTTTTTTATTTCGATGTTAGAATTTTTTCGATAGTTTCAAAATACTCCTATGCATGTATTACCAGTGTTTTCATTTATTGTCGAATTGTCGTCTCCATATTGTAGAATAATGCGAAACAAGGGTATAATTAGCGACATATTCATACTTCATAGTAAAGTTGCGGAACTAACTAAAATAAATTCACCCCGTATTTCCCTGAAGTATGTGTTTAATCGACTCACACTTCACGCCTACCAATTAGTTTACTAGTTTCGTCGTCAATTAGTTTACATTGTGAACGATCCTAATGTTGCACGGGGCTACAAGGTACGCTACTAACTACATGCTAGAAGGCTCCAAGATTTTCCATAGTCTATGGGGCTATGAATGCTATATATATGGCCTATTATGGATAGCTATTCTGTATGGCCCCAATTATCTATAGGTACTTTTAATAAATTTCTAGAAGTGAAAATTCTGTACATTGAAAATATCAAAAAAAATAAATGGCAGGGGGGTGTTACTTGACCGACACCGAACCCAAAAATGTGATTAAAAAATTTTTGTCTGTCTGTCTGTCTTTTTGTTCAGGCATCACGCAAAAATTACCGGTTCGATTACGATGAAAATTGGTATAATTATTCATTAATATCCTGGGCACCATACTGGGTACTTTTTATCCCAGAAAAGTATATAAAATTTAAAGTCCTGACTGACTGACTGATATATCAACGCACAGCCTAAACCGCTGGTCCTAGAGACATGAAATTTGGAGGGTGTGTTCTTTGTGAAGAGTAGGTATCCACTAAGAAAGGGTTTTTCGAAATTCTAGCCCTAAGAGGGTGAATGGGGGAGGGTGAAATTTCACGCGGACGACGTCGCGGGCAGAAGCTAGTTTAGAATAAAATACCACGTAGTTGGAAAGACTTGACAACAGAGCTGTTTAAGAGTAGACTATGTATTTTTTTTTTTGTAGATAAATTTACAGACGCCAGCACATCAAGCTACCCGAAACTGTAAAATTTTCCCAATGAACTTTGAACCTTATGCTTTAGCATATAAGTTGAAAATCTATTAAATAAATTTGACAGATTGTAGTAGCTTGATGTGCTGGCGTCTGTACGACAATGTGACTGAGTTTTTATCAGAGAAAAGAATTGTCTGAATTGATGGATGGCTTTTGGTTAAACTCAAATGATGTTAATAATATAAATGTTGCATGGTGAAATATGGCTGAGATTTAATGTATTATAAACACCTATTATGTATCACCCATATTTGCAAAATAAATGTCTGTTCTATTCTGTGCAAGTTAACATAATGATGGGTGGGAGTGGTCGCATTTAGCTACACAAATATTAGCGGGAGGTGGATCGATGGCAGACGCCACCGCCGCGACCCCCTTTTGTTGACTTTAAATTAAGCCGAGTTTTCACCACTAATCGTCACGTTATGTAAGGTATATACGCCTAGTTCCCAGTAGTGGCTGTTTACATATGGCGTAGATTTCATTTTAATTAGCATCAATTTTTAAAGGTAACTAGACGTTTAGTTAGAGCAATCGTAGCGTCAGAACCCATATTTCATTCTGACACTACGATTGTACTAACTAAATCTGCTTACCTTTAAAAATGGATGCTAATTAAAAGCAAATCTACGGCTTACGTATAAATGAAGGATTTAAATCCGGTGGTTGTAATTATTCGTTATAAGACTCACAAGGGATAATGACCATTACCACCTTCCGTTATAAATGGATCAGTAGCAATATAATGACTTGGACTATTATCGTAATAGCCATTATTTCATTATGATGCCCACAAGTTTCTACGCAGCAGAGCTCGTTAATCACAATCAACCCTTTACAACGTCACGTTTAGTTTCTCTATCCAATAATCTCCAGATTCTATTAGTCGGCAGACACAATCTGGTTAAACTCCCGTTTCAGCTATGCTATTAAACGGTAACCTGGTAGTTAACTATAGAGAAGTCGAATTGATTAAATTTGAAAGCACCTACCTACCAACTCAGCGAGAGGGAAATCCCATTTGTGGGTAAAGCTATCGACAGAGTTTAACGTTGGGTGTGCTTAACTGGCAGCCCGTGTCACAAAGTACGAATGTGAAACTAAGAGAAAAACACACACATCCATACAGCTGTGTGTGTATTACAGGTCCCTAATATTGATTTTGCTTAAAATATAGGTCAAAGTTCCGATACTGTTTTGGAGACTAAAAATAAAACATGATATTGGCTTCTTCGTTTCGACTCTCTAAAGGATCCAATAAACCATTCACTCCATTGTTGTGTAACTTATTATAGAATTAAGGGCTCTTGTCGTTTATTCATATTTCACAAAATACGAAGTACTCGTGTTTTATCGGAAATCGATATTCAATATCCCTGAGTATCTATAGTTGTTATAATACTAGTAGAGACAAGTCTAAACTATTCCTAAAGAACTTAAAACTAACCAGGATGTTGGACTATCGATTGTCAGAGGCCTGCTCGTGAATAATTAAACGTTGTATCACAGGCCACAGCGATGCTCCGCTCAACCTCTAATTTCTCGGCCGATTAACTTGCCTGAATATTACGTACACCACATCAGAATAAACAACACCCTGGCTTATCAAGCCGGCGTGCACGTCAAATAAATTCAAGGCTTATAACCGGTTACCTGTAACTACACCTATAGGTAAGCCTTTGAAATTGACTGTAATACTTTCTTAAAGTCCAAAAACAAATTATTTTTCGTACCCTTGATAATCTTTTTGAAATGTAGATAGCTGTTTGAAAGATTCTGTCCATGAACGCTTTTATAAGACAAAGAAACAGCCTGTAAGTAATTCAGCCCTAAGCTATGAAAACTCTTTTGTTAGCTACGAAAATAAGGCCATGTAAGATTTTGGTACAGTAAACGGTCAATGTACGCTTAGTTTCTAACGTGACGATATTATTGTGGACGTCCACGTCCATAAAATATATAGAAATACATGCTCGTTGTAACGTTATCGTGGACGGAAACATAAAAGTGTCTTCATATATTTCCATACATTTTACTTTCATGTATTATCGTGATGCCGTGACGTGATCCACGACAATAATCGTCACGTTATAAAATATAAAATCGCACATTACTCATTAGTACCCAGTCATAAATGTCCTTTACGGTTAATTTACCACCAAAATAAATCAATAACAATGACAGGTTATAGCACAATACTTAGTTATTACCTACTGTTCCAACTCCCACATTGAGCTTGGGCGCATGTTTTTCAGTCCCACTCAAAATTTGCATATAATAAATTATGTTGATCGTCGTCTCCTGAATTTTCTCCTAGCAATATTGATTTTTAGAATTCAGGTTGATGCTTGTCCTCTTTGTTTTAGATAATCTTATTATAAAATCATCGATAAACAAGAAAAAAAAACCTTATTTCATATTCTGAGCAAATCCTGAACTCAATTTCTCAAGGGAAGCGGAAATTACTCGTTAAAGCAGAGCCCTTCGACGTAAAACTACGCCTGATGAATACATAATTTTAATGTACGCGTTTAATAACTCTGAGATACCTATTAGAAAGTACTGATGACTAATATTGGAGAAAAGTGATTGTTCATTATCGGTAGTAAAGCTTTTAGTTTGTGTAGTAGGTTCTCTTTTTTATTTACTGTCAATATAAGTGGTGTTTAACTTCGATATACAATGTTTCGTAGTCTCGTAGTCTTTACAATATTAAAAAGCTTTTTAAGAAAGTATGAAATTCTCTTCGTTATATTCAAAAATCAAAAGCTCCGTTTCTCATTCACAAAATAACTCGAAGCGTTGCCTTCTTATTGCAAACTGTTATTGTAGACAAATTGGAGAAATTTAACAATCAAGGAGTTAGAGTAGAAACACCCCAACAGCATGTGAGTTAACTTTGATGGCGAAAGTCTTCAATACATTTTCCTTGTGCGGCAGTAGGTAGCTGAGACCTCAGTTAATACTTTCGACTTTGCTCGACCTGTTTGTTTAGAGCCTTTATTGCTTGTTTGCAGTCGCCCCAGAGCCTGTAATAAGCTCACCGCGTCCAATCGGTCAACAGTCCCCGCTGCCGGGGATCGAGGAGGAGGACGATTCTGATTGGCCTCTCGAGGACGCCACAGACTTGACGATCACACCCTCTTACAAGAGTACACGAAGTAGCACTGACACTGCCTACACGTCATCTAGAAGTTCGGGGAAGAAGCGAAGTTTTGGGAGCCCGTCGTCGGTGAAGATATGTATATCGGCGGCGGCTAGGAAGTCTAACAAAGCACGTAAGCGTGGCTCGGGTGCGGCCAGCGCATCGCCGTCGCCTGGTCAGGCCGGCGAGGACGCTGTGTCGGCGCCGCAGCCAGCGCTCGGCAGGATGCAGGCCGAACAGGGCAGCATCGGTGAGCTGCAGAAGTACCACGGCAGATACCTCAAGAGCCGACGTCATACCTTAGCTAACGTTCGGTGAGTTCAAAATTAATTACACTCTTTATTTTTTATGAGAACTCTCTTATCAGGGCCCTATTTAATATGACTTAAAATTTAACATACGTTTTCATGACGAGCTGTTTAATAAAACAGAAAACAATTAAGCAAACCTACAAAATTGCCAGATTATCGGATTGTCCCTTTTATTAAATAAGCCCCAAGTTCCACTAATAGTGGGTCAGCGGGATTGTCCGAAAGGGTTACCGCTGCCCCGGAACATAAAGGGCTAAGGAAGGAACACGAGTGGGTTTTAGTCATTAAGAGTCTGACACTCCCTTCCGCTCCACCCAGAGCGGGATTTGATGATTTCACATCCTCAAAAAAAAAAAAGTTCCACTATAGTATTAGGTCCTGACCTACAGTCACTAAAATATCTTGCATAATTAAACCATGTTTACAAAGTTAAAAGTAGACTGATAGCTTAATGATACCCAATTGTTTATTAAACGTAGGCTCGTAAAATGAACTTTATGGCCTCACGAAGTACTTTAGAGCCATTAAATGCAATGCATGAGTTCAAACACGATTATAATGGAGGGTGTGACAAAAAATGTATAATTTTATGGACTAGATATAACGTACCTATGTTACAGGTAGGTATGTACTCCTATGTAAAAGATTTACCCCTTTATTCATAAACATTGCAAGTTGGGTAGTGATTAGTGACTGTTAAAACGTCAAAAATGTATTTTTTTTGACGTTTTTTGACGTTTAAACGAAGGGACATTTAACTTTAATCATCGTTTATAAATAAACCTCTATCTGTACAAAACGTGTATAAAACTTCAAATAAACTTTGTATTTTTTTTTCTTTTTTCATGTGGTGCGAACAGATTAAGGTAGGTGGTTTTTAATTTATTCTAATTAAACTAACTTTAAACCCATAGGTTTTCTTTAATTACCATAATTATGTGGGTATGTATTTCGGGAAATATCGATACTGGTAGCCCTAAGTGTGCATATACATGAGCGACACGTGTGTCCGGCGGCTGCAGTTGAACCGACAAGAATTTATCATCTTTCAAAAAAATTGTGATTGTTTTTTGTTTTTAAATCGTGATTGTAAATGAAAATTGAACGAAGTCTGTTTATTTTTAACCCCCGACGCAAAAACGACGGGGTGTTATAAGTTTGACGTGTCTGTGTGTGTGGGGGTGTGTGTGTGTGTGTGTGTGTGTGTGTGTGTCTGTCTGTGGCATCGTAGCTCCCGAACGGATGAACCGATTTTGATTTAGTTTTTTTTGTTTGAAAGGTGTATTAGTCGGGAGTGTTCTTAGCTATGTTTGATGAAAATCGGTCCAAGATGGCCGCCGCTACAAAATGGCGGATAACATATTTTTTCACAATTCCCTCAATATGGGTATCAAATGAAAGGGCTTCAATAGTAGAATACTATACACTATTAAAAATTGAAAATCCAAGATGGCCGCCACCCAAAATTTTGAATTACATTTTTACATTTTCTCAACTCCTTCAATATAGGTATCTATCAAATGCAAGGGCTTGACAAGTAGAATAATTTACACTATATTGAAAGGGAATGAGGAATATTAACTACCTAACGAAATGAAAACTAAAAACTTGAAAAATGTAATAAAACAAAAAAATCTGTTTAGTCTTAAAAATTATTCTTCAACTATAAATTAATCAATATTTTTTGACGGATAAAAAACCTGATTAAACACCAAATTACCAGAATCTTACAACGGAAGAAAATAAAAGGAATGAAATACAAAAATTAAGGAGTCCCTACAAAAAGCATGAAATAAAAAATTAAATTAAAAATTTAAAAAACCCCCGACAAAAATAAAATTAAGGAATCCCTACAAAAAGCATGAAATAAAAAAATAAATTTAAAAAAATCTTATGGAAGTCGGGGGACCTCAGAATAGAAGGTGTTCCACAGAACGGTCCCCCTTAATTTTATTTTTGTCGGGGGTTTTTTAAATTTTTAATTTAATTTTTTTACTTTAATTACAACCAAATTCTATCCAGAAATTTTCTGTTTAGATTATAATCGATCCAGATCTAAACAGACATAGGTACGTCTTACTGAAAGGTATAAAATGCTCCAAGTACATCTTATGCGCGAAACTCGCTTCCCGTCGGCTATAAAGTCCTATAAGGGATTTTAAAGTAATAAAATTTACGTCGTACTTTTTTAATATTCAACTGCAAAATATCGTCTCGCGTAGGTGAGCAAAGTATAATATTAACTTAAATGCAGCAAGAATGTCTGTTTTTCGGAATAATAAAATCAATACGATGTCTTATCTTGAAAATAGTTTTCATTACATAAAAGCATTCATAAAACTGCGCAACGGTCACTAAATCTTTTAGTTTAGTTAACGTTACCAAGGCTACTCCTGACCAATTGCTATCGTTTTACTTGTCCTAAGTCACCACAGTCAAATGTCTTTAGCACTTAAGCTACCCTCGGGACAGATGAGAAAATAATCACTGTCGGAAAGCCCTATGCTCTAAATTAAACAATTATACCGTCATTAAGAAAACAACGTTGCTGTAACTACGTGAACTCATTTCAAATTAATTATAAAGAGCCATCTTATAATTGCTAGTGGATAATCAGTTAAGTAGGTACGTAAGAAGTCTCACGAGATTCATTGTGCCTAAGATTACGGAGATGCAAAAAGAAAATGTTCATAATACTTATTTAGAACTTGACAACAAGAATAAGTTTGTAAGTACGTACGTTCACGGTTCAAAATCTTGCAAAACTTGTATGTAACTCATGTAATATTAACATGTCACTTTCAGAGGCTGTGCTAAGTCGGCCGTTTGGTTTGTTTGAAAATCATTATTACTGCAAACATTAGCTGGGTCAAAGTACCTACTTTGTTTCTTTTTGTATGAATGCAGAAGTGTGGATGGAAAAGGATAGCATGCATTGGTAGCATGTGACATACTTCGGTTCATAAATACCTATTATTTCCCAAGAATAGCCCTGTGAGACACCTTTAGTCTTTTTGCAGATTTGCCATTAATTCGTCTTATTTTCCTGGGCTATAAATAAGAGTCACGTTTTTTCCAATCAGATTCTTAATCCCCCTACTTTCCCCCTCTCATAAATATATAAAAATTTATATCAACCAACACCGATTATGGATTTCCCATGTTCGCAGGGTGTTTCTTTAATTACTTCCTGTTAAAAGGCGTCCACAAAAATACATTTTCCTTCAATATTTTCCTCATTATTGTGAAACTCATGTTATTGAAGTTCTGTTCACGTTTACTGAATATCATAAGCAACAATTGAAAAAAAAAACAGTTTTTTCTATTTGATATAATTGAATGAAAACTTGAATAATCTTGTTATTTTCTTCAGCTTATTTTCAGGCAATAGAGTCATATTGTTCCTTATTATTTTTATAGTGAAACTTAGGTCCGTGTCACATCAAGTTAGTTGAACAAGTATGAAAAATGCTCGTCTCTTCGCCGACGTCGTCGAGAGAGGAAACTTCCACATTTTTTCTAACCATTGTTCCAGCTTCAGTGCTTAACAATGTTTTCTTTTTGTATACTTTAAAAATGCTGTAGGATTTTGTCTCAACCAGATCACAGACCGAAATAAAAACTAGTACCAAACGTGAAATATTTGTACTGTCAAGTAGCAAAGTAGGCAATCGATGAATAGTGTAGACTTTCGTCTACAAATTCATAGAATAGAATTCATCATCATCATCTGCCTAGCCTTTTCCCAACTATGTTGGGGTCGGCTTCCAGTCTAACCGGATGCAGCTGAATACCAGTATTTTACATAGAATATAATTATTATTCATTCTTGTTATTTATTTATATAGAATTTCTTATTCAATAGAAGTATTGAATACGAAATTCTATCTAAATATTAGCAGAAATACTCTCGACCCTTTTCAAGTGTTTCAAACAGATTGCTTAGATTTCGTGAAAGAAAAATATCGCCTTTGTTTTTTCTGTTTAAAAAATGAAAAGGTTTCTATTGCTGATATAAATGTATTCGGTTTCAAAAAATCTATAGCGGTTGATAAATAACGGGAGTTAAATATTAATTTATACCTGAATTCAATTTATTGGTCAACCTATGCGTAATTAACACGTAAAATGGAAACTGTATGCATTATACAACGTCCCTGATACAGCAATATATTATTTTAATAAGTTCTGCATATAGATTCACGTATCCAAATTGATCCAACAATAAAATAAATAGTCCTTGGTGGCATAAAATATGGAAGGCTTATTTGCTTTCCATATTTTATACCGCCACTTCAGCCATTTAAATATTTATTTTTATAGAGCACCAATAATAATGTTTGTTCTGTAATTTAATCAAAACAAGCTCGGAATAATTGAATCATACACTATTAAATTTATAAAATAATCGGCGTTACCGTAAAATAAGTTACCGATAGATACCGAAAAGTATCGGAAATTCGAAATTTTATTAGTAAATCGAGTTTACCTCACGTTTTATTGGGACGGGACGCGACTTGCGGGCGTCCCGTTCTAATCCATTATACCATTAGTTTTTTATTGGAAAACAACGGGTCTCAAGATTCCATTGTATTGGTCAACACTTTGCTTTCTAAGTTCTGTTTTATTAATAGCCGAAGGACGGGTGTCCTTCAAAACCAGCTTGAATTTCCCAAAGGGTATTCCAGGTGCGTTTCTTGTTTAGTTTAAGTCTAGTTTTCAAACATGTGCTGCCGGTAGCTATATTTAGTCCAAAAGGAGTAGAAATTTTTAGGCATAATTCCAGACTGAAAGTATGAGCTGTTTCTACGAATTCCCTTCGTATTGAACCAACCTGAGAATTGATCCCCATTTAACTACGATTGCAAGTCAATCACTATACCTACATGAAAGATACAGCTTCATAGCTTCTTACTATAAATTACTTATTTACCTCAGGGGCTAGACGAAACTTTTGATCATAAAAATATTATTGCTATTGCAAGTACAATAAAGCTGGTTTTGGCGCCACTGCCAACGGTAGAACCAAAATACTGTTTGCCTTCATATTATGCTAAATAACACTTCTTTGTGTAAAAGCTAGAACCCTTACTGATTAACATCATGTAGATACAATTCTACGGTGTAGTTTATTTATGACAAACTTCTGCCCGTGATTTCTTCGCGTCTCCACGAGCGAGAGAATCGCGGCGATATTATCGTCGTGGCACGTATTTCTATAGACTCTCTTAGAGCGTGTCTCAACACGGCGATATCATCACGGCGATTGATGGCACGACGAAACTATCGCCGCGATTCTCTCGCTCGTGGAGACGGCCCCTAAGAGTCGTAGCATGATGTTAAATAGCCATAACTATCCTCAAGAATTGGACTATCGAACACAAAAATATTTTTTTTATAATCTGACTATTAGTGTCAGAGATTAGCGCGCCAAACAAACAAACTCTTCAGCTTTATTCTTAGTAAAGATTCTGTCAACTCCCAACACGAAATAAGTACTAAATAAAAGATAGTAGCGCTGAAAGTCCTAAGAATAAACCTGAACTTTCGACCTTTCAGAATTTTTTTTCACGGACAGCTAACATTTCCCTCCTCTCTTCTCTTAATCTAATGAAACATTGAATAAAGTCTGAAAAGAAGTGTATTAGCAGGTGGTACTGTCAAACGCTCAACGTGTACCTGTGTTCCCCAATGATTGATCGACACCGCTCGCTGATTGATTCTCTGTGTCACCTGATACACAAACGTATCGCCCCATTTTATTCCAATACAATTCGAATTCGCATACGATATTACCTACCCGTATATGCTGGGATATGTAGGGACTTTGTAGACCGTAAAACGAGGATATTTTTAAGAAGTTTCTTACTATAGTTAAATAGAATACACTTTATTACGTAGACTATAAAAAATACAGATATAAATGAAGATATTTTACATAGGGTGACTGACACAATGGGCGGTCTTACCGCTAAATGTATTTTACAGACAACCTTTGGTAGATTATAGGGAAAAGGAGAGAAAATACTGCAGGTAGTCAGTGGGGTACCATTTTCATAAACAATAAATACATAAAACAATAGATATCAGAGAGAACCTTCACTCTATATTTATTTGTTCGAGTTTAAATGTCGCCACCTTTTTCCTACCCCTGAAACTCACACAAAAACAAAAAAAATAGATACGGCACACATGATGCTTTTTTGGCACACACACAAGAAAATAGGCGTAACACTTTTGTGCTATCTTATTGTACACTTGCTCAAACGGGGCGGGCACTAGAAAGTATAGATACCTACAGTCACTGAATGCACACGTGCAACTCTAGCCTCAACTAGAGAAGGGTTGGTATAAATATTTGATCGATAAAAATATCGATGAAAGACGACTTCAAAAAGAGAAGTGATTTTTGGGCGTATTTTGTATGTTTTTGTATTTTGCCTGCTTTTCGATGCCAATAAAACCAAATCAATTAAAAATATAATATATTTGTTTCTACCTGGTCATAAGAACGGGTACTCAGAAGCCCGAAAGTCTAACAACCAGTCTTACCAAGGGGTATCGTATTACCCAGTAACTGGGTTTTGGAGGTCAAATAGGCAGTCACTCCGTGTAAAATACTGGTATTCAGCTGCATCCGGATAGACTGGAAGCCGACCCCAACATAGTTGGGAAAAGGGTAACGACCGTCAAAGATCCACGAATGACAGTTGGGACCAATGGCTTAACGTGCTATCCGAGACACGGAGGGGTCTTCGTATGTGAAGATGGTCATCCATCCACGGACCAACCGCAGCAAGCGTAGCTTAACCTGATCGATCGATACGTGCGGCTGTTATTACTTAGCCACAAGATTCAACAACATAACTATAACATTATAAATCATACTTATATAAATTAATATTTACCTACAGGTAACCTCCTTGATGTCGGGCTCGGCTCGCAGGGAAAACCATCCAACTGGTTGAAAGATGCTCCTTTCTGATGAAGGATTTACATACCTTTTATAGTTACTCCATAAGCGCTTTTCATTTATTTTAAGTGAATCATAAAATTTCGTTCAACATATTTTTAACAGCGAATGTGTGCTTCTATGATTTCTAACGTGACGATATTGTCGTGGACGTCCACGTCCACGTTCACAAAATTAATGCAAATACGTACACGTTATCGAAAACTTAAAAGTGTCTTTATATATTTGAATACATTGTACTTCCCTGTGTTATTGTGATGCCGTGACATGACGTGAAAAGCGCACATTAGGATCAGCATTCGACATTGTAGTTGCTAAACTAAATATTATTGAAACATTTTTGTTACGCTTCGTTAACAAAACAGTGTAAATGTGGTGCTGTTCCACAAACGATGGGACATTTAATATCATGTCCTGCGTGACCTATCAGCTGGTGCACGTTACAGGAACTGATGACTACTGCTAGTGATGGCGCCAAACACGTAGCCGAATTCTGGGCCGAGGCCATTTAAAATGCCAACCACACGCTAAGAAGAAGAAGACGAACAAAACAGTTTTTAGTTAGTTATATCTTCTTGATTGATGTGTGCAAATAAGTATTGTTTAACTGATCATTTTAAGCTTAAGTCGTGTTCATTCTAATTGATCGACAGCAGGTTTTGTTGGTGTTATTAAAAATAACATCACCAATCAGTTGGAAAAACAAATATTCTCCTAATTGATGTTTATTCTTTCTAATTAATATAAATAATAAACATTGGTTTTTAACATATTCGTGAACGCCTTCTTGAACCAATTTTATTTTATCACTGTTTATTTTTATGAAATTTACGATGCACCATGAATTTATTATAAGCTCTCCATCTCCTTGAGTATCTTAAATACATAATCACTCTGTAATATTAAGATGCCGGTGAAACGGTACTGCGTGGAGGCTGCGCAATAAAACTAGAATTATCAAACCGTAAATTGAAAGTTATGACATATTTTATTTGCACTTTAATGGTTTCAGCAAAATAAACAAGTCGCCAGTTGCTGTCATAAAACAATTTAGAACAAGTTGTGTCTAGCAATGTAATTATTTCTTTCAGACGTTGCCTCATTAATGAGGGTCGTGACTTCGAATGACGTTGATGAGTTATCTCTTTATTGATCTGGTTCTGGGTCTAATGGACGAGCTCATCATGGGTGTATGTTTATAGGTATAAGTAAGATAGATGACAGGTGTCAGCTGAACTATAATGCCTTTACACTATATACTTATATGTTTTTGATCGATGATCAGAACCCTCGGCCTCGTGAAAAATGTCGTAGAGCGTCTTTTTCTTGATTTTTAACGTTGATATTCCAGGATTATAAGCTACGTTATGAATATGAATGCCATATGATGTGCCTAGGCCAGCGAACGCCAATTCGCAACCACGCCATGACTATCATCATGTGTGATATGTAGAGATCAACGGCTTCAATCCTTAAAAAAATGTGATGTTTTCCAACGTCACCGCGGTATATCAGTTTGGCTAAAATTAACTGCCCCTAGCAGAGAAGCGCCGACTACATTTAAAATCGCTCGTTTTTGTTTTCGAGGTTGTTTTAATAGACTGAACCGCGTTTTTGTAACGATGAAACTCAATTGGCGAATTGCTCTCCTAGCGCTCGATAAATTGCTTGAAACAGTTCGATTTTTGAGCGAATTTCGTTTGACGAGAGCTGGAAGATGATATTGTTAATAGTTGCAGATTGAGTGAGCAGAGAGCTGGCTTAAAGTAAAAGCACACTTTATTTTAATTTAAGATTTTGTGTCTCAGAAATTTTACTTAAACATAACAGAATGTGGCTTTTCATCATGCTGTCTAATTCCCAGCTTTTATATTTCGCCGCTGGACATTCTTAAGTTTATTTTGCGGTGCATAATTTAAATGTTTCATGCTTAAACTTATATAAACTGTATGGAATAAAAATGCGTGGAAACGTTGAATAACTTTGTAATTTAATTTTACAGCCAGAGAACACAGCCTCTCGTAACAATATTCTTAACAGAAAGGGGCGCAGCATAGTTAGCAAGTTTATACATAAAAAACTATTTTTAATATAAACCAATATATGGTTTTATTACACCTAACACTACATGGGGCCCGAGTGCCCACATAGTATTTCGAGCCATCGCCAAGCGGTTGGTCGACTCTTCACGTGACCAGAGGGCGGCTTATTTTTTGGCCAAAGAATCACCAACGTGGCAATCACGGATAATGGTGGCAATGCTGCCCGCCTTTTGGGCACGTTTCCTTTTGACAGCGATGCGGACGAATTTTTTGATGCCCTTTGATTATTTCCCCTCCTTTTTATATACTTGTACATATTATTATTTTAAGACTATTAGCTTTTAAAATTTTGTAAACATTTTAAATAAATACTTAGTTTGTTAGATTGGGAGTAAAAAAACTATTAAGTTACACTAGCAATATATTAGTTTCAATTTTCTATGTTGTTGATTGTTCTAAACATAAACAGTTATACATTCACAATCACGGCGCAAAACAAAACTTATGTTCGAGAATTTTCCTCAAAGGGTAAAGCAAAACATCGTCAACCGGCTGCCGTTGTGTTCCTCGACCGGCGAGCTATGAAAGCGACATGAAAGACATCCGCAATGCTCACACACCTCCGCCGCAGGTTTCCGCTGCAGGCCGCTGCTCAAAGCGCCTTGCATGCTGTATGAATGACCGGAGACACCCTACCCTCCTCAAAGTCCTTAGAGACTCGTTTGAGGTCGTGATGTCACGGAAAATTGCTCGGAAAAGTCTCATGTTGCATCTGACAAGCGATATACCAATGGTATTAAAATCTGTGCACATGGTTCGAAAATATCTGTAGATTCGGTTATTGTACCAAAATAAACTATAAAAACTATGCCTTTACCGGAAAGACTTCACGGAAAAATAGGGTGTAATTTCCCTGAAGAGACGGTGCTGTAAAAATAACGGAGCACTTTCATTTGTGAATGATAGTTCATTAGGTGTCGAAGGCGTGACTAATGATGTCACCCCATACACTCCACTAGGAAATTGCTACTTTGAAGGTTTCATTTGGAAAAGTGCTTATTAAAATTCATGTAAGAAGTCGTAAGTGCCCTCCGTTTAATATTAAAAGAAAAAAAAAAGATTTCTCTTCTCATTATACTCCCCGTGTAGTGTCCCAGCTAATAACTTAATGGAGTCTGCTATAAAAGAACGGTCGCGGTCGGAAGCAAAACAAATGTAAGTACGTGCCTATTTTTTAATATTTCATGAGGCGAACGATGCTTTTTCTAGCGGTCTTTTGTTCTTTTTCTCGAAGTCACTCGCTTTTTAATGAAACGCACGTCGTGAGCGAGGGAACGAATGCGGCAGCCTTTCAAAGGAATTGTGGGAGACTGCATATTATGTATATATCGGAGTGCACTTAGCGTATCGAGTGGATGAATCTCCACATTTCCTCGACCGACTCGTTTGGCTTACACTGCTCGCGAACACGAGATTTGGATACGAACCTACGCGCTCGTAAACTGTGGCGTGTACGTATGCAAAACATTACCGACATACCGCAACAGACGTACGTTTGTAAACTTTTAAAATTAAAAATAGATCGTTTCACAGTTTAAATATATCTAGAGTTGTCTGGATTTCATACTAAAATTAGGAAGGACAGGCATGCACGTTGAATTGGCATGTACCGTCAGAATGAAAAACGAAGTCAATGACAAATAGTTCGCTGTATTTAACGTACAAAATGTACAAATTGGCTCTCGGTATCAATCGTAGCGTGTAATTCGTGTCCGTTAAACATTGTAAATATGGGGAGGGCTCATGAACAGTCGTCATTATTCGTGGATTGCTATCACTGCGATCTATAATGGGACAGGGTGATGCAAACGGTATTTACAAAATGTCAACATAAATTCTACTTTAACGAGTATCTCGAATTAAAAGTAGAATTAGTGCGAGGTGTTAAACCGTTCCGCTTGAAACCAGTTCAGTTTCATGCGATTTTTCAACGGGGAAATATTCCGTTGCGAATGATTCCCGTAAACATAATGAAACATCACTAGACTTTCGCGTCCTCATTTAAAAGTTTGTTTGTCTAAGTAATCAGAAATATTTGCCACAATCTCGAGAGGGTAGGTAAACTTGAGTTGGTTTGACAATACAGACACCTACTCGAGATGTAAAAATGTACGCAAGGATATTACAATAACTAAAACCACATAATATATTCTTATAGGGACGAGTTCAATATTTCTCGTGACAAATCTCCTAAGGCAAATATTTTAAAATAAAAATACATATCAAAGTTTAGATAAGCTTTATGTCATAACATAACCGCTTCCCGGAGCGATGTAGGGCAAGAATATGATTTCAGATTTAGCTTTGCTGCGGCGGAGCACACGATATGAAATTTCTCGCCTGTCACCGTTGAAAATCGAGAATGCGATGTATCTGCTATGTAAAATCAGGTTTAATTGTTAAGGAAATTGACTCTCTCTCAGCTTTGATCAGTCCACTGCTGGACACAGGCCTAAGAAAATAGACTATCAACTTAAATTGTCCATATCGAAACCACCACCGAATAAAATGGTAAGTCATATTTTTGTGAAATGTTTTTATTCGCAATCTTCAGACTAAATTCACATCAAAAATTTTTTTTTACAGTTGTACGAAATGGCTATTACATCATAAATTGACGTAGGCTTTCAATTTCTTTGACAAATATTTTTTCTGGCTGTATACATGTAAAGTACCCAGTAAATATTTTGCGTTTTCATTATACCTACTACTACAAATGAGAAAAATATGGAAATTTTCACGTGTAAATAAGCAAAACTTTACTTGTTTCTTGAGTTCATTATGTCTTGAACACTTGTTTATCTTCACGAACAGCCATGACGAAAACAGGAATGGAAAAACAATAATGAATAAGCTTGTCCTCATTATTGTTGATTCTTAATTGAAGTTTCACGAACATTTTGTCGGTTTTCATATTATTATTTATTTGAATGAGAGAAGAAACACGTAACGACCTTGACGCTTTTCAAATTGTGTAAACAGGGAAAATGGAAAACAATAAATGAATGGCATATTTCGTTGCCTACCTTTAATTTGTATACTTACATAAAGGTTTTCAGAACCACGAACAGCCCGTTTTTTGTTATTCAATATTTCGATAGAAACCATTTTGTAAACGGGAACAAATAAATAAATATTAAATTCTATGATTCCTCTTTTACGCCTTGTTCTTTAGATGTCGCGAAACGGTAATAAAAAATGAAAAAAAACTCAAGCCGCCATATTGAGTGAGAACTGAGCTTTAATCGCGGTGGGCAAAAAGTCTCATAGTTTATTTTATTCATTTATTTACTATTACCACTTACATAGTGGTTTACTTAACATAACATCACGCCTGTAATCTCTGAAGGGTTAGGCAGAGGTGTATCTTTGCCTATTATACCTATAGTACCTATACCCACATTTTCGCCAGTTATGTTTAACAAATCCAGACTCGGAGCTGCTACTGAGGAATTCTTGGTGGAAAAACCTAATAACACTTTGCCTGAACTGGGAATCGAACCCACGACCTCATGCTTAGCAGTAGGGCTTGCGACCACTAGACCACCGAGGCAGTCAAGTAGTGGTTTTTGTTAGAAAGGACAATGGTTAAATTTTGTACGGGCACCATAGGTATCCAAAAAAAATGTACTGTAGCATTATGAACAATGTCTGTATTTTTTGCCCTCAGGGAGTAGTTTAATTAATCCTAGTAAAGCATGTCTGAATTCACTTGGAGAAAAAATAAATGTGAGGAAGTAAGATTGATTTAAAGGTAGGGAGAGCGGCGCACCGCAATACCGACACTCCTCTTCCGCCGCGGCCTCCATTCCTCAGCCGCGAAGCCTCCTATACGACATCGCGGCCCGCCTTAGTTGCGATGTCGCCTAAGCGGCACCGCAAACTGCTTGTTGGCCGCTACGTCGTCGGCTTACTGGCAAAAGCCCTGACCTCCCCCCCCTCGGGTTCCTCTTCGCTTCACCGTGGGTGACCAAGCCACGGCTACTGAGCTCCCCCGCCTCAACAATGCGGGAACCCACCGTGGGGGCACAGTTCCAACCTAACCTAACCTGTTTGGTACCCTAGCGTAGATACTACCACCAACTGTGACTAAACCCCAGAACGTTAAAAAGAGGCTCAATAATTTTTAAGTGCATTATTAAAAACGCAAAAAGTTTTTGGTGGTTCATAAATTTCAAAAAGGGTCCATCATCATCAACAGGTCAATAAGTTTTTAGAGAATAAGTTAATTTTTTTCTCCAAGTGAATTCAGACATGCTTTCCTAGGAATAAAGGCCAATAAAAATCAACATAGTTCATAATGCTACAACGAACTTTGTGTCTGGGTACGGTCTTACCCATTCTCCTTTATTATTCACGTGGTCCTCATTGAAGATCCCCACCCACCCATATGGTGTTCTATACCCATATGGTAGTAAGGGACGATGCAAACGACCGATGTTGTGTACTGCCTACAACACGTTGTCGGCACGTGCAAACAAAGGTTTTGCGAGCCGAATGTGTGATTTCATTTAATTTTCGTACATTTTGACAGACAGAAAATGCTGGAGTGCGTGTAAAGCCAGATGTTTCTACGTAAATGAAGCCAAAGTAGTATGTAAGGCTCGTAGCAAGTGGCCGCAGTTTCTGCTTACCCGTATGGGAAGAAGGCGCGAATTTAGCTATAGCTAAATTCGCGGTTCGCATTCGGTAAGTATAGTATGTAATCTGCATTCGCGATATATTTGCCAAAAATGTAAACAAATATGAGTTTATGGAAAAATAACATTAAATTCTACACAATAAAGTTCACTTTACGCTACAACGTCAAACATTTTTTATAACTTTTTCAATAGTGCTAGTTACTCTGAAATCAACTTAATAACCATTAAAATAAAGTTGATATTTGTTTTACTTGAAATAATATTCATTTGAAAGATAAGTTTGAACAGACTTTAGAAAAGTGCTTGGTGTACCTATTTCCTATATTGTAAGATCTTATTAATTCCCTTTTTCCTTGAACACTTTCAAAACGTTATGCTGACCTATTCAAGTCATGTAAAATAATTCGGTAACGCCTATTAATCTGTCATGACTGGCTAAATTTGTAATCCCCCTATCAGTTGCTTATATTGTTATATATACATACCCAAACGAGGAAACTGAAATAAATAACCCTCTAAAATGATTAATTGTTTCTCTTTAATAATTTTAAGGGTTATTAATTTTAAGGGTTATCTATACAGATAACTTATTACGTAATTCCGGGCTTTTGGGTTATTATGCTGCATCTACACACCTTTCCAAAGATACTAAAACGCAAGTTATGGCTCAAAAGACCAAATTGTAAAATATAAAATTGTTCGTGGTAAGTTTCGACCTTTCGGATATTCTGCGGTTTTCGCAAATGGTCACTCCGTCCGCCGGTCATTTGGGTGGCTAACTAAATATACTCATAAATAAATCTATAATTCTTTCAATATAAGAACCATAATCCTTTTGTTTTTTGGTCTTACCTATGTCGGGGTCACACGGATCTTTGTTCGCAAAATCGAAAAGAATAGCGACTTTTAGTAGGTCCCTCCCTATTAACACTCTTACGGCCAAACCCAAAATCGTATCATCACCAATTTTGGCGTACTCGAGGTAGAAAAACCTATCTACTCGTATCTCTGGTTTTAACGTCCCAAGAATCTATGAGAGATTAAGGAATCTTACCCACATTATCTTTCGACGGGAGGGTATTAATATCGCTCACTACGGATAGCTATTTGTATGAAAAAAACAAAGTATGCGTCCCTGTAACATGTTGACAGATATTTGTTTGTTTGGGTAGTAGAGATGACAAATTGGTATATCCGCCGAATTCCAAGAATAAACATATCTAACTAAGACTTTAAAAAAATACACGTATAATAATATAATTTAAAACATGTCCGATTCACGTCCTTTGCAATCTCTCTCATTTTAATTCGGTGGTCGTCTAGCACCATTTGGTGAACTTTAGCGATGTTATCGTCAGTAGTTGCAGTTTTTGGATGTCCCGAACGTTCATGTCTCCCAAGGTTATACGGCCACGGTTAAATTCAGCTGCCCAAAATTTCGCTGTGGTATATGATGGTGCTGAGTTCCCATACTCAGAGTCCAACTCATCTTTGATTTGCGTAGGCGTATTGACGTTCAAAAACAAAAAGTTTATGACAGCTCGATACTTTTTTTCCATTTTCACAAAAACACTCATATCGACTCACTCAAACGACTGTCAACTGCTGTCAACAGGCTAAAAATTGCGCGTCCAAAATGGCTGAAACTTTGGTGAGTAACTGTCAAAAGATGCACAACTACATTCACTAGCTTTTATTGACGAGTGCTGCTATCTTCACGTTGAGGTTTGGAAACATTTCAGACCACCCTCGTATAACCTCATTTAAAAGTAACCTCAACAAGGTTTGGTGTTTCTTATGTCAAACTGTCAATTACGTTTCATTCCTCCTCTCCGGCGTTAACAATTTGTTCAGCAAAATGCAGCAAAATCTTGATAATGTACTGCATACTTACAGATTTTTAACTTAATACAATAGGAGAGGCCTATGTCCAGCAGTGGACTGCTATAGGTTGATGATGATAACCTAATACAGTCATTTAAGAATTTAAATTTAAAGAAGTTTTTTTTTAAATAAAAAGGCTAATAATAATTATACACTTTTTTTAAAGTGGTGTTGTTGTAACCATAGATATATATTTCTGTGGTTGTAATGGAACGCACGAGAGGTAAAAGTACCTAAAGGAAAAAAATATCTATTGTTTTCGTTAGATAGATAGCCTTATTGATTGTGAGACGACGTCCAAGGACAGATATAATTATACTGTCCATCCTCAATAGCGATCTGTCTTTCACTGAAAATAGGTTTATTGGGTTCGGCCGTGAGGGAATTTCACTAACAAAACTGAACACGATCAGCACATTTAAACCGCGTTTATGATTAAAGCCACAGACAAATTACTTTGTCGTGTTGTGTCGTGACTCGGGATACACCAATCAAACGAACCTGTTGGACTATATACGTCAAATTACAACGAGTTTTGATTGGCTAACACTGCGTCAGAAGGCGACACGACACAACACAGTAGTATGAATCCGACTTAACAATGATGACACTGACAATCATTGTTGAATAGTCAGTGTCGATATTCCACAACAACCTGGAATTATCCATGTTGATGTGGAATATTGGTACTGGCAACTGTTGAACGCGGGTGGATACCTACAGTCCGTTCACTATTATTGTACCTCTGACAGCAGCAATCTAAGAGCAACCTTATTGTAACGGGAATAAAAGTCATTTTGATATTGACAGACATTTTGATATCACTGTGATTTTGACAGTAATGAAAAATCAGAGGTAAATAAACTGTGAACGGACGGTATTGCCGATCGCGTTCAATTTAATTGGTTTAATTCTCCCTAAAATGTTACAAGCATTAAGTACAAAATAAAAGTACACCGGTCAAGTTTCCGACCCCGACTTACGAGTTCTAGGCGCTTTACTTTGTGTAAATAATTTCATCACTAATGCTCTCAAAACGGTGAAGAAAAACATCGTGAGGAAACCGACATGTCCTAGAACCAAATATTCGAAGACATGTGACATCTACCAACGCGCACTGGGCCCGCATGGTAGATTACAGCCCACTCCCTCTCGAAGAGAGGAGATTTGTGTCCCAGCTGTGGGAACGTTACAACGTTCCCACAGCTGGGACACAGGTCTCCTCAACTTCGTATTTGTATCGAAACATTGCTAGGTACGCCGCTTATTTACTTTGCAAATATGAACCAAACATTCATAAACATAAACTTTGCTCCATTCGCTAGTTGAAAAAGTTCGCTCGTATAAAAAGGAAGTTATACTGTCGAGTTTGAAAATAAATTACGTGCCCACTCTACAGGATACAAAAGGTCTATTCGGATAAATGAAGGCTCTAAATATCAACTGTTTGTGTGTATTTAATTGACTGTTGCTTACCTTTTCGTAAGAACTGGTAACATAGATAGGGCAGGTCTTTGCTCCGGTGAATCGGTTACGGCTTTTGGTCGTTTATTGGATTCTTTCGGCGTTGTGGCGAGGTTTTCTTGGAAAGGTTGGAAGTTTTCTCATTAAATTAGGGAATTATTCTGTCCCGGTTTTGCTGAAAATAACTCTGTTATGATAGATTTCTACGTATGATTTTTAATAGGTCCATACCAATTTAATTTGAGCCTGTTCAAATTAAATTAGGTAGCGAAACTGTGCAGACGTGGTCGGTGTCGATATCTAACCATAAATAAAAAAATTAAAAAAATACGTTTTTTTGGAGTTCAACGACCGCTGTTATTGTTACTACTTGAAGTAGGAGTTGAGAAAATGTTGTTTTCTTTTGTTTTATCGCGTTTAAACATTGATCTGATACCTATCACGTCTGTGAAGTTAACACAAAAAATTCACTGATTTTTAAGGTTCCGTACCCAAAAGGTAAAACGACTATTACTTAGACTCCGCTGTCCGTCTGTCACCAGGCTGTATCTCATGAACCGTGATAGTTGGACAGTTGAAATTTTCACAGATGATGTACCTATTTCTGTAGCCGATAAAACAACAATTAATACTAAAAACAGAATAAAATAAATATTTAAGGGGGCTTCCATACAACAAACGTGTTTTTTTTCAGCGTTTTTGCCTTGTGGTACGGAACCCTTCGTGTCCGAGTCCGACTCGCACTTGGCCAGTTTTTTTAAACCGATATTTCAAGTGACTACACTAACTGCTGTCGATGACCCCACAAAAAACTGACCATCACGCCTGCAGAGTTTCGCTAGCTAATTTAGTTTGACCCTGTATATTAATCCTCCTAGAATGAGATCCCAGCGACATAATCATTCATTGACTTTGACATGTTCAAATGTGATTGATTACTTTCGTCTAGTATTCACTGGTACGATCCAGATTACCCCCTGCTCACGGAATTGAAAGCGCGTGAAACTGATCGTGGGACATTCAATTATATTCTTATAACATTCCACTGAGTTCGGGTCTGTGAGTTATGTGATGGGGACCACAAAGTTCCCATTAGCATGTCGGAATATCGGCGAGATAGGGAAAATACAATTTATGAGTTAGGTTCTCTTGATAGATTGATAGCAAAACCGAATTTAATTAAAAATTTTAGGTAAAAAAATCAGCATTGCCATCCAACGTCGCAACTGATTTGACAGCCTTTTGGGCACATTTCCACTGACAGCGATGCTGACGAATTTTACGATGCCCAATGAGCTTTTCTCTTTTTTTTTTCCTTTTTAAACTTGTGCATAATAATATTTTTAGTATTAGATTGTATATTGTATAGTGTGAGTAATAAACATGAACAGAGGGGCAAATTTTTGCCAAGTTTTTGACATTGATTGTCGTTGAGATGAGATTGCGACTAGATTTTGAACGTTTTTTAATTACGGGAATTTGGCCTTCTGATTGAAATGTTAAAATTTAAAGTTAACATTTGGCTTGCTTACGCAAACGTAAAAGTCGTAGAAAATACAATACCTAATCCCAGTTCAGATAGAATGAAAATGTAGACGGAATTACGTTTGAAATGATCGAAGTATCCCGCGACTGGTTCTGAATTATTTCTATATATGTATGTACAATGTTGGAAGTAATTACTTGGAGGATCGACGTGACGTAAATGTCTTGTGTGCTTGGAGTAGCTTTGCAGGTATTCAAAGTAATTGAATTATTATAAAATAAATTATGACAAAAATAAATTTTGCGAGACATGTACGCGACATTTATTCGAGCGGGAAGCAGTTAAGTGAAGCCGAATAATAATATTTGTGATAAAACATCGGAAAATCTTGTCTCTATGTTGTAACATAGGAAAGTTTCCTTTTGACTTTCACTCCTCAAGTTTAGTCTCATTGTCGTTTTTATTATTAACGTTGACTTTAACATGCAACTTGACATTTAGTTGCGATCAATCAAGCTAACGCACAAAACATATTTTTTAGAAAAATGTAAATTATTCGGTTGAAAAGTGTTAACAACGAGAGATTTAAAGAGTGTATCATAAATCGTATAACGTTTAATAGACGAGTTTTCAGGCTAATAGCAGTTCTTGGTATCCCTTGTTCGGCAGATTTACGATGTGCTAAACCACAAGCGTTCGAATTGGATGCCATTTTCCTTCCTCTGACAATAATATTAAAATATATATTCCTATTTATCGCCGATCGAGGAATTTAAAACATTATTGATGTTCAATTTAAAAGCCGCGATTTGATACATACAGATTTTACTGAATATATCTTTGCTTTCAACTGCAACTATATTCGTGGGCTAAGTTTCGAGCTAAGTAATAGTTAGCTTTTAGAATCAACAACAAGGAGCATCTAAGATACTTCTTATTGGTGAGACACTCATAATCTCTGTAACTAATAGAAAATAAAGATAGCAAATAGGTGAAATAAAATGAGGCTATGAACTCAATCGAAACCCATTTAATACAGAACAGTTTATTATTTCTCACTGAAGTATTGTCACTGTTACTGTTAGCTTGATGACCCCATGACTTCCATGGACATGTGGCCCACTTGTCGTTGGTTGTGTCCACCATCGTCTACGGGCCTGCTGCGATGCCTTGTAGCTGGCTCAGAGCTTCACAATAGTAGTTATTTTGGCCCATAGCTCATTGAGCATGCGACAGACTAGGCCATCCGCGGCCTGCAGAATTATTGACTTTGTTAGTACCGTAATTTTGCATTTATAATAAAAAAAACCTAGCGTAAAGATAATCTAAAAACATAGCCTATAATTGACTGTTATGGATTTCAATAAACTCTTGAAGATAAATTAATGATTATCATAAGAAAATTGTCTGTTACGCTAGTAAGAGTTACATTTAAGTGAAAATGAACACTGAAACGTTTTAATTTCTCAGAAACAGGGTAGGCATAACACAATTTCAGGTACCTAAAGACAAATATGCAGCTACACTTTTATATTGGATAATCCCTGCGAATATGTCAGTAAAGTAGAAGTATATTCCCATCCTAACGGAATTGCTTGTAGACGTTTTGTAAGAAAATATTCTTGTTCATTTCGCTATGAATGAAGTGAAGTGATAACGACCAAGTAAAAGGTACGAACCCTTTCAGTATATTGTAAAATACACGTGTATTTCTTGAAATGTAAGAATTTATCTATTCACTGGAGTGTTTAAAGTATTTTAGGTCCATTTTTATGTTGTCAGATTTTATGTAGAGCCATAAATCTTTGCAGAATAATAAGACAATTTGTTTAATATTGAACAATGATTTAAGAAAATTATATTTTATCGTTTTTTGTATTACCGAAATTACTTATACCTAAGTAGGAAAAAAACAGTTTTAACTTTCAAGAAAGCACACCGAAACTATTGGAACACCTCGCACTAAGATCCGTTGATTAATTTTTGTTTTGATACGAACCCATAGCAGCTGTAAATTGTAAAAGAATTATTGGAAATGAAAGGTCATGAAGAATTGCAGTTGTACGAGTATAAGCCTTATCAACACTCCGAGAAAGGTCACGATACGATGTTTCACGACTTGATATTTTTGTTCTATTGCTGACAAGTAGTCGGCACAAATTACATTTCGATCGTATGCCTCACGGGTCGATCGATCTGGCAGTCGCTTCATGTAAAATACTGGTATTCAGCTGCATCTGTTAAAAACTTTTTAACAAAAAAAAACCGACTTCCAAAAAAAACACTACAAACTGAAAAATAACTTTAATTTCGGAAGTCGGTGTCTTAGGGATCAGTATTTTAGTTTTTGCCACCGACTTCCGAAATTAAAGTTATTTTTCAGTTTGTAGTGTTTTTTTTGGAAGTCGGTTTTTTTTTGTTAAAAAGTTTTTATTTCTCGCTTTTTAGTGGGTCTATTTATAATTTATCTAAGTTACAATAGCCTAATGTCAACTTGCCCATCGCCTTTTTATAAAATATTCCTTTTCTCGATGCAGGGACGTTAATTGTTGAGGAGTTCTCCTTTTATTAGTTTTTAGATTAGATGCTGATAATCCTGGCTGCAGCATCAGGCCAAACTTATGTCAACATTCCATTGAACATAAAATTAGTCCTGTTTAAAATGAGCCCAAACACGACTACGGTGCTGTAATTTCAAGGTTTGTACTTTTTCTGATGCTCCTGGCTTCAGCATCAGGTCTTCGGTGTTCTTCAGTAACAGTACGTTTATCCACACATCGAGCCCTTTTCAATGAGCCTAAACACGATATATCTGCTGTTAGTTGTCGAGGAGTTAGGTACTCTGCAGACTATCCTGACTGCAGCATCAGGTCATGACTTGATGATCATGAGACCAAATGTGGCAAATGCCCTATCAAACATCAAAACAATTTACTAAAACAGTCCTTGCCTGTTCGAGTAACTTCTTACTGTTAAGGAGTTGTACCTTCCATCATCAGCCCAGCTACCTGAGATGGTGACAACCATACACAAATACACAATACGATACTTCATAAAATATGCGAAAAACAATAAGTGAGCCTACAAAATTTGAGGGTTGCCCTCGATTTCTCTAAGATCCCATCGTCAGATCCTAACTTGGTGACAATGGGACTACCTCAGAACTATCTACTTTCGAACAAAAAAAGAATTTTGAAAATCCGTCGACAATTGGCGGAGTAAACGATGAACAAACATACAAAAAAAACAAAAAAAAAAAAAAACATACAAACACCCGAACATAGTACCTCCTCCTTTTTGTGAAGTCGGTAAAAAGGCTAGGCAGGTGATGATGCCGTGCGTGTCAATAAAAATATGCCGTAGTACGTACAAGGCGTTACAGACTGAACAATGCACAGATCATCGTACTTAGCGACACTACTCCGAAAATTATGTGACGGAAATTCAGCGTGTTTATTTCGGCCTAATTTGTTGTAGGTCATTGAGAAACGTAATATAGGCGTAAGCACGCTGAATTTCCACCGCGTAATTTTCGGCAGATACTGCAAATCGGGTATCTTCGTATTCATTCATAATCAAAATGTGTTTAAATTTTAGTATTTATTCATTCGGATTCTCGTTAAGCCCTGAAGGTCACAATATATGAACCATTTGTCAAACTTATTCATCACAATAGTGAACGCTCAGAACATTAAGTAAAAGGTGTTAGAAAATTGTCGTACCATAACTAAAGGGAACTATTTTTAACAGACCATTGAACACTTACAAACGATTTAATCGCTTCTTAGAAACACGGCTCATGATTATGTATGTCCTCGTAACACGGACAGTGACTGAGGAATATTTTCTTTGGTGCACAATATACATGTCTGTTTCTCTAAAACCAAATTTTAATGATTGGCAGCTGTCACAATTTAAAACCTAGCAAAATAAATCGGTAAAGCTCCCAACGAGTAATACTGGTTCACGAAAAATACGTCTTAATTTTACGGATTCATTTTTTTAACCGACTTCAAAAAAAGGAGGAGACTAATTATCAATTCAATTCTATGATGGAACGAGCGTGCCCAGAAGATGCCTAACTCCCAGGTATCGACGAAACACTGCTGTGTTTCGTCGATGCGTGCCAGTCAAATAAGGTGTTGGATGTGACTGTCCATGATGCGCCGAGCACTAGGTTCAGATGAGTAACTGGCGGAACAAACTGCGCTACATGAGGAGGCTTCTTCATGCATCCCAAAAAAAGGTTTGAACACTCTAATCGCAAGCCAGTCAGATTTGAAAAATTCTAATGAAAGGCTATAGTCTATTTAACATCACGCTACGACACTTAGGAGCCGAGCAAAAAGAAGAAAAGAAAGAACGAATGCTAAGTGAAAGCGAAGTAATAGCGCGGGCAGGCGATGTGACGCGACGGGGTGGGTTGGGGGAGCAAGAAATTTCATGCGGACGAAGTAGAGGGCAGAAGCGGATGAAGTCGCGGGTAAAAGCTAATATAAAACATAATTTCTACGTTACGATACATAAACGCGAAAACAATAAATTCACACTAACCCCACAAGCTATTACCCTCACTTTAAAGCTCATATAACAGGGTTTTCCCAACATTATTTTCCACTTAAAAACGTCATAACGTCCAAATTAAATGATTTTTGTTACACAATTTTGCATTAACTAAGTTTGCCCTGGAGTTTCGCTTACCTGGTGGCCTACTTATGTTCGACATTTATAGTACACTATGAGAAAGATGCGGCGTCTAGTTGGAAACTACATTCGTGCATACTTTACCAACGTAGATTTTCTGAGATAAATAGGTAGTGAAAGAAGACGTTGAAAATTTTGGTTCGTTATCCGAAAACCTTTCAGGTTGATATCCTTTGTGTTTATTTGCATCGTGCAGGTAAAGCTTTATGAGATTTTTAGCTGCATGCCGAAAAATTATTGATAAATTAACGCCAGAGCATAAAAAACGAATAATCTTTATTATGTTCAACATAATATAGGTACCTTAATTACATAATTATGACTAACGATAGGAAATGAAATAAACTACAGATTGTTTATTCGGTACAAACAAAACGCCATTATAAAAAAATACATTAAAGAGGTACACACAAATTTAGCCAAAAACTTCATACTCAGTAATTTAAAAAAACTAAGTATTGAATGCAGAGAGTACTTTTTGATAGACTGAAAATTGAATGATACACATATGTACTAGCGGAACCCTCGTTAGAGTTCAAGCCTCAGTTTAGGGCGATCCTGGGGGGGCGCACGTAGACTACCAGGGTATGTAGGTAGGTAACAACGTGACCTTTAATTAATTTGTTTTTCTATAGCTAGGTAATCTCGTAGTTAGTCACTGTTGGAAGTTGCAATATTTTAATTTATATTTACACATTGCAATATTGTACTATTGTCATCTTGACAGATCATATTCTGTCAGTTGTATTCAAAGACTACAATATGATGCTGGTGGTATTGTGACACTCCTTTGACAAGTGCGAATAAAGATGTCTTCGGATTTGCATTCAAGGTAACAAGTGCGTGTTATCGTTCTTCCCATCCCTCATCTCCTGGAAATCAAACCAACCGACAGTCAACTATAACAAAAAGGGAGTCTAGCAGGAATGCTGAGTAGTGCCACACACCAGCACATAACACCGCCAAACACCCGAACAGTCGCCACAGACTGCTCACTAAGGAGTATTGTAAGCGTGGTGATCAATGGCATTAATACTCGGCCCTTTTCTGTATCCTTTGACCTTGTCAGAACAGCAACAGACTGTGGTAATCAATATCTAAGTACTATGCACGGTGGCAGGGAGATCCACGCGTAAAGTGTAACCATACATTCAGCACAATACATGATTCTAGAACCCTAGTGTAAAAAAAAATCGCCGGTTACAAAATGGTGGTTACAGTTTTCGTCGGTTATAATAATAATAATAATATTCCACAACTATCACACAACGCCGTCTAGTCTCAAGCTAAGCAGAGCTTGTGTTATGAGTACTAGACAACTGATAAACATACTTATATATTTCTAAATACATACATTTATAGATAAATTACACCCAGACACAGAACAAATGATCATGCTCATCACACAAACATTTGTCCTGGGTGGGAATCGAACCGTGGTTACAGTTTTCGTCGGCTATAAAACGGTGGTACAGTTTGCACGTCGATGTTTCTGCCACCCTGTATTATATGATAATAATATAAATGCCAAAGTAACTCGCCCTGTCTGTTCGTTAACTTTTCGCCTTAACGGCGAAACATTTTTTTTTTTAATCCTGGTAGTATGTTCCTGTAGAATAATTTCCGACCTCAACGCGGGCGAAACCGCGGGGAAAAGCTTGAATTATTATAAGTAGAGCACGGCACGCCTGTATATGTTAACAAGGTCAAGGAAAAGGTATTCCTATTTACACTTTCAGTTCAATAAATACATTGTACCTTCCTTTATAATTTGGGACGGAAATTCGTTATATAGGGGACATTACAAATTTAAAGTCCGGCAGAATTTCTTTTCGGAAAACTCGCATTGTTCAAGTTGAGAATCGGATCATTAAGCTTTCACAGCCATGGTTTCTAGGAAAATACAATTTAAATCAGTGTTTTTGAAGGGAAATAATGACCTAACTTTATAATATAATCCATTAAGTAGGATGGTTACTTAACTAATTGGATCTTTGAAACATTGTTTCTAAATTGTAAAGTATTTTGCTTTTGTACTGTTCTTCACAAATTAAAACGTCAAATTAGGTATGAAAGAGTTTATTTTATTAATATATCGCCCCGCGGTTTCACCCGTATAAGTACCGATCCCAAAATATCGGGATAAAAACCATCCTATTTCGACGCCCCCAAACAATAAGTCGGTAATTTGCTATTATGGACTTTTTATTGTTATGTCAAATTCGGCACCCATGGGTTGGGATAGGTACATCTTAGTAATTTATTTCACATTTTACGTTGTGATATTTACGAAGATATTAGGACGAGATAAGTATCTTATCGTATCAATACCGAAGTGTTTTGAGTATTTAGTATTGGTAAGTTGCTATTCCCACCTATTGGCGTATATAAATTTCGTGCAGTTCTTTGGTAAACGCTAGCACGTTGTTGTTGTTGAATTATTTTGAGTAAGCTCAAACCGTAATGGGTACCTATTATCAAGGTTTTTAAAGTAAATAAGTTGAAGCGTATTGCATACGCTTCAAAGAACACGTCTGCCGGTCGATTCTGTAAAAATCTCACCGTGAAAACTTAGGTGAAGTGAGTTTGTTTTTGCTAGGAATTATTGACAGCTCACTTCACCTAAGTTTTCACGGTGAGATTTTTACGGAATAGCACCGCTGGTCCCGTTTTCGACAAATGTCGTAAATGATACTGTGTCAATTTAAAATAACCACAATAACACCGTAATGACAAATTACGTATCGTCTTTATGATAAGGTATAACGTTGGAAAAGTCCGTATTGTAATGTATCAACATTTTCGACAAATTGACTGCATAATCTTTGTAATACTTAATTATTCTCTTAAATTGCAAGGATTTTCACACAGATAATGTAATTTTGACATCATAATGGAATTACACCAAATATAGCTTTCGTTTGATGTGTCAGTCGCCTCAATACTCTGACTCGATGAAAAGATATTCATCAAAAATAGAAAAACGTTTCTCCTGTAAAATTTAAGTTTTACGACTACCGACTTATTGCTTGGGGGCGTCGCTATATCTTAATCCAGGTCATGGTCTACCCATGTGCCAAACTTTATCCAAATCCGTTCAGCCGTTGTAGCGTGAAAGCGTAACAAAGAAACATACAAGAAATCAAGAGAAGAGAATAGATCTCTTTATTATTACCTATTAGTTTAGACTTACTCATAAAATACTGATGATGTGTTGATTTTGTAAACTAACTTTACAAAATAATATGGAGCAAAACGGACCACATGTGTTAAGTGAGCGCAGCTTATTTCAATACCTATACGAAATTAGATACCAATATACCTAAGTTAAAAAAAAAAATATTCTAGTAAGTAGTTCCATCGCTTTAAATTTTCACTTCCATTCGATGTTTTATCTGTATGTTGCACTTAACACTATGAAAATAACTTGCATTCCGAATTTAACACTGCGCTCATACCGTTAAATTATATCGATCCGGGATGGATGTGGCCCATAAATGAAGTCGAGATATTTTACTCCCGTCTTATTGGTTCAGACAATATAACAAATTAAACCTTGTACGCTGATTGGACAATAAAAGAATAGTGCTGAATTCTATTGGATGTTTTTCAGTTCACGCATATTATTGAAAGTTTCCGGTTCTTTGCGCGTTTCATTTGACACGATGAAATTGCTTTATGGTGGATAGACATGCGCAACATGTTTGCAATCAAAGTTGTGTAATGCAACACTGTATTATGGCCGAGTTGCGGACAAAGAACGGAATGACGCTGAACATGCAACAATAGGATTCGATGTTCCGAGTCGCGCTTTTCATTTGGTGCTTATGTGATGTCGATTGTTTGAGTACGAACTCGGACATCATAACTAGGTTTGAATGACAGTTAAATTAGTTACCAACTGTTATCAACTTTTGTTTGAAACATTCCTGGTTTTTGACAACTAATTTGATTTTTGTTGTATAGCTTTAGCATAAATAGCTCTATTTTGATTGAATATAAATTATATTATTAATTATATTGTAATTGTTTAGTTAATTCCAACTTATTTCGGGATGGCCCGACTAGGTTTCAACCTGAAACTAGTCGAGCCGTCCCATCCCCGTCATGGTTATTACCTGTGTAGGTTACATAACCATTATCTACATAATTGTTTAGAAAACAATGTAGCGTAACACACGTTTTGAATGTCATTATAAATGATATTCAAAGTAATAGTGTGTTTTGCAGTTGGTATTGTTATTGTAATTCAAAACAGTCTTCAACTTCAGATTCAATAAGTTACTCCATGCTAATCACACTAATATTAAAAAGGCGAAAGGTTGTGAGTGTGTATGTGTGTGTTTATATGTTTGTTACTTCTTCACTCTCAAACGGCGGGACCAATGTTGATAAAATTTTGTATGGAGGTAGCTGACACCCTGGATTATCTTTTGATTACTTTTTATCTCGAAATTCCCACGAGATCGACACCGCGGGGCGCAGCTAGTGTTTCATAAGCTAGATGCTTTTAACAATAAAAACACAAAGTTTTTATATCCAAATGAGCTATTCTACTGTTGAATTGCAGAGTCTGTAAATCCTTCAGGAAAACATAAATTTAATCAGATATTAAATTTACTATGTTACTGAATTTTGATGAAGATTATCACATCCATTCTTTCTTTATATTATGTAGAAAGGAGGATACCCATTTCTTAATCCATAGGAGAAAACACAGTGGCCAGTAATTAGCCAAATATCTACCCATAATTATACACGCCTTGGAAAATACAAAACAATAATCTTAGTAGAAGAGCCACGGGATTGGAACTTTTTAATAACACTGTCATTTTGTCTTCCGCTGGTCCCTCATTCCCGTATTTGCCCGGCTCTCGTAAAACGTTTATTGGCATTTTGACAACTTAGATCCACGAGCATCGAGACACTGCTCGTTTCCTTTATATTTCTTTCGAATGGAAACAGTAAAAAAGTATTCCTGAGTGTTGTGTACGGGAGATGCACCGACGTACTCCGTGACATACTTTTGAAGTTTTGATCTTTGGCACGTGTCGCAATACTCGGTTGCAAACGAGTATTCTTATTGTTTTTCTTTGATCTGAGTGTTAAAGGTGCAGTGGTGGCCAAGTGGTGTCGGCCCCGACTGTCGTGAGTTCGAATCCAGACATGAAATTTACTTTATGTATTCCATTTCATCACCACTGCTCTCAAAACAGTGAAGGAAAACATCGTGAGAAAACCGGCATGTCCTAGAACCATAAATTCGAAGACATGTGACATCTATCCGCACTAAGCCCGCGTGCTGGATTACGAACTACCCCTCCATAGAGAGGAGGCCTGTGTCCCAGCAGTGGGAACATTATAAGCTAATTATACTTATGCTGAGTGTTAAAGATTGTTTCTATAAATTCTCCAATGAAACAGTAAAAAGTCTGGTGTATTTTTTATATAAAAAAAAACTATAATTGCACCAGACTTTTTCCAGTTTCATTGGAGCATTTACAGAAGGAAAAAAATCTTTAACACTCAGATCAAACGCATTTCTGAAGTCCATAACACGAGCACTAACTTGCACTAACGCAAGTTTCAAACGCGATGTTCTTTTTAATTTATTGATAAAATGTGTTATGGGTCTTTTCTCAAAGTTCTAGTTTTTGTTTCACGAGAAATGATGTAGAATTTTGCAAAACTGTAAAGTGTTTTTATGCTCGCGACTGTACCTATATACCTTGTGGAAATCAAACCCTCTGCCAATAGCGGCGCCAAACAAAACAAATTAAATGTAACGCTAGTTTATTACTTGACAGAACGTTTACTCCCTTCCTTAGGTACATTATGAAAGTAGTTTGTTCAAAATCGTTTACTGAAACAATTTCTGGTTTTTTTTTTCGAAAATTAATTAAAACTACGCAAATTACAGTTACACTTCCAGTTCCGCTGTATATACTATACTACGCCAGACCCTGCAACTGTGTGCATGCTGCTTAGATTTGTAATGTGGCCACAATTTTCTCCCACAATCACTCAACAACTCATTCAATAAATCTCAAAAACTCAACTCATTTAATAAATAAACAATGTTTTATACATAACTAGCAGCGCCCCGCGGTTTCACTCGCAAAGTGTCGATCCCGTTCGAAAGAGACGTGGCGCCATCTATTATCATAATAGCGGTATTGTTGTTTTCCTCCGGAGGTAGTACCCTATATCCGTTTCTGTACACCTGACAACGTATATGCAAACTTTCTGGATGTTCGGTTCGGTGGTTTAGGCGTGAAAAGGTAACAAACAAACTTACTTTCGCAATTATAATATTATAGTTAGGTTTCAGGATGATCGGTTCATTGGTTTAGGCGCGAAAAGGTAATAAACAAAGTAACAAACTTACTTTTGCATTTACAGGGTTATTGGTAAAACATTAACAACCTCTTAAGATGTTATTGTACTCATCATTATAACCAACTTTTACTATGGGACCAAATATGAAATCGCGAAAAAAAAAAAACCGCTGTTCGTATATCTCGTCAAAATGTAGGGCACAGCTGATTTTTTTTCGCGATTTCAGGTTTGGTCCCATAGTAAAAGTTGTTCATAATGATGAGTACAATGACCTCTTAAGATGTTGTTAATGTTTTACCCATAACCCTGTATAATATTATTATTAGTTAGGACTAGTTAGGATAGTAAAAAATCTTTATTATTAAAACATAATATTCTATTGGTGTGTTTGTTGGTGTGCATCAGCTCTGGGGCATATTGTGTAGAGTGGTTCTAATCTATTCACAAGTGAAAAAGACAAAGCCTTCAGTGTTACCAACAGAACACGTTTCCATATTTTCTGGCGCCATGAGGCAAAACTTCCCAGCAGAAGTTTGTAAGTAGTCGCGGGTTGCTCAGTTGCTCACCGCTAGCAAACTACATAATAATCTGATTTCAGCAGTTTACTCTTAGTTAGTAGCTTGTGTAGTGGGGGATAGGCACCAGCTACGATTTAGGTTAGAACACTTTTCGAAGACGTAGCAAATGTATCAATTCATTGGATTAGCTCTGATGTGTTGCTTTTTTGACACGTGTTTATTTGTTACTTTTTCCTCTAACGTCCCTGCTGTCATTCGTGGATCTTTGACAGTCGTTACAGGTAGTCAGAAGCCCGAAAGTCTGACAACCAGGCTTACCACGGGGTATCGTATTACCCAGTAACTGGGTTGTGGAGGTCAGATAGGCAGTCGCTCCATGTAAAATTCAGCTGCATCCGGTTAGACTGGAAGCCGACCCCAATATAGTTGGAAAAACGCTAGGCAGATGATGAGGCCTCTAACGACTGCGACGCTTCGGTCAATTTAGTCTGTCTATATTTTCGAAATTACATCTAGGGTTACATACCCAACATCACGCCTGTACTCCCTGAAGGGATACACAGAGGTGTACCCCGGTACACCCACATTTCACCAGTTATGTTGATGTCCCGGCGCCGGCTGTCAGTGAAAACCAGCGCTGGGGCTCTGTCTAGCATAATGCTGAGCGATAGCCGTTTTGCGTGGATGTGACGCATGTTTCCCCCTACCCTTTCTTATTATTTTTTTTGTGTTTATGTTCTTTATTGCGTCATGTTTACCGCAAATAAATGTATTTTCTTTCTTACTTTATACCAATTTATAGGATTGCCATCAACCGGGCAAATATCCAGACGTCGGGCTGCTACTGAGAAATTCTTAATGAAAAACCCATTAACACTGCCGACATGAGCATCGAACCCAGGTCCTCATGCTCAGCAGTAGCCCTAGCCCGACCAACGATTCCGTTACCTAACCTCTATCTGAAATACAAAAAAAAAACTTAGCTTTAGTTTTACCTTTCACCGTTTATTATCGAGAGGATTATCTTTAGCTTCATCGTCACCCATTTAGTACGGTTAAGAGACAATCCTGGGAACTGTGTCTATTACGCACAATTCTATTATACCTGTGGGAGAGACGGTCTCTTGATGACAGCTTTATTGCTGATAAGAGAGAGAAAATACTTCCCTCTCTTCCCTTCATACAATTTAAGTGTAAAAGCTTTGTTTTTTTTTTCTTATTGATTCGTGCACTGAAATATTTTGTACATAAATAAAGTTAAGTATTTAATATTCCCGAACAGTAAATTTTTAATTAACAAAATGGGTTCGTTAACGCAAAAAATGCACGGCACTTTATCAATAAACTTTCGAAAAAACAAAGTGAGCTTTTTGGATAATGGGTGTCTTATATTTTTTATTTATAAACGGATGCAGGCATTAATCACTTTATGTCCAGAATACTGCTAAAAGAGAATTTATTTAAATCAAGGAATTACCATTTCGCATTCGAACGTTTAATACATATTATGTGAAATTAATAGATATATTATCTTGTTGATCGAATGGAACATCGAAACTGAGAACAATTGACAGCCACAGAGTTGTGATTCATACTGTTTTAAACTAAAATAAATTTATGAATATACTAGCGACCCATCCCTGTTTTGCCCAGTTTTTACAACTTGACAAAACCTAGTAATAGTAATAATATATTATGTTTGCGTTTTGAATGTTGTCACCACTGCTTTCAAAACGGTGAAGGAAACATCATGAGAAAAGCGGCATGTCTTAGAACCAAAAATTCGAAGACTTGTGACATCCATCAACCCGCACTGGGCCCGCGTGGTGAATTATGGCCCGCTCCCTCTCACAGAGAGGAGACCTGTGTATTGGGAATATTATAGGCTGATTCTGCACCATTGATGGTGCAGGTCAATGGTGTATACGATACAACGGGTGATTATAAGTTGCTAACTTTAATATTAATCACATAACCGTTCCGGAATAAATTCTTTAAATGATGGTGAAAACCCGATCAAAAACCTCTGCGTATTTTAGAAAGACATCGCGGTTACACACAGACACGAAAATCGACTTGAACTTATACTAAGTATGATGTCAAGGTTACGTTGTAACAATTTAAAACGTTTTTCTCACAAAATAATTAACGAAATTGATGACAGCTTCAGGGCGTGAATTGTGATTTCGATTGGGGAGTTTACGTCTGTAAACCCCTAATATTCATCAGCGACCGTCAGCGACAATAGTCGAAAGTCCGCCCTTTAACTTTTTATTACGGCAAACAGACTAAACCCAGAAGGCGTGTTTTATATTTCCTTAAATTGATCTGAGGGGCAATTCTTTAAGAACGTTCACAGTCTGATCTCAGTCTCAATCTGTCAAAACTACCTCTAATTTCCCTAAATGTTTGACAAGTTTTGACATTTCTTGTCGCTGAGATGAGATTGCGACTAGATTTTGAACGGTTTTAATTACGGGAATTGACCTTCAGATATCGTTTCTAAGACACCTAACATCATTGGTTTCCAAGAAGTGATATGTAGGTACTGCTGCACACAAGATCATAGAGCGACAACTGTCTCTTGCAGTTGCTGACGTGACGATGATTGTCGACCTAAAGTGTCGGTCGTCTGTTAGCTCTTTAACAAATAAGCGATGGTCTACATAATTGGGGCTGTCATGTATAGCGCAATTAGTTATGATCCTCACTGGAGTAATAAAATCTAATGGACTGGCGTTATATGGGCCACTGTTTTTTTATACCTTTCTATTTTATTCTTTTGTTTTTCACGGGGGATGGTATGAGAGGACAATTTCCCGGTTTTATTTTTATATAGACGCTTTCACTAATGGATTTTGGCGTATCAGTGCAAATAAAAAGTGTGCCTAAGCGTGAAGCAATTATTCTTTGACCAGCGCTGGGGTTCTGTCTCGCATAGGGTCTTAGCATTATGCTGAGCGATGGCTGTTTTGCGTGGATGTGGCGCATATTTGTGTTTGTGTTCTTTCTCTGCGATGTTTACCGCAATTATACGTATTTTCTTTCTTTGTTTTTCTTTTGTCTCTTCTTTATTTTTAAAAATCGAATCCCAATAGCTTTCCTGAATCTTGCAATAGAAATATTTTAAAATTTCACCCCAACGCTGCACCGCTGTAATTCCTTACGTAGAATCAGCTTATATAGGGTTTCCTGAAACAGACACGATTGCCTTTCCTTCGAAGAAAATAAATCAGCTGTGTAATTGATTATAAAGAAAACAAAATTTTAATTTTATGAACCTAAATCCCTATGTGTAGTAAAATTAACTACCGTCTAAACATTGTTCTAAAATCCGTAGCTTATTGCAGTTTGTAAAATAATTCCTTAGATAGCGGAACGGGAACAATTTGAATTAAGCCAGGTGAAAAGCTAGGAGATTGCAGTTAACGTTTAGAGGTAATATGTGATCTGATAGCGTTATAGTAATTACCGAGACACTTAGTAGGAAGCTATATATGTTTACCTACTTATAAGTCGCTTCGACGTGCATTCTCCATACCATAGATAATAATAGAAATACCACGCCTGGACAGGAAAGTCTGCGCCTGGTGATGGGGACCATCGCAGGACACTGCTCGCTAAACAGACACTTCCACCCAATAGACATAACGGACAGTCCCCTGCGCAGGACCTGCATGGAGGCTGAGGAAACCGTTGCGCATGTGCTCTTTGAGTGCACAGGCGTCACCCAGATTAGGTCAGAATCCCTCGGGACACAAAGATCTTACACAGATGTTCTCAACAGGCCAGTAGATTTAATCAACTTCTGGAGGGAAGTGGGCTGGTTAGAATAACCACCGACGGCCACCATGGCCCACGCACAATGGCCCACTTGAAGGACTAAGTGCGGAAACCAAACCCATAACATAGAACATAGAAATACATGTTACCTGCCAACTTTTTAAACCGACTTTTAAATAAAAAGTGCTAAAATAGATTATCACATAAAAGGCGTGCATATGCACACATTCATTATTAAAATGTGTAGGTATTAATTTGCCGACCAGCATTTCCCCGTCCCGCCCATTTTCAATGTTTTTGACTTTCCAAAATGTTAAGTAAGTACCAAGGTGTTGGCATAGATGTAAATTGTGACATGGAAAAGGCTACAATATCGTTTGGCTATAACCAGCCTCTCTGCCATATTTCAGCAAAACGAAAATCAGGTCAAGGGCACGTTAGAACGATACAGACGGTGCCGGTTGTCGTACAGTATTGGTACCACTGGTCTAATCATTCTAAGAATGGCAGTAATTAGTGCCCAGTAATTCAATAGTGGAGTTCTTAATGAAATTATACTGGATGACTTGTAACTTGACGTACTCCTTCCAGGACGTGATATCGTTACCCATACGCAACAATTAAGCACCCAATAAAGCCTAGGGGAAAATGTATGGAATTCGGGAAAACCCAAGTTTTATGTACCTAAGTATTTTTGAAAATTTCCGAATTCCTCACTAAATATAATTTTCTCTAAACTCTCAAATTGAAAGGCTTCCATTACAGAAGCAACCGTTTTGACTTGTTAAGTTGAAACAAACGCAAGGTGTCAACTTATCAAGTCTACTACTTAACAATTTTTTCAAGGATTACCAATTTCGGGTAAGCTAAAAACAATAATGTTAGCAATAATCTTGTCTCATTTTTTTGTGGAAATAGTGGAACACCAGACTTCGCCACTTCGCGGACTATGTCTCACCTTCTCTCCTATGCTCCAAAGCCTATGCGAAGTCAAAACCACCTATGCGCTGCCACCGACGATGTCATAGCAGTGGCGAAGTATTGGGCCACAGTACCACCCACACAAAGAAGAAGAAGAGCGAATAAAGTAAACTATTAATCGATGGATATCGATTTAGGACATTGAGGGACATTTTTCCCGTTTTTATACTGAAGAGTGATGGAATCTGAGAGCCAACTCTTTAAGCACGAAGTCCGTGATTTCCAACTTCGTATCACTTACAGTTTATTATTAGTTTGGAACCCAAACTAAGAATGAACAACCACACGATTTGACAGTTGTAACTACTCCTCTTGTGTATTTTCCTTTCCGAAAAAAATTAATTTTACACTTGTTTTGACTGATCAACTATTTCCTTCCATGCTAAAATGCACCAACTAAGGAGGGTAAATTATACTCCTGTGATAGCTGCATAACCACAGACCATCAACATAGTTAGTTAATGCCGGGCACTTAAAATGTAACTTGGTCGTCCGCGTCGGTAGTTTTTCACCGCGACAGCAGGGGTCGGGGGGAAGGGACTTACTGTTATCCGCCTTTTACAATTTATATTCATCGTAAAGTCCACTTAAAATGTATCTTTAATTATTATTTAGTAAGTTTATGTTCTCTTGGGATTTCTTTTTAGTGCTTTATGCACATACTTAATTACTTCTTAATTAAAGTCACAACATTGTCATTGGGAGGAATTCTCCTATTTGCACACTATCGCACCTTCCATGCTATTTAAACCTGTATAGGTACCTATAGTGCTGCCTCCGTGTCTCGGAAAGCACGTTAAACCGTTGGTCCCGGCTGTCATTCGTGGATCTTTGACAGTCGTTACGGGTAGTCAGAAGCCTGAAAGTCTGACAACCAGTCTTACCAAGGGGTATCGTATTACCCAGTAACTGGGTTGTGGAGGTCAGATAGGCAGTCGCTCCATGTAAAATACTGGTATTCAGCTGCATCAGGTTAGACTGGAAGCCGACCCCAATACAGTTGGGAAAAGCTAGGCAGATGATGATGACGTGAGGTACCTATTGTGCTGGCCAAAAGCAGATATAGTCGATACCAAATCTTTTTATCGACATAAAGTCCTCCAGACCGTATTTCGGCCACGGCGGCCAATCTCAACGGAGACTAGCCTTCGGCGCGGGACATATTATAGTGCACAAGTATGCGCGCAGACACAGGTGCACTCCCTCTTCCCTCACTCTCGACATACCACGCGGGCGAAGCCACGGGCGGAAGCTAGTATAGTTATAAATGCGAAAGTGAGGTTATTAAACTTTCACGCTAAAACGGCTGAACGGATTTGGATGAAATATGACACATGTGAAGACCATGACCTGGGTTAGGACATAGGACTAAGACTATTTATCTAAGATATATAAGACTATATATCTCGGTAGTACGTTTCCGTGGAACAATTTCCGACATCCAATTGGCAACCCGTCATGAGCAAGCGTGGTGATCAATGTCGTGCCTTATCTAAATATATGAAAATCTCCCAAAAGAGGAAAAGGAGAAAAGAGGCTTTTGCCCTGCAGTGGGGCAATAATAGGCTGGTATTATAAAATTAGATAATGCATTCTATTGTAAAGTTCTTTAACCTTTGGAAGTTTACATAACCCGATGGTTATCCACCGGGGTTAAATAGGGCAATATTAGAACTCAAGGCCTTGCCATATTACCCATCAGTAGTTTATGTGTTGCCGTCGAGCTATTACCGCTTCAAATTCTACGTGATAAGTGGAGATATGTTAACCCCTTCCAAATTGGAACATAACTACATCCTTGCCTCAAATAGCCCCCGACACAGGAAGTAGTTGGTGAACGTGTATATTTAGGCAAGTTTGAAGAAGTAGTATTGATCGTGCAGTTTTCCTGAATGAAAACTGATATATGAACGTCCGATTTACCCATAAAACGGAAAATCTACGAGCTTGCCAAACTAAATATCCTAGACAGGTTACGATCAACAGCATAAACTCAAACGGATAGTCTATGGGCAGTCTTTATAGGTAAGGTAAAAGGGATGACATTAAACTTAAGGAGTAAGTACTAGCGAGAGTAAAAGGCAAGTTATTTAGTGGATATTGACAATATGATAATATGTATTGTTAGACTGCCCCGTTGGTCTCGTGGTTGCAAGCGCGACTGCTGAGCGTGGAGTCCTGGGTTCGGATCGGATCGGACAAAGTGTTATTGGATTTTCCATTAGGAATTTCTTAGTAGCAGTCCGGAGTTTGGAAGTTGGTGGTTTAATGCCTCGAAAAACACGTAAAGCCGTTGGTCCTGCGCCTGAACTCTCCCCGGACGTGTCGGATTGCTCTCCCATCGGCCTATGAGAGTAAAGGAACAGAGAGTGCACCTGTGTTTGCGCACACACTGGTGCACTATAATATCTCCTGCGTACCTGGCTAATCTCCATTGAGATTATAGCCACCGTGACCGAAAACGGTCGGGGAGGCTATTATGTAATGTTAGATTTAAGTGTAAAAAACGTGAATGAAAATGGATCCATTCCAATGACACGACTTTACGAATGTAGGCTCTCTACCTACTGTGCATTATGTGCTTACCATTTGTAATAAATGATGATTTTCATGCATTGTACAGACGCCAGCACATCAGGCTACCCGAAACTGTCAAATTTTCCCAATTAACTTTGAACCATAGGCTTGAGCGATAAAGTTGCAAATCTATTAAATAAATTTGACAGAATGTTCTAGCTTGATGTGCTATGAGAAATATTTTGTTAGTTCAAACGTATCTATATGCAATACAAAGATACCTAATACTTTACCATTTTTCTTTCTAAGAAATAGGTTCCGCAATTTTCATCAATGGTGTACCTATTCAGTAATTATATATTTGAATACAAATAATCATATATTTTAATTACATCGCGAGTAGCGACGAAGTACCTAAGCAATCTAGCGTACCGACTTTATAACAAAATTAAATAGGAACCCACGCGTTTGTCAACACAAATAGAATAATAACATTATAATTTAGCCTAATAAGAAGCTGCTGTTTAGAAAATTTATAAGTAAATATCTGACGGCGCAGCAGGTGGCACCGTCTACTTTCCTTACGAAATTACTAGAATCACCGAAAAGGTCGAGTATGATTACTGTCACTCTAGAAGACCGTCGCCTCGATGGTTGCGTGGCGGCTGTCTCGTGGAGGCCAATTCCCGTCCATAATAAAACGTTCAAAAACAAGTCGCAATCTCATCTCAGCGACAATTAATGTCAATTTTTATTCAAGAATGTAAGGAAATTAGGGATATTTTTGACATATTGAGACTGAGATGGACTGAGATGGTGAACGTTCTTAAAATTACGAGAATTACCCCTCTCATGACAGAAGATAATGTCAGAGGAGCAGAGGAGCTACTATCGTACCACGTCTACGACAAACTTCTATAATCCGGCACAGTCCTTTTTTTTTTTTTTTGGTTGGAAATCATCAAATGATCCCTGCCGCTCTGGGCGGAGCGGAAGGGAGTGTCAGACTCTTACTGACTAAAACCCACCCGTGTTCCTTCACTTGCCTGTGCCAGGGGCCACGGTATCTCTTTCGAACAACCCGCGACCCTGGCGGGCATCGGCCCTAGCGGACCCCGTCAGATGGTGCTGACATCTCCTTGAGGCGCGCGTGGAACACAACGCGCCGTCGACCCGGGCCTGGTCCTTACCGGACGGCGAGCTGCCCATTGCTCGCCGCCCATCCGGCACAGTCCTCCAGTGCGATTCTGTAACCATCTCACCGTGAAAACTTAGGTGAAGTGAGAGTGGAGTGAGCTGTCAATAGTGTCAATTCCTAGCAAAACAAACTCACATCACCTAAGTTTTCACGGTGAGATTTTTACAGAATCGACCGGCAGATGATATTGAAGCTGCGCCGTTTTATTTATTTTCCACCAAAATGGACAACAAACATATAGATATCTATACCAGTCGGTATTTGCGATTGACAGTACACAGAATTCGGTCGTGTGATTTTCCAAATAGGTACAACCGATACGGATCAAAGGAGTCTATTGTCTTCGCTTTACCTTTGCTAGTTGATTATTTTCGTATCCACTGGAATCTTTCTCTCTATATCTATAGGCTTGAGAAATACTTCTACAAAAATACTCTTCGCGTTCTCTTTGTAAATAGACGTGAGATGTTTCTAGAAGTCTAAACATTTCACATTTCTGATAAGTCAAAGCTCTATTGAGACTTGTGCGTCAGATAAAGAATGAGACGCCAGCTTTTTTTGCTTGTAGTTTATAAATTTTAAGCGGTCGTCACCCAAACAGTCAGAGAGGTGGCACGTAGCGTTCTACGCGCGCCTTAAGGTCCGAAACACACGGGCGGCGGGGCGGGCCGGGCCGGTCAATTTGACCGCGAACGATAGTGCAAAGGGAATCCTATACTACTAACGCCCATAGAGGGCAAAAAGACCGCGCCGCCGATGTTTGTCGGATGACGTTTCTCGCGGTCATCCGCAGGCAAAATGACCGCCGTCTGCGGAGCGCCTTATGGGAAGACGTGCGGTCGTGGGAGCGGCCGGCCGCGCTCGGTGGTGGGGCCCGCTAAGCATGGCAGGCTGGAACGGCGAATGTACAAGTATAGCTCCCGAATCATGGTAGTAGAAGGAATAATGGGATTTTAGTCGGTAGGAGTCCGACATAATCTTCCGTTCTCCCCAGAAGGAGGGGAAAAAAGAAGTCACATTTTAATAATGAAGGTTTTATTATTCAATTAAGTATAGTGTACGCCTCATTAATAAAATTACTTTGTTGTTTACCAGAATTTTAATAACGTTTTTTTTGTAAATTGTTGAACCAAAATAATTATAATGTTACGGAGTACCTAGGCACCTACTATCTTGGACAGATATGATGAGATCTTTATTCTGTCTTAATTAAATATTTTCGAGTATAGATTTACGCCATCACCCGGCCTCTCGTCGTCTTGGCGACAGGCTAGACATGTTCTAATTAATATCAATAACATGAAGAAAACAGATCGCATATCGGTAATGTGTTTATCTATTCTCTGACTAATCGACCGATACAATACCTACTCATAATAATTACAGATTACAGAATTATTCAATAACACGGATGTTGATTCTCGTATGGTATCCTGCTGTATCACTTAATATAATATTTTACAACAATAAATGATTTATATTGCAGCCGACGACGAGAGAATGCGTTCTTGACACCTGTCCGTTTCATATAAACGAATACCTACGTGTTTTGCGAATTTGATCTTTATTAGCTACTATAGTCCGACTTTTAATTAGCTGCAGTGAAATGACACTTCTTACATCATTTCGTAAAAAAATTATACCATACTATCTCTACTAGTGATGTGATTTAAACGCAATGAAACATAGTTTTAATTCAGATATTCGAAATTGATCAATTTTGATTTAACCGTAAACAATCAATATTCTTTGTATTTATCGGATAAAAATATATGTTCTAGTTTCAAATCAGCGTAAATACATAGTGTAGGTACTAAAGATAATTTTGTTTCCATGTTCACTCTAAAATAGATTTAAGAAAACATTTTTATAAATAAATTAAAGTTTTCATTAGGGATAACGTTTTCTATACATGATTATTTGCAAAACACCAAAAACCTCAAAAATAAACATTTTTAAAAGATATGTTTGTGATTAGAATTAATGCTTTTTATAAATCCAATCCGATCCGACTGATGTGATGAAAAAACAGTTATTAGATATTGCTCAATATTTTTGTTGTAAACTTATATTATTCTGAATTTCATTGTAAATATCATCCTCTAATAATAATTATTATCCTCTTTTATGAAATCTATTTAACATGAATCGATTTTCAACTGAATGTTACTTGAATGAATCGATTCTTTTGTCACATTACTATTTAAATTTCATTAAAAAGTGCGAACACATAAGCTGTCATTTTACTGCAGCTAATTAAAAGTCCGACTATAGAATTGTCGCACTAACCGGTGTCAGGGATACGTTTCTCTCTCAACCGCTGGACTGTAGTAGAAAATGCTCTAGTTAAACTCTTCTGTTCAAAATTAAAGACCAATTCCTGTAATTAAAAACGTTCAAAATCTAGTCGCAGTTTCATCTTAGCGACAATCAATGTCAAAAAACATAGGGGAAACTAGAGGTATATTTGACAGACTGAGATAAGTAGATCAGACTGAATGTTCTTAAAATTACGGGAAGTACCTACCCCTCTAATTTATGGTGAATTAAGCGCAAACATAAGCCGTACATTTTAGTAAAATTAATATCATACCTCAAAATGTAATCTCAAAATATTCAACTTATTAAGCTGACGGTAGGTACGCATCTTCAGTAAAAGTTGGCAACTTTCCTTTCGATAAGTCCTCGGCTTTATTAAGTGCTACGTACCTATTGAATGAGATGATTGATCGGTGTTCTGAAGTTGATTGAGATGCTCGTCTGCCAGTGCCCTAACAGCTTTAACGTAGCGCAACAAATATTCTCTAATGTTGCCGATTTTGTGGTTGTTTGGGTTTTGTTTATCCCTGTTTCTTCTTAGCTAGCCGGTTACCTACTTATAACAAAATGTTTCTTTTGTGTTTGGTGTTTAGATAATTAGTTTAAAAATCCAAGGAGTTATTATTAAAAGAGAGTGGTCTTTGAATATTTTTTACAACGCAGGGTTAACTCTATTGATCCTCAGACTTAATGTATTTTTTTTTATTCTTTTGTATTTAGAAAATATACAATGTCTAACTGAATTGATGCACATTATGGAAGTAGTTTGTTCAGAATCGTTTACTGAATTGATTTCTGTCATTTTTAAAATAGATAATTTTAATTAATATCAATTAATTTACATAAATTACAGTCATTATTCCGTTGTGCAGCCAAAACCAAACCACAACAGATGAAGTACCTACTACGCTAACCCTTATAGGTACGTGTGCGACTGTGCGTGACCACAATTTTCTCCCATAATCCTATCCTAGCATATAACTAATTTAATAAACAAACAACATAATTTTCAAATTGGGGTGTTTGGTGTTGTGCGTTAATACCGGGACATGATGTATAAGCTAAACAAACTTAAAATAATATTAATAATATGAACATGTACAGTCAACAAAGGAGATAAATATACAGGAGCGTCGGATATAGTTGAAGTTTACTTTGAAACCGATGGATGTTCTGAACTGAAATTTAATTTAATAAATTAGCTGTTTGTTTTCTATTAATTAAATTAAATTTTATTCGAGAACATCCTGTATACTTATCTCCTTTGTTGACTGTACATATAAACACAAGAAAAATAATCATAGGGCATCAAAAAATTCATCCGCATCGCTGTCAACAGGAAAAGTTACGTTAATATTGGCTTAATTAATTCTAAATATGCTTGATCGTCTTATTGTAGAATTCATAGAACGGATCCTAGAATACGTCAATATATCCATCTCATCATCTGCCTAGCCTTTTCCCAACTATGTTGGGGTCGGCTTCCAGTCTAACCGGATGCAGCTAAAGCTAAGTCTTGTGTAAAATACTGGTGTACTTTACATGGAGCGACTGCCTATCTGACCTGCACAACCCAGTTACTGTGTAATACGATACCCCTTTGTAAGACTGGTTCTTTGGTTCTTTGGACTTTCGGGCTTCTGACTAGGTACCCGTAACGACTGTAAATGATCCGCTAATGACAGCCGAAACCAACGGCTTAACGTGCTTTCCGAGGCACGGAGGGGTCTCGGTATGTAAAGATGGTCACCCATCCACAGACCAACTACGGCAAGCGTAGCTTAACCTGATCGATCGACCTGTACGGCTGTTATTGTTTAGCCAAGGACACCTCTCGTCAATATTTCCATCTCTAGTTTTATTTAACTTATGTTTAAAAACATGTTTCTCTCTCTATCTAGCCTTATCCTTATTTAAATAATATGTATTTACTTATATGTATATTTTAGTAGAAAACCGCGGTTTACATTTCATTCACTCTTCATTAGCATGTCACTCACAGTTCTCGCTGAGTGGAATGTCAAGCTTCATTAGTACACCTTTTCGAAATAAGCGTGGGCATAAGTTTAGTCGGTGTTTATTTAAATATAGCTGAAGTGCCTTCCAATTAGTGTCCCGCCATAACTCTGCAATATATTGCATAATTATTGCGGTAAATAATGAATACTGAGTTAGTCTTGCGTACAGTCGGAGCAAAGTGGATGTCGGCAGAATTAAGACATCTGAAGGCTTAAATAAAAAAATAAAAAAAATTCTGTAGGTCCCTACAGATTTTATAGTGACGTCATAGTCACTCAGCTCCGGCACCGTAACTGCGTAACACACTTTCTATGAAAATTCGAAGTATTCGAAGGAAATTCCTAATCCATTGCGTCATACGTTCGAACAATTTGTCTGCTCAACAACGTAAATAACGCAATGTTGTTGAACTGTCAAAATGAAAGCCATTGCTACTGTTAGTGTGTTGCGCAATTATCCCTTAGGTCTTTTGTTTATTTTACGTTACTAGAGATATGTATGTACTTCTAAATACAAATCTTACTTGGGTTGTTTACTTTCCTAGATTGATCAGTTGTTATTTGGGCTTTGCTCTTCAGTGACTGCTCTAATTAATCAATTAGGTAGAGGCTCACAGAGAATGATCACTTTACGAATTTGTATTTTCAATCTGTGATCTGAACCTCTGGATTGTATGTACGAGTATTAAATAGGAAAAACAACATTTCTATGCAACTTATTTTTGTTTAGTTTTTCTAAATCAATCATTCTATACTTATGAAAAGTTATGAAATTCAATCATTAAGATAAGTAAGAGAGCAGTATACACTTTCTGCTCTTAGCAATTAGACTGTCAAAATGGCGCTGTCGTAGCTAGTTCCTAAAAAAAACTAATAATACAAGGCGAGAGGTGGTTTGTAAATAAAACCGAAAATTGAATTCTCCGAAATTGAACTCCACATTTTCACTAATTAGAAAATTGTGACTGTTCGTAGAGAAAAAAATGTAATCAAACAATGTTCGAGATTATGTCGCAAACACTTTGATGAAAGTAAGTACGAGGAAATACGCAGCAATTAAGGTTTTTAATTCTGACACTTTATGTGTCAAATATAATATTGGTTTAAAATACTAAAATCACCGAAAATAACAAAATATTAAAATAAAGCCAAACTCCTGAAAGAACACGAAATGAAGCAATAAACGAAATGTCTAGGGACATACTTAGCTGTGGCCACGCCATCTAAAAATAGCTTTGACCGACCTTCGCCATTGGGTCCTAGCTACTTGAGGTACGAAAGTATAAGTAGGTTCGTAGTATTCTCCACTTCTGATTATAGTAATAAAATAAACTTGCACAAGTTTAATTTTAGTATGGTTGCGCTCGGATAAACTGCAAATGACTCGCAGTTCTAAAGATTAATGTTGCACGTTTATTCCGTAAATTGTACTTACCCAAGACTGTATCCACGACACGCGCTCCAAAAATATGCAACTCCTTAAATTTAACTGTCTGCGTCTTAAGTACGGAGATTATTCACATTGCATTCCTAAGTAGAGAGGTTTTATGCTAGAATAATTTAGTCTAGTACACTCAAAAATTGCTGATTGTTAAAAATGCGAGTGCCCTCGCAACGCAAAGTTTCAGTCTCAAGGTGACCACTTGTAGAACTTTTTGAATAGCAGTCTGCAGGTATTAGACGACTTTCTTTTTGTTATGTCGGATCATGGTCGTCAATGTCAAAAGGCTTTTCTGTAGTAGGTGGATGTGTATGAACGTACACGTATGGCTTGTTTCATAATTTAACGCGCTCATGCGGCTACGTGTTGCGTGGAGTAATTACCGCCCGCCCAAACCGTGGGCGTTCTTTATTTGTTTTTCATTACACCATCTGAACGTAGAAGAAATAAAATGTTCTAGCGTCACTTTTAGTTATATAATATCTCAAGCACCTTAATTGCGTTACATACTTTCAATCAAAATCCAGAAGATTTTGAAGGAAATTGCTAATCTCATGCTTCAGATGTTTGAAAAAATCTTGTGCTTGGTAACGAAAATACCGCAATGAATGTTGTCGAACTGTCAAAATGAAAGGTGTTGCCATTTTAAGTAAGTTCCGCAATTACCCCGCCGGTTTTTTCAGTGGAAAAAAACAATATTATTGCTGATTGAATGTGTGTTTACTAGGAATTATTGAATGTTTGGTTTCGAAGATTAAAGCAGGTGGTTACTCAAAAATAGTGGGTTGTATTTCATCAATTTTATTGGTTCAGAAGTAGGTTAACATTCCGAAAGGTGTAATGGTATTAGGCGCAACTTGTTATTGGTCGAAACTGTTTTATTTTTGTTTTGTTTGTTTTTCTTCCGTTCCGTTGTTGATTCAACGCGCCGATTTGAGCTTCTAAAAAATATTGTTTATTTTGACGTAAATGATAAACAACTCAGATTATAAGTATAATTCATAGAAGAAAATACAATTTAAGTTGTTTACGGTATCGCGGAATAAATATTCGTTGAGGAAAATTAATTTTCACTTTTGAAGCTTTTACGAAACTTGTGAAAGATTAGGTTCGTTTAGTGGGTGGATTGGGTATTGAAAAAAGGTGATTAAAAATAACTAATTGGATGAAATACAATTTGTTTGTTTTTCCAAATGAGAAGGTACGGAGCCCAAGGAGGGTGTTTGTACGGTATTCTGGAGATTATCCCGGCGCCGCCGCCCTCGCGGCTTGAAACGTGCCTCAGATGAAACAATTATGTAAATATATACTCACTAATTGCTCCAACGTTCTACTTTATCCGTGATGAGTAGCAGTAAAAAATTATCTTCCAAAAAAATGTGCACAATTGATTAGACTATTTAGTTTCCATTACTATGCTAATGTAAGTCTGTGGTATTATAATTTTGTGAAGAAAACGAATAAGGTTGTTTTTTACGGCTTCTTGTTTTTATCAAAGGAAAACTAAGTTGTCTTTAAATTAGTAAGGTTCCCTGTAACTCCTGTTGCTTAGGTAACATATAACTGTCTCAGTCTGAGCAGATAAGGGGCTCATAGTTGCCTCTATCTACTCACTAATAGGTAGGTACAGTCAACAAAAGAGATAAAGTATGCAGGATCAAGTATCAGGAGATAAGTATGCAGGATCGTCGGAAGAGATAAGTATGCAGGATCGTCGGATATAGTTGTAGTTTAGTAAGAAACCGATGGATGTTGTCGACTGAAATTTTATTTGATAAATCAGCTGTTTGTTTTCTAATTTTTTTTTTTTTAATAAGCGTATTAATTGAGACAACCCTTTATTACCTACTTGTAGTAACTGTGATTTCTATTATGTTCCTTAATGTACAAATATGTTTAAGGATAAAATAATATACTTCTCCCATAAAACTCACATTCTCATGGCGATACATAATAAATAAATCAGAGTTTAATTTAATTATTCACCAGCAGAATAATTAAATATAAATTGTTTTAGCGTACTGTAATAAAATTTTATTAAATAAATCATGGCCTGGACAGTGTTATTTAGTGCTTCGTTTTCATCGTAAATATCACAGCGATACGGTATATGCACAGACTCATTTAATTAAGTATCTATATTCGAAAACCAATCTTAATGCAGCTAACTTTTATTTTATTTTACCTATCATAGGTATATTATCGTAATTATTTGTTTATTAAATATGAACCCTGCTAGTACATAGTATTTTACCTATTACATAGTACATATTTACCAGCTTTTATTTACCTTTAACATAACATCCAAACAATATGATTTTATCAAAAGATTTGAAGTAGATAGTTTTTTTAATACTTCACGATAGGTATAATCAGCTACCTTCAATATTTCTGACAAGTTGTCACACAACCGACAACGTTGATTTGTGTAGGTAATAAAATGGATGACGAACATAAATATTTGATGGTATAGGTACACAACACGCACCATGTAGAAGGTCTCACGATGCCGCAAGTAGACACACACACACACACACACATATACCTTTTACAGTAAGTACAAACAAAGTCGTTGGTCCATTTAGCTGGTCCCACACTACGCTTGCCGATGCGCGGTCTCCACTCCAGGTCTGCTCCACCGGCCATCGGTCCTTCGACAAATATGGCCCGCACTCTGCAACTGCTTCCAGTCTAACCAGCGCTAAATTCCAGCCAATCTAATCTGTAAGATTACTGTGAACACTTAGATGAAGTGAGCTGTCAATAGTGTCAAATCCTAGCTTCAGATGGAACGTCAGCCCACTTCACCGATTTGTTACAGATTAGACCGGTAGCATTTTACAAGGAGTGACTGCCATCATCCTCCACAACCCAGTTACTGGGTAACATGATACCTCTTGGTAAGACTGGGTGTCAGACTTTTGGGCTTTTGACTATCTGTAAGCGACTCTCGAAGACCTACGTATGACAACCGGCACCAACGGCTTAACTGCTTTCCGTGGCATACCTAGAGGGTTTTCAATATCTAAAGAACGGTCACCCATCCACAAATTGACTGCGGCCATCGTAGCCTAACCTGCAATCGACCCGTGTGGCTGTTATAATTTAGCTACGAAATACTTATTGAACGGTGACGTCAGAAAATTTTAATGGATGCCCATTTGTAAGTATTACCTACGATCAAGTTAACTCCTCCATTAAACGCCGACGTAGCGTCGGCGTCGCGGCGACGGCAACCGAAAATGAAGTTACCCTTCATTATCCTTGATGGGGGTCATTAAATAATAATAAAACTGTATTCCACTTTATTTCATTATGGTAATTTAGCCATACGTAACGCTTCATCTGAAAGTATTACAGAATCATAAAGACACCGCTACAAAGGAATTATCATAATACCTAAGTACGGTTTCATTAGAAAAAATTCGGGATGGGAGAAAACACAATTCAATTGACAAAGTTTTCCAATTCTTTGGGAATATTTCCAATATTACGATGTTTCTGACAATTGTGTTTTCGTTGGTCGTATATTCGTATACTCAGACATAATGTTTAAGTGAAATTGTGACCTTTTTTTACCTTAACGTCCCGTAGCATATGTATCTTGCATCCCGAAACATTTATAAACAAATGATTCTTGCTTCGACTTTTGTTTACTTTCTGAATCATAGAATTAAATCTGTCAATCGATTACTCATGTAAGTGGTGAACGGCGGGGTAATTGCGTAACACACTAACAGTAGGAATGGCTTTCATTTTGACAGTTCAACAACATTCATTGCGTTAATTAGTAGTATACTTATATAATATATATTACATTGTTTAATCTTTACATTATACTAGACTATGTTAACACGTAAGTTAATTTATAAAGTTAAGTTAAAAAAAAAATTGTTTCCCTAGCGATTACTTTCACTGTATTGTATTCTATCGTTAATCTGTGAACAGCGATGTGGGCTTCAATATTGTCTATGTTATTGTTTTGTGTGATTTTGGTTTCTATGTTTTATATTGTAGCTGTTTGTTGTTCCTCTTGAATAAAAATAAAATAAAATTACGTTGTTGAGCAGATACATTTTTCGAATAAATGAAGCAATGGATCAGCAGTACCTATCCTTCAAATTGATTCTGATTGAGATTGATAGTGTGTTAAGCAATTAGGGTACTGGTGTATGATTGACGCTCCGCAAAAGCCAGTTATTCTCGCCTAGCAACTGGCGCTACCCACACATCACAGGATAAAATGGAGCCTAGATTATTCATTACACACGTTAATTTGATTTTATTAAATTAAATTCTTTATTTCGAGTAACCATGAGACTCATACAGTGTTAGTAACAATAAAATAAACTTATAACTATGTTAGTGATACAATTACAACAACAATTGCACACACAACAAAACAATCACTGCTTCCGCATTCCAGCTGAGATACTGGAGCAACGACTTATAACACAGCAATCCAGCCTATATTTTATTTATGAAGTAGTAGTAGAAGACTTATCAAATTATAATTCAGTGATGCTTGCGATGTGTTTTGTATACCTACTAAAATGATTTTATTGGATCTGAAAACTCAACATAGCCTGTGTAGTTTAACACGCGATATCATAAAATTTTATTCCTTGCTTATCTGAGCGGAAATATAAAATACTTTATTCAATTTAATTTTCAGTCCGGTTTAAAACGTTGGCTCTTTCACCATTCTCGAGTCCCGACATTCCTTGCGTCCAATAGATAAGCGGATACCTTACTCCCTTTTTTTGTAGCAATCTGAAGCAAGTGGAATTTTTCGTAGAACTTACAGGGTTATTTTTTAGTGACCATACAAAATAATGTTACTGAAAAACCTCCGTATTTTTATCTCTCTTGACTTAGTATTTTGTTGTCTTGTTTTGTCGCTGCACCACCTTAAGGGAATTACAGGACCTAAACGCAAAAAACGCAAGTTTTAGAAACAATAAAAGTATATGATCGACTACAGTAAACAAAATCAGAAATATATATTCTTCAGGTTAAAGGTATGCTAGATAGATAGTGTGTTGAAAACATAACTATTTGATACTATAGAAAAAAATCATGAAGATACCTCTTAAAACTTTGTACAATAAAAACCATACCTACTAATATACATGCATACCTACAATCATTCTGATTTTTTGTCAGATTATTCTACAAGCTGCATACTAAAACACTACTGTTTTATTTTTTTAGTCAAAACAATAGAATTTTTGTAATTAAATAATTACTTCTTATTTTGCAATAAATTACCAGCATTGTATCATTGCGCTTCTCTTTCTTTTCTATGCAGTCCGACAGTGACCGCGCTTTAGGTCATGTAGGTAGACTGGTAGACAATGCCTCGTCCGCCATTGTAGGTATAGGTATTTTAACTTGAGCATTAAGTTTTGATAAATAAATAAATAACCCTGTACCTATAGGAGGAAAAATTACATCGAGAAATTCAATTATTTAATGAAAGTTGCTTTTCAAGTGAACGCTGAAGATCTCCATAGCATAACACTGATTGTTGAAGCAGACACTAATTTACCGTTAAGATGGTCATTGAGAAATAACCTAGAAACTTTATTGCTAATTAGCTCCTCGCGGTACGTCCATACAACTTTACAACTGCTTTATTTATTCTGTAAAACTTTACTTTGCCTCCACGAACAAAAATCCCGCTCGCACCTACGTAAATATTATTTTAAGGTAATTCGCGCCCCATTTAAACTAAACTTATTTTATATCCGTTGAGTCATACCGTTACAAAGTTCTGATGCAGTAATTTCATCAAAGGAACAGCATTCATTTTATTAAAGGCAGGAACATACTAAGAACGAATTGTGCTCAAAATTGTTTTGATCTTTTAGCTTTATTTATTTTGTTATGCGGATCTCACGAACTGTTACTCGCAGTTTGTGGATTCAGTGTGAGTACGTTTTCAACGTGATTGTTTAGTAGGATTCATTTTATCTAAAATGTTTTCTCTTTTCACTATTTCAGTGAAATTTTCTGTATTGTTACTTGGATTACGTATTGTTTTCATCTAACTGGGTAAAGGTACTTATCAATATCGAACGTTATGCTAGCTATAACGTTAATTATTTAAGAGTCAATTAATTATTTATACGACCGCGTCATTATGATGTACAGACGCCAGCACATCAAGCTACCCGAAACTGTCAAATTTCCCCAATCAACCTGGAACCTTATGCTTTAGCAATAAAGTTGAAAATCTATTAAAGAAATTTGACAGATTGTAGTAGCTTGATATGCTGGCGTCTGTACATGATACGATGTAAGCAATGGGCTGGCAAGCCCTACTAATAAATGTAAGTAAGTATAGGTAATTTGAATGATTGTACATTTTATTTATATTACAAATTCCAGTGATTCCGCTTCAAAGCGTCTAAAGTATATAGCTTATCTAGCTGCTAGATAAAGGGCGACACTCAACCTACAGCGATATAAAATATTTATTTATATAAAATACACATTCACATTCTACAGAATATTTTACAGCATAGTAAAATTGCTTTAATTTATAGCGACATGAAAAAAACTTGTAAAGAATGTGGCGTCTCAATTCTTTCAATTTGTCACCTGACCACGCTTTATTAGTGGAAAACTACTCGTGGAAATATCTACGGCCTTCATAGAAGAAATCTAAAATAATACAGAAATATATGAAACGTCACCACGTCCAACAAGTATTTATCCGTCGTATATACTTTCATGTGATCGTGATATATTGAGCTGATCTACTCTACAGGTGAATAAAAACGCGTCACGAGACGTCTGGATTATAAGTAGGATCTGACATTGCCAAAAAATTGTGACGGACTGTTTTTAGGTCAGTCTCGGCCTTTATCCTTCAAAATGCTGAGCTCCCATGTGCTTTCATTGTGATGAATATTTCAGTCATTCAGTGAAAAACGAAAAACAAATCAAATTATAAACAAGTCAATGTCAAAGTTTGTTTATTTAGTCAGTCGGGAGTTAAAACAAGAAATATGAAAATAAAAATATTTCTTTGTGGTTGGTATAGCGTCCTAATTTTGTTTTTACTTCTTTGATAGACCGTTTGAACTGCGTGGTGGGCATTTCAAACAAGTTTTGAGGCCTTTGTGGAGCGACTGGATCAACAGTTCGATGTAAAAGTTACTCCTGGGCATGTCACGCAATTTGAGGAGCTTCCTCCTTCTGGGAGCCTGATCACCGGAACTTTAGACTCACTATGTACAAATAACTTCAAGCGTTGTAATAAGCCAAGTTGACTTAGAATTCAATAAGACATACCTACCTCAAGGCTGATATAAATATAGACTGTCCAATTTTTGTTGGTCATTCGATGAAATGAACATATGAGTTGATTGGATCAGAAAAATCGAAATGCGGCAACGGACTAAGGTCTATGACAAATAAAAGGGATGACTGGAAAGTTGGACAGTCACCTTTTTTGTCTATATACATTTAAGAGGAAATGTGGTCGGAGAGACTTTTGAAAAAGCTTAAGTAAAAAGTCATAATTCGAGGTTTGGCTCTCGCCTATTTCCTTCTCCAATAGTGGACCAATTTAAAAGATATTTCATAAACTGAATAAGAAGAATATACCTATACTGTGTCCCTATGTTTTTCTTTTTCCATTAATAGTAATTGTCAAATTTGTACACTAGGCCTCTGTTGACAGTGGTTTAAATGGGCATTTTTTGAGGGTTCTGGTGCTTATAAAAATAATGTATCATCAAAAAGGAAAACATAGGGACATACGTAGACTGAACTTTATTGTGTTGGATTTTGAGTTGTTTTTCCATGAACTCATGTTTGTTTACATTTTTGGCGAATAGATCGCGAATGCAGATTAGGTACCATGGGATGGGCTCATGACGTTTGTTGGCTGATGCCGCTGAGTGTAGTAGCTGTGGTTGTAGAATCCATGGTTGTGTGGGTAACTATTATACTCTGTACTCACATATGAAACGCTTGCCTACAGAGCCATGGTATTAGTTCTAGTTTTAACTTAGATTTAATTTTAATATTTAGTCAAGCATAAAGTGCAAAATCCACGAGAACCTACTGCCGACAAATTGCTTTGCAGTTTGGCAGGTGTTATGTTAAAATAAAATTGTAACATTAAGGATTAAATAAATATTAAAAAAAAAAAAAATACAAGTAGTTAATATTTATTGCTCTGTAAAAAAACATTGCTTTATGGTCATTAACCAGAAACAAAACAGGCTAGTGCGTTTCTATGGAGAAAAGTCCACCCGCATTTCCAATGGTCAGAACAGTGGACAGGAGAGATGTTGGCCACAGAGTACTTTTTGATAGACAAATAACAAATGGGTTCATGTTATTGAATTGTGGCCGAGACAAGCTGGATGAATGACATACTCGTACGTAGATGGCAAAACAAATTCCAGAAGTCTGCGTCTCGTGTGTAGACAAACTCAAATCTGCAAATTCGCTTAATATTATCACGATTCTATTAAAAACTGGTCTTAATATCTCAGTAGCGGGTGTAATGAAGCTCTCAATTGCTAGTACTGACACAGACTGATCGCTTCGTTGACAATATTACAGCTGGCTAATAAACTCAATTGGTATGACTGCTCGAATAGGCAAACACGACGTGCCATTAGTCGAGCACTGAGTTCATGAGAGTGATATTATTGTTGTCAATTTATATCTGAATCAACAACGTAACAAGAACAATATATTATAGGACATAAATAGCTGCTAGTGAGATGTTCTAATAATAACAATGTTTCATTTCTTTGAGATGCACAATAATAATATAATTATTGCATTCATAAACTCACACGTTCTTCAGAGGGAGATAGACAGAAACAACAGAACGCCACCTGCTACGATCCTCACATATTCCTTTTGCTTCGTTTACGTTCATACATCTGGTCATACACGCACACCGGCTGCGAGAACTAGGCACCTGATCTTTCTGAAGAACATGACCAATAAGGTCACTATATGTCCTTCTAGGGCGGGAGCGTATATAATGTACCTAGGTATTATACTGGTAGAGTATGTTTTCCAAAAAATGCGTTCCCGCGTTACCATTATAACATCTTTTGCCTATGCTAAGCGCTTTCCATTGCTGGCATAATGCCATATATGTTATAGGTATGCAATGCTTGACAATTCATTAAAACACATGGCAATCCTTCTTCAACTATGGAAGTCTTAAAATTTTCATTTTATTTACTACAATTCATTACATGTTTTACAAAAAAAGTTGTGAGTTTGACTTTAAAAAAAAAGAGATGAACACCATGCATCCATCCTGACAGCTGCGATAACCATCCGTCTGCCAAGTGATTACGCCCATTTCCTCTTTTATTGTTTATTGTACCCATGTAGCAAGTTGGTAAGAAAATTAGGTCATTCACAATCGGGACACAAGGGACATCGGGCCAATCTTTTCTTTTTTCCGCTGTCTGTGAGGAAAAGACCTCGTTCAACCAAGCAAAAATTATTTTAATTTTGTCAAATTTATTGGTATTTTAGCGTCAGTCGCGAGAAAGTTCAATATTTTATCAGAACCTTGTTAAATATCGGACAGTATTTTACCGATAACCCTTTTCTATTACTTGTTGTCTTGGAAGGAAACAGACGTTTATCAGATTTCTCAAAGACATTATTTTCTCACTTTGACGTATTTTTGTGTTTTAATTTTATTTTAAGATCCTTAAATATTTTATTAGGAAGCAGTTCGGTTTTTGTATAGTTATAAATTACTAGCGTCCGGTCGTTCTTCGCAAGGTTTTAACGACTTAAAACATCGATATTTCTTTGTTATATTATAATATAAGTTTAATGTTAAGGAATTATACACATAAACCTTTCGGAATAAAATCTCTAAATAATGTTGAAAACCGCATCAAAAATCGTTGCGTAGTTTAGAAGAACAACGCAGTCAAACAGACAGACATGAAAAGCGACTATTATTGATAATATGTATAATACTAGCTGTTGCCCGCGACTTCGTATGTGATCCAAGATGAAAAGTAGTCTATGTCCTTTTCCAGGTCATGATGCCAATTATCATCCAAATCCGTTAAGCCGTTTTAGCGCGAAAGCGTTACAATCAAACATACAAAAATCTAATGTTTTCTCTTTATAATAGTAAGTGTTTTAGTACGTATTAAGTATTTCTTAAGGTGCTGCCACACTGCTGTTTAAAAATGTTTACTAACATTACCTAACATGAAAACCTTTCTGATTTCTGAAAAGCTTTTTGATTAAATGTATTAGATCACAATGTTAGAAAATGTTTGTAAACATTTTATAACAGCAGTGTGGCAGCACCTTTACTTTTTTATGTGTTTTATTTTCTGTATGAATTCAGCGTGTGACGTGGCCTTATGGCTGACCTATTCTGCGAATAATACTACTTTATGATTTACGTCTGGAATAGATATTATTTATTGTTCAACATTATTTACAATCTGCAGAAAGGTTTGTGCACTTGTTTACGAAATAACAGAAGGGGAACGACATAAATAGACGTTTCTAGTAGCGAGAACTAAAAATCTAATCTGGCTTTTTTTTTTCATTGAACATATGGGCCCACTGCTGGGAAACGGTCTCCCCCATATTTTTTCACTTTCCGTTTTGCTGTCTTCTCCAAATCTTCACGACAGCGTTTCTTAGGTTTGCGTGGAGTTTCTTGCCAGCTCTTCTCCATAGGACACGACCAATTGGAACCGTGCATCTAGCTTTTGACGTTTCATAAGTGTCCATGTTAGTTTATGTGAAATAAAATATTTTGATTTGATTTGATTTGCCTCGGTGACGACGCAATCTTACCTTTGAAATAAAAAAACGTTAAGCTTTCTAAACAAGCCTTTGTTCGTTTAGAATGTAATTAGGAGTAGGTACAGTTAAGTTCTAGTTCTTCACAAGAGTTTATTCTAGATGTTACAATCACCAGTCAGTCATGGGCGGACTAAACAATGGGCCATTTTTTTATCAATCTCTATTAAGGCTCCCGCACACAGGCGCGACGCGGTAGCACGATGCGGCTGTCGTAGAACAATTTCTATGAAAACTTCATGGAATTTGTTCTACCGGAGCCGCGTCGCGCCTGTCTACGGGAGCCTTTACCAAGCATTTTTTACGGCAGACATTCCATCGACTGCGGATAAAAAAGAAAATTATAATGATTACTTAATTTTTTTTTTTAAAGTGACAATATTGTTACAGACATTACATTTACAAAATACAGAAGTAGTGTTTGAAACAAACAGTCGCCTCCAAAAGTTAGTTGACATATATCTGAACTTCAGCTGTGACACACCATATTATAATTTTAAATTCTAGTGATCCACATTTTCAACTGCTATAACGATTTTATTGGCTACAGCTAGCATAGCACTCTTATCAAATCGGTAAGGGATCGGCACCGTATCGCCTTTCGCCTTGCCGTCAAACAGGCGTCAATCTAACGTAAGCACGTAACCAAAGCGGATCAGAAGCTCCATACGTCGACTCGGCTACGGCTAGGCGACTCGGCTACGGCTAGGCGACTCGGCTACGGCTAGGCAACGCTGCGCTTAAGGCTCGCCGACCGCTGGTTGATGGTGCAGCAGCTAGGCCGGAGGGGTGAGAGGGGCAAGGGTGGTCGAAGAGACGTAATCTCGGGTACGGAGAGACGTAAGCGCGGGGACGACGAGCCGTAGACGCACCGCACAGCGGTTCGTGAGCTTGTCCCGAGGCGAGGCAATGACGTTACGATTCCAAATAAGTAGTGTGCGTTGCAGTAGGGAGTTTCATACAAAGAATACTGAACGACTCTAGTTGATATGGTGCCGATCCCTTTCCTGTTTGATACGTGTGCTATGACCTTTATTTGACTTATGATAAAAAATAATCAAGTGATCCCTTAAGAGTATCTGTTTTTTTTTTTAACATAATTATTATGGCATTACAGCTGAAGTGCAAACATGTCAACTAACTCTTGGAGGCCACTGTAGGTCCCCTGGCTCCCAAACCAAGTTTATACCTATGACTTAGGAGTCGGTGTAGATCTTAATAGTGTATTTTCTGCATAAACTGAAGTTAATTAAATCCTTCGTGATGTTTGAAAGCAGAACCTCGTAGGTAATCTTCGTCTTATTAAGTTTGCATTGTGCTAATCTCGCTGTGACTGACTGTATTTACTTTAGAGTATGAATGACACGACTGTAGAGCGCTTATGTAGTCGATTGTCAGCAAACGAACGCAGCTATAAGTTTTTTCTTTTTATAAGACTTCTCCTGATGTAAATATGTATATGTTTTTATTGTAAAGAAAAACTAATTATTACTTCATGAACCAATAGCGGCCTAACAAGCATGGAAAGTTAAAAACTAGTTATAAATACTTAGTTATTGTTTTGTTTTCAGCATATAATGTTTATCTTTTACAAGCTTTTGACCGCGATTTCGTCCGCGTGAAATTTCATTTAACTTAAAATATATCTTATGAAACTCAGCTCCCCATTACACCGTTTGTCCACCCGCCTCCGACAGTGGGCCGTCAACGAGAAACGAGTTTATTCGAAACGAGAGTGACGTCCCGGTGACGGCGTGCAGTGGACACGCGGCCATAGTAAATGTATGTTGTATCGCTGCTTCGGCGTCACCATATAGTTCTCGTTGACCAGTTGACGAGGCGGTGGACGAACTTCCTCAGTGAAAGAATTTTCAGAATCGGATCAGTACTTACAAAACTACCCCTTGCATACCTACAAACTCACAAATTTTACCTCTTTATTATGTTAGTTATTAGTCAGCATGGCACATAATATATTACTTAACACCCTAATAAAAAGCTTCATGTAGGACTTTATTTCGAAAGTGGGGTCATAAATGCTATAGCTTGTATTATTTCTACTCCAAAGTAATACTCCTACACGAAGTCGTGAATCGTGAAACAGATACATATCTACATAGCTCTGCTTATGCAATATTAAAAGGCAGTTAATATGAATGATCGTACGTTTGCGTCTCATTAGATGATACAGCGTTTCATTTATTATAATTTAATGAGAACTATAAATAATATTTGTTTCTGATATATGGGTTGTCCAGTGCTATTTATAAGCCTCCATATTTGCCGTGTGTTATTAAAGGCTCTGAGGGGTTTAATAAAGTAGGTGGCTTCCAGCATATAAATAACCTTTTATTGTGATGGATTTGTAATCCCACGATACAGGTTCCAGCTAGTAGGGAGTACACTGAAAGAAATAAGCAGTAAATAAAAATGAAAAAACATTGATCTGAACTGCTTTAAACAGTTCCTAACTTTCAAAACAGTATTTTTTACTGATCCGAAAACAGTTAAAGCTTGAGGCAAAATGTTACCGTACTGACAGTAAACTTTAACGTTTTATGTAGCTAAAAGGTCACAAAATTAACTGTTTTATTCATTTGGTGATAATATCGTTCAAACCATTGAAATTTACTTACATTACAGTAATGGCGGTTTTCCTTTGTTTGTTGTTTTTTCAGTGTACCTGTTACCTATTTGAGTATTCCTAAATAAGCACAGAATTATTAAGACCTACCTACATAATAGCAAACAATGGTTATTTTAAGCTAGAAATACATAATTCTAGACACTATAATTATGTAGGTACTGTATGGGAAATACAAACTCCGAGACGTGCAAAATATTTACAAGACGAAGTCAAGCACTTCACGCTATGACTACGGTAGTGCGTATATCTTTGTTTTCAGTTATTTGCTTTTCTGTAGTGGAAACATAAAAGAGAGTAAAGATTTATTCATAAATGCAGTTTACCTACTACCTATAGAAACCATTGTCCTCGTAGTACCGTTGAGCTCCTTTTAAGTTTTGAGTTGAGCTGCACGATTTCTGACAAATGCGTCCACTGACTGGACAGGTCCTCTCAATCTGTGTGGTTCTTTCCTCAAAAGACAATCTCAGACATCGATTTACATGGTCTTCATATAACCTAACCAAGATTATGTCTGGACTTCAAAAGAGACTGTGACCTCTGTGAGTTTGTTTCGGCCTTTCTTCTCAGAGTAGTCTGATAAGAAACGCCGACCTCATCTAGTTTAAAAAAAATATGATTAACTTGTAAAAGTGTTTGGTCAAACCTTCTTACAAAATAAAATAATTTGTCATTTATACTATTTTTTTTTGTTTGAACGCACTAATCTCTGGTACTACCTACTTACCAATCGGATTTGAAAAACTATTTTTGCATTTGATAGCCCAATTCTTCAAGAAGATGCAGAAGCTAGTGGGATAAAATATGACATATCTGCATTGTTTTACTACATTACTATAACGTGCATTGTTACGTACGGCGCGCTTGTCATGTTATCTCGATCATCATTTGTTTTCATTATCTTGCATACTACCGGGTTTATATTGTAGTCTTTATTAACTGTTTAATAAGGTCTATGGTAAAGGAAATAGCGCTTTGTTTACATTGTGATTAGGTGCTGTTATGAGAGATAGACTCTGACTTTGTTAATAAACGTTCTTAAGCCGTTTGTTCTTGGTTTAACAACTACCATAATTAGAGCGATCTCTTGACAAATTTCTGTAAAGTTGCCGTGGTTTACTCTCATCAGGTGAATAGTTAAAAACCATTTATAAAAGAGTCTTTCGTGTTCTAAAGGGAAAGGGAATGCTCATGAAAATCCTCACGTGCAGTCATAAACTTGAAGGATACAGAGGTACCTGACCATAGGATACATAGAATATATAGGTACCTTACAAACTAGTTTGATTGCCAAGGTAAAAAGCTGGGGTGTGTAATATAATTAAATATACAGGTTGGAAAGCGAGCGCTACATGGAGTGAAATAACAAGTAGGTAACCGTACCTACCTATGGGTATTTATGAATGTAAAAGAAACAAAGAAATAATAACACTCATTTGGCAACAGTTCGTAAAATTACAAATTAAGAGACAACTTTATTATCTTCATTATTGAGTTGTAGTAACACCACAGAATAACTATTATTACTTAGGTAACATTATAAAACTAAATGTCGGTACTTCACTCCATGTAGCATCCATTTGTTCCACCCCATATATTCACTACTAGAAAAGAAATTTGACGCGGACGAAGTCGCGAGTAGAAGACTCGTGACTTCGTCCGCGTCAAATTTCTTGCTCCCCTGACCCATCCCGTCGCATCGCATCGCCTGCTGCGCTATTACTTCGTTTTCACTTAGCGTCCTTTCTTAATTTATTTTTGCTCGGTTCCTATGAGATCTAGCGTGATCAAATGAAAAATCCTTTACCAATTGGATATGATACCATTAACTTAACAGTTAACTGTCCATTATGATTCATAATGTTATCCTTTTATGATTCTGCCAAAGTGGCCTTTTTAGGCCCCCTGTAGTACCTATAAATTCAGTATGTAAATGTAGGTATTCTAACTTAGCATTATATCTATGGTAAGAACTTACTTCGAATACGGATAGTTCAGTTAGTTTTAACTGTTTCACCGGAAGGTATGAAAATGCACTTATGAAACTTTAATAAATTGCTACCATTCAATACGGTAAGCTTTTAATTAGCTCAATGAAAACTTTGCTTCATTAGCGCTGTGCAAAATATAATTATTAATGGGTTCATTAATATGCATAGAACGTTCATTTTATGTGGAACTGAGAACCAATGAAAGGAAATGCATAATTACTGTTGTAGCCATATTTAGGGATACCTAAGCAAACTTAGGTGCTGCTTGCAATTTTCATTGCCTACTTATTTTATGGTCCTGTATTCACAACCATTCGACAGGCTTTCGAATCGAAAATGACACATTTTCGAATTTTTCAAATAGCTTTCGGAAGAAAGCGGTCGTCGTCTAGTTGGTTTAAACTGTCGAAATTTTTGTGTTTCAGATCTGTGAACAATATATGTGGTGACCAAGAGCTGTGGTGGCCAAGCGGTGATGGCCGTGATTTACGAGTTGTAGGTCGTAGGTTCGAACCTAGACAGGCGCTTTACTTTGTGTAAATTATATCATCACCACTGCTCTCAAAACGGTGAAGGAAAACATCGTTAGGAAACCGATGTCTATGTCCTAGAACCAAAAATTTGAAGATATGTGACATCTACCAACCCGCACTGAGCCCGCGTGGTGGATTACGGCCCACTCCCCCTCACAGAGAGGAGGCCCGTGTCCCGTGTCGATATTTACATATGAACAATATATAGGTAATGTTTAAAGGACTCATTCGATAACATTTGATTCGGAAACATATTGAATGTTTATGAGCTACTAGCTTCCGCCCGCGGCTTCGCCCACGAGGTATGTCGATAAAAACTGTCTTATGTCCTCCCCGTGATGCAATCTATCTCTCTGCCAAATTTTATCGAAATACGTTCAGTGGTTTAGGCGTGAAAAGGTAACATACAGACAGACAGACAGTTACTTTCGAATTTATAATATTAGTATGGATGCTGATAAAAACTTGTTTTAAAATTAAAATTATTATTACTATAGATTTCTTTCGGATATCTATGATATTCTTACTGCACTGTGGAACACGTGTAGTCTAAAATTTTAAACAGCGCGACACACTTCCAATCACTATTTGACGAATTTTGAAGACTAATCCACTGCTTCATAATGTTCGAAAAATTCGTCCGCTCAACAACGTTAATAACTTAATGAATTTCTATTGTTAGTGTATTACGCAATTACCCCGCAGGAATCCTATCTAAGGAGAAATAAAGGAAAATATATCTAAGGAAAACACTTCAAGTTTATACTGTATTTATACTTTCATACAGACGCGTGAAACTTGAAAATAAGTTATTATCTTCTTATCTTCGTAAAGTAAAGGGAACTCTACAAAGGTTCGCACACAAGTAAAGTGGTCCCCAGTGTGAATATTTTTGATGGAAAACGAATGCTGAAGTTTGGCCAGTTAAAAATCAATATATTTTAACCTAGCTTTGATAAGTTAATTAATCGCATTTTCTATAAAAAAAAATACCCGCTCAGCTCTCGAAGCTATTCTAACTTAGGTATTGTACTGAAGTTCGTAATTGGTGCTTGATTAAACGATGTCAGATTTCAGCTCCATAATCGTATTATACGTAGCCCGGGGATATTAAAACTTTAATATTGTCGTACTAATAACATCTCATGTCTTACATTTAACAAGATACAACAGATTATTTCGGAAAATGTTCGTAACATTTTGTAAATGTTTACCATTATACTCAGACTGTGTAGTCGAGATTTACAGCATAAAATGAAAATTGTTTGAAACTTCATGAACTGCTTAATAATAATAATAATAAGGCAGTACTCCTCGATACGGCTCGCATTGTGAGGAGGTTCCTGTCTCTGGAGCCCTAACCACCGGTAGCTTGGACTCTGCTCCCGACACCGGCGGATAACTATTTTTTTATATTTTTAAATGTTTTTTTTATACTTATTTTTTTAAGAAATATTTAAAAATGTAATTAGATGTGTAAATAGACAAATACACGAAAATAATAATAAACCATTTATTATCAGGTAACAAAGACCCATAGATACATACCTCCTAAGTATACATAATAATATAGTAACAATTTCGTTATTAAATAAAACTTAACAACTATGTTAGTATCACTTAGTCGCTTAAGTGATTCGGGTAGGACTTGACTCACCACTCTAAAATTTGCATGTCCTTCGGGACGTAGAATGTAGCTACAAAATGTCACGATTCCTAGTACTTACTACTGCAACAATGAAAAGAAGATTTATTTGAAAAGTTTGACAGGTTTAGGGTGTTAAGGGGAATTCGTACTAACAATGTTCTTGTGTATAAAGCTCCTAGAATAACTCCAATTTTTTTCTAAATTCACTCACTTCCACTGGAAAGAACCCAATAAATGAGACACAGCAGATAAATTAGGACCATATTGACATCCCTAGTATCTTTCAGGTTTTATTTAAGTGTACGTGAAGACTTTTATTTAACTTAAGTACTAGACTTTTTTTTTTTTGCGGATGGGAAATCATCAAATGACCCCTCCCGCTCTGGGTGGAGCGAAAGGGAGTGTCAGACTCTTACTGACTAAAACCCACCCGTGTTCCTTCCTTAGCCCTTTATGTTCCGGGCCGTCGGTAACCCTTTTGGACAATCCCGCTGACCCGGCAGGCTTCGGCCCTATGGGGCCCCTCCTCGATGCTGACATCTCTTTGAGGCGCGCGTGGAACACGTACGCGCCGTCCGGCACGGGCCTGGTCCTGATCGGACGGTGAGCTACCCATTACTCTCCGCCCGCAGGCCCGCGCCTACGGTGGCCGGGAGTCGTCGCGCGGCTCCCGACGCCCGTAAGTACTAGATTTAAGGTCTAGTTTCACGCAACTTGTAGATTTAATTTTCAGAACATATATAATTATATTTTTTAAGAGTAGGAACTTATTCCCATGTAACAGGATCAACAGGCAACAGGGACGAAAGTAATGGCTGCAAAAATCATGCTGAACAAGCAAGTTCGATGACCACAGACCACGTATTTATAAATGTGATGAAACAGGACCATAACACTGATAAATGGATACTAGATCTGTCATCTTGTTTGCGAGAGCGTGCAGTGCGAACAGGTGAAGTTGACGCGGGAAAGTTTGAAGTTCTAAGTAATGCCTAGCACCTGCTACAGCGTGGAAACATAATTATGTTATACTTAGGTTACCTTGGGTTACCTACTATCGTTATCAATCTGTAGATATTGAAATACTCCATCTTTTTCAAACGTTTCCGGGATCACACTGCTTAAAAACAGAATGTACATAGGTCCAATATTCCGAGTTTAAATTCCGTGGATTTTTTTTCGATTAAAACGAATAGCATCACAATTTTTTTTTATATTGTGTAAGTACAGACGCCAGCACATAAAGCTACCCGACACTGTCAAATTTTCACAATCAACTTTCAACCTTATGTTTTAGCGATGAAGTTGAAAATCTATTAAAGAAATTTGACAGATTGTAGTAAGTACCTTGATGTGCTGGAGTTTGTACATAAAGGATCCTACTTTGATAAAAATAATATTTTAAGGAAATGACTTAAAAAAACAGTATTAAACAGTTTCGGAAGTTGGTTAAATTTGGTAGGGTTTCTCTACCATGAGACTCGGTAGACTTGTTTCATATTTCCTTCCTATAACAGGAAGTTGACTGCCAACGTGCCCTTCGAAATGTGACTCAATTGCCAAAGGGGTGATGAAATTTCGTGAAACAATCCGAACTGTGTACTTCGATTTCGTCAATCTAAAAACGGAGTGACAAATAAAAGCTGCAAATACGAGTAAATTTGTGAATGACCTCTACTTTAATTAAAACGTATTGAGGGATTTCCATTAACATAAAAGCAAAATGCTTTCGTTGTTTTGGATTATTGTAGCGTAATAGAATATCGTTCAATTACCATTTTTAACCGACTTCAAAAAGGAGGAGGTTCTCAATTCGTCGGAATCTTTTTTTTTTTTTTATTTTTTTTTTTATGTATGTTCCCCGATTACTCGAAGATGGCTGGACCGATTTCAAAAAATATTTTTTTGTTTGAAAGGGTATACTTTCCAGGTGGTCCCATTGTCATCAGGTCAGGATCTGATGATGGGATCCTGGAGAAATCGAAGGAACTCTTCAAATATTATAGGCACACCTATAGCGATTTGGGTATTTTTTATAGTAACTCGTGCATTTGCTCTCGAAAAGCACTATTTGGTGAAGTGGAACTGATGATGAAGACCACAGATGGCCACCGGAACTACTCAATAATAAGTATTTCATGGGTTGCGATTCGATTACTTTATTATGGTTGCTAAGCAAGTTATGCTCATCACAATGCGAATGGTGAAATGGAGCTGATGGTGAAATACCAGGAGAACTCTCAACAATGAATTTCCCTGCATCGGGAAAACCAATATTTTGGTAAAGGCGATGAGCAAGTTGACATTAGGCTATTGTAACTTAGATAAATTATAAACAGACCCACTAAAAAGTGGGAAATAAAAAAATTTTTAACAAAAAAGAAAAACCGACTTCCAAAAAAAACACTACAAAGTGAAAAATAACTTTAATTTCGGAAGTCGGTGGCAAAAAACTAAAATACAGATCCAAAGACACCGACTTCCGAAATTAAAGTTATTTTTCACTTTGTAGTGTTTTTTTTGGAAGTCGGTTTTTCTTTTTTGTTAAAAAATTTTATTGATAACGGTATTTTTGTTTGCGAAATTAAATTTAGGTACAGTTCGCAACAAAGGCGGCGCTTTAATTTGTGTAAATTATTCCATCCCCACTACTCTCAAGAACCAAAAATTCGAAGACATGTGACATCTACCAACCCGCACTGGGCCCGCGTGGTGGATTACAGCTCACTCCCTCTCACTGAGAGGAGGCCTGTGTCCCAGCAGTGGGAACGTTATAGGCTGATTACGTTACGTTACGTACGTAGCAACAAAGATACAAACCCACGTAAACAGTATCAAAACGTTACACAATGGTCGCGTACAACAGTATTACAGGACGCTAATACATCACGTTTTAGGGCAAACGTGCGTGCGTACCGTATAAGCTAAGCTGCAGTGCCTTTGTCGCTTAATTACTTGCATCGGATGTATATCATAATGTATTATTATCTCTATTCGTTTCAAGGTAGTACGAGTACACAGTAGTACACCGTTTCTCCACCGCCATCGTCAATGCAACGTCAACGAGAAACGAGATTATTCAAACCGAACGTGACGGCTTGCTGACGGTGTGCGGTGGACACGCGGCCATAGTAAAACTTTTGGTTACCTAGGAAAGCGGTTTCGTCACATTATAACGGCCGTCAGAAAAACCTGTAATTTACACCAGTATTTGATATTAAGTCAAACCCCGCCGCCTAAAGATTTAAATCGCTAGATTTGCTCTCACCGTACTGCCATACGAAAAAGTGTCCTTATTGAGAAGAGTGAGATCACACATTATTAAATAGTGTTTCCATGACAATCAAGGTAAGTCACTACGTCATTGTGTGTCAGAACTGTCAAAACGAAAAAGCGCTGTGGCGAATCTAACTATTTAAATCTTTGCCGCTGTCATAATTTTCATGACAACCGTCACTGCGGTCGTTATGAGCGGCCACTGTTTTTCTAGTAAACCGTAGCTTTAATGTATGAATCGCTACTTCGGCGCCGACATCTCGTTCTCGTTGACGTCCCGACTCCCGTTGACGGTGGCGGTCGACAGACGCCCTTAGAATCCTTACGCAAACACGATTATAACACTAACAATATAATACAATTTATTACGAGTATTGAACGCTCTTGGCCCAGGCATCCGTGCTCAAAGGGTCTCCCTACTATGCCAACATATCGGAAATTTTATGAGCATGATGTTACAGGAAATTTAATATCTTTTGCTTTTAGTAGGTACGAGAGTCGGGTTCAACTTTGACTTTATCGAGAAGAAAAGACAACACACCTTGAAGCTATGTTGTTCTTTCTGCTACCTCTAAGAGATGTGACTTATGATTTACAATTTCAAGCTGTCATTTCGTTACTGGTGGAGAATAAACCTGGACAGTTGCGTTTTGTAGAATGCGATTAGGGGATTGCGTTACGGGAATGGGCAGCAGCCAGCTGTATTCTCTCTGGAGTCTAGAGATAATAACATACGACGATCTAAGTCCTCTGCTAAGCTTAGTGCTTATGGTTACTTGATTGTGCATTTTAGCGGTATGTCGTTTGGCTCAGTTCAAGCGGTTAAAGACAATTTTGTTTGTTTATTTTGTCATCTGTTAACTAATCAATTAAAACTTTACAAAAAATGACACGACTAATAAATCATCAAAAAATACAGGTTGCTTTCAATTCGTGTTAACTCTTAGCCCAATTTAGTTGTGCCCTTAGCCCAATTTAGTTGTGCCCTTAGCCCAATTTAGTTGTGTATTTTTTCCATGTATTTTTTTTTATTTTTTTATTTGAAATGGGTTTGCTCTTGACTCTAGTCTAGGTCAGAGTTGACAGAGACAAAGTATTTTTCTTCCATACTTCTCTATTAGTCGTCATCTCGGTAGTCACCCTCTTTCACAGTCCATCCATCGGTTCTTTGGTCTTCCCCTACTAATACAAAACAAAATATTCAAAAGAAGGACTCTTTTGGGTGGACTTCTCGCTGTATTGTAACGTCATCATCAATTCGGCAGTCAAGCTCTCTTCAAGCTAGAGCTAGTAGGTACTGTGATGAGTATAGTGTGGGGGCTATAAAACGATACAACGTTATAACTATTACGTTTTTTCCAAACGAACATGTCTACAAAACGCGACTGTGTAATACTATCATTGGCTTTTTCAAACAAACCTTAAAAAAAATGAAAGCTCATTCTCAATTACCTTGAATGTTGAAATTTATTTAACTGGAGTTATTTTTCTGGCAGCCTGCACAACATAAGGTCGACTTTTGCAGACAACCTACGTCTCGGTCAAGGCGAGTCCTATCTATATTTGGTTCGCAATAAAATTTTGAAATCACCGACTGATACTATCTTAGTCAGGTGAAAAGACCGTGATTCCAAATTATGTTTACCTGCATAATGTATTTTTGTTTTGTGATAGATTAATAAAAAACGAGTCGTAACAGGGCACATCACGCAGGGCACGACATCAAGTTTTGTACAAAACATTTGTCTGTTACCGAAAACATTAACAAAATTATATAGAAATTTTATTACCGACAACCAACCGTTATTTTGCCGTGACCATAACAATAATATACGATGGTATAAAACGGTGTGACGCATGTTCAGAAATATGTCCCAGATTTTTTTGGATCTACCGTTAAAAAAAGAGTTTGGTGTGGAGGCGAGAAATAAAATTTTTACAGTACAATCCTGTGCACTGTAAAAATGTAATTACTCGCCTGCACACAAAACTCTTTTTTCATTACCTAGCATATTGATGCTTGGTAATTATATGCCTAATAGGGGGTGGCAGACCCCATCGGCGCGCAGGCTGATAACCGTCGAAAAATTTCTACGCTAGGGGGTCAAATCATGTGCTGAATTCATGGTGCGTCGATGTTGCCACCTTGTATAGTAGTATACCGACGTGTGCTAGCTGACATATGTATTATGGCAAATAATTTAATTTAATGTTTTCTGTTTCGTAATTTTAATTACTTTGCATACTTATTGTATAGAATCAAGTGCTTCTAACTGAACAGACAGCTGTGCTGCGGGGAGTTTGTTGCGCCACTTCTTCTTCCCAGCTAAAGCACTAGAAAATGGCTAAGTTCGGGCGTTTTGAGGGACTGTCTTATGTATTTTTGACGTTCAAAAAGTACTGATTCTCAGCCTAGTGTGAACAAAAGACTTTTGATTAAGAATAAAATAACATAAGTAAGAAACTCAGGGAAGCGATGTGAAAGACCTGATTTTTATGCAAATATTCCAAAACATGAAATCATAAGTTGTGTTAATTATACATAGTTCCGAGCATACTTATCTATTTTGTTGACTGTACCCATATAAAAAAGTGACACGCGTACATTTCTGTAAGTATTTAAAATAAATTGTGGTTTAGTTGTATCAGAAATTAGGTGAAAAGAGCGTGGGCTGAGTATGTACGTGTTTATTTTCCTGGAATATTATGCTCTCTCGAATTAAGAAAACTAACAAACATGTTTTAATAACCTGTATAACTAAAACATTATTAAAAAGAGAAAAGATTTTTTTTTTAATGTGTTTGTTACGCTTTCACGCTAAAACGGCTGAACGGATTTGGATGAAATTTGGCACGTGGGTAGACCATGACCTGGATTAAGTCATAGGATAGGTTTTATCCCCACATCTCTACAGAATCGAGACTTATGCAAGTAAATTCGCGGAGCGCAGGTATCATTGATAACTCTATAGGACCTAATTTTGTGGTAACGCCATCTGTAGATGGCAAAATTAGGTCCTGGATTTTCACTGACGATTTTCCAATTAAATTAATTGCAATATTCTTACACATTTTTACCTGTTCCGCTAATTAGAAGAAGGGGTTGAGTAAAACATAAATATAAACGTTACAGGTTCTTTTGAAGAACCTTCTCAATATAAAAGTTGTAAGTATTCGCGGTCAAACTTTGGTTGCTATGCTACGTTCGGGTTTTCCTGCTTTACTAACCGATGTTTTTTTTTGCAATTTCACCAAGTACTTACCCGACGTATTACAAACATTTTAGACGTAATTAAGTACGTCACGTAAGCAATACTTACATGTACCTACAATACGACGGACGTAACTTGGCGGACCTGAGTATAGCCTTTGCGAACTTTCGCGCATGTTCTCTCACTCACACTCACCTCATGCCACCATTTGTTCCTAAAAAACGTAGCAGCCTTCTGCGCGAAGTTCCGGCCCGCAAAGTTACGTCGGTCGTATTGTCCATAGGTATTTTTTAGTAAAGAACTTATGTAAAGGAACCTAATTAAGTAACTTCAAAAATGGGAGCATTATTACGAAAAAAGCTTACTCCCATTTAATTGAATACTTGCTGCCCAGACAGACGTTGCCCTGTCCAATTTTCAGTGATTCATACCAAATCCCACAGAAAAAACCACTTTCAGTTTTCCCGAATTTTACAGTTTTCCGGACAACTTTTCCAGTTTTTCTTCCCTTAAAAACCTTATTCGGACTATAACGAACATTTAAAAATGCAAATGAGCCAAATCTGTCCAGCCATTCTCAAGTGATGCGCTTACCAACGAACACATTGCATTCAGGTGGACAGGGACATCGACGCGAGTTATTCCGGTCTGAACCCCTGACCCCCCCCCCTCCTCCTCCATCCCCTGCTAGTTCTTCTTCTGTTTTAATCTCTGTCCTATCCAATATAAACTTTCTCATTCCGGTTCGATCCGCTTTTTTCTTTTGTTTTTATTCCTGAAGGATCGTCAGCAACAAAAATCGCGCAGCCTGTAACCATAGAATTTCTTATCTACACGGTTCTGCGTTGAAATTTTTCGTCGGTTATTAAAAAAATTGCTGTTCCATACATTTTCACCGCGCAGGTACCTATCGGACTTTTCTATGAAACAGCTCATTCTTTTTTGATAACCGAAGAAAACTGTCTACGCTAGTATAAAACGGGGGTCTAGAATCATGTAATTCATGGTTATTAGTTTCTGCGTGGATGTCACTGCCACCTTGTATAGATGGCAAGAAGTAATAATTCCAGAAAAAAATACATAACGTATATAATGGTGTAATTAACCCGACTTTGTTTTCTATAATGACTAGCTTCCGCCGAGGTTGACGATAAAAACTATCCTATGTCCTTCCCCGGGATGCAGTCTATGTCTCTGCCAAATTTTATCGAAATCCGTTCAGTGGTTTAGGCGTGAAAAGGTAACAAAAGGACAGACAAACAGACAGAGTTATTTTCGAATTTATAATATTAGTTTGGATTAGATTTGATTTAGATACAATGTTGTTATTGACTATGTTTAACCCAGAACTAACTATAAACCAAGTGTTTATTATTAACGTTTAAATTACCGTTCATCCCGGAAATACAAGTCAATATCCATACTTCCGGGATGAGTGTACACTGTACATACACACAACATAAATACAAATACTAGTGCAGAGACAAAATCAACAAAATGCAATACGGATTTCGCATATTGCAATACATTTTATATTCAACGATGTGAATGCGGGCTGCGACCGTAGGTACTGAATAAGTTTATATGGGAATAATATCATGCATACAATATGGAACTTTTTGAGAAGTGGCTACTTTGTCTTCCTTGTTATAAAGCAAGTGATGGAATAGGACAACGTCTGCTTAACCTTTTCCCAGCTGAGTAGCTACCAGTATTTACATGGAGCCACTGCGACTGCCTCTCTGACCTCCCCAACCCAGTTACCGAGTAATACGATATCCTTTGTAAGATTGGTTGTCAGTCTTGACGGTTGATCAAAGATCTACGAATGACAGCCGGGACAAACCGCTAATATGATTCGCGGCCGTAACAAATATTTATTTATAGAATTATAGTATATTACTAAGTTCACATTACCCTATTGAATGACTATTTCATGAAATCATGATTTTCAAGGCCAATTCTAAATTATGGAGTAGTATTGTAATGATGCTAATTTTGTAAAACCATATCCGGTACGGTTGCGAATCATAATTATTTAAATCAACAAATTAAAACTGCCCAGGGGGCCTAAAAAGGTCACTTTGGCAGAATCATAAAAGGATAACATTATGAATCATAATGGACAGTTAACCGTATCAAATGCCATTGGTGAAGGATTTTTCAATTTTTTTTTTGTCGGTGTTAAAATACCAATCAATCCAATCCAAATCCAATCCCAATCTATTTGATTATACCTACGTAGTGCAGCGAAAAAAAGAAAAACACGAACTATCTTCGCCATATTATGATTCCTAATGTTATCTTTTTATGATTCTGCCAAAGTGGCCTTTTTTTGGAATGTTGTTGTCTCAAGACGAAACTCTTTGACCAGTGCGTGTTGCCAGTAATGACTTATTTCACTGTAACGTGGTAGCTCACAACGGGCCTTAAAAGAAGGCTAAAAGTCACCCGAAGGGCAATGGAGAGGGCTATGCTTGGAGTTTCCCTGTGTGATCGAATCAGGAATGAGGAGATCCGCAGGAGAACCAAGGTAACCGACATAGCCCGAAGAATTGCCAAACTTAAGTGGCAGTGGGCGGGGCACATTGCTCGCAGAACAGATGGGCGATGGGGCCGACAGGTTCTGGAGTGGCGACCGCGTACTGGAAGACGTAGCGTTGGAAGGCCTGCCACAAGGTGATCCGACGACCTTGTGAAGGCTGCAGGAACCCGTTGGATGCGAGAAGCGCAGAACCGGTCGAAGTGGAGGTGCTTGGGGGAAGCCTATGTCCAGCAGTGGACGTCTTTCGGCTGAAATGATGATGATGTTGAAAATACCACTCGATATTCTTCAACAAAATGAGAAGAAATTTAAAACATGCACACTATGTAGTTGGAAAATTATATCGTAGATAAAAATGCTTGGGTTTTTTTTTTCGGATGGGAAATCATCAAATGATCCCTCCCGCTCTGGGTGGAGCGGAAGGGAGTGTCAGACTCTTACTGACTAAAACCCACCCGTGTTCCTTCCTTAGCCCTTTATGTTCCGGGCCAGCGGTAACCCTTTCGGACAATCCCGCTGACCCGGCAGGCTTCGGCTCTATGGGGCCCCTCCTCTATGCTGACATCAATTTGAGGCGCGCGTGGAACACGTACGCGCCGTCCGGCACGGGCCTGGTCCTGATCGGACGGTGAGCTACCCATTACTCTCCGCCCGCAGGCCCGCGCCTACGGTGGCCGGGAGTCGTCACGCAGCTCCCGACGCCCGGAGCGTCTCCCGCGGCGGCTGGGGCGGGAGGCTCTCTCCCTGAGCCGTCCCGCCACCTCCTTCGCTAGCATGACTGCTTCGCAGAAGGCCTCCCACTCCCTCTCGCCCCGGACCATGGCTTGCACCAGGGCCGGGCGCGAGAGGTCACCGCCGCTGCCGATCGCCTCTACGAGGACACGGCGGTGCTCCGCCCAAGCGGGGCAGACCTCCACCGTGTGCTCCACCGTGTCCTCTGGGCGATCCTGGCAATGGTGACACCCGGGCGTTTCCTCCCGCCTGATGATGTGCAGGAACCTCCCGAAACTTCCGTGTCCGGTGAGGACCTGCGTCAGGCGGTAGGTGAGGGCGCCGTGGCGCCTCTCTAGCCACTCCTCAAAGAGGGGTCTTATCGCCGCTATCGCGGCGTGCCCTGCGCTGGGTTGCGACAGTCGCTCCTTCCATGTCGCCATGAGATCGCGCCGGAGATTCGTCCGCTCCGCAGCAATTTGCCGCGGGAGCGGAACTTCCCCCCGGCGTAGTGCCTCCACGCGCCACTCATACAGGCGCGCGAGGACTATCGCCTCCAGATCCCATGGCGGCAGTCCGGCAATGAGGCTTGCCGCCTCGCCCGAAATCGTGCGGTAGCCCCGGATGATCCTTACGGCAACCACCTTCTGGGGCGCGTTCAGGTAGTGGGCGGCTCGCCGCCGCAGTGAACGCGCCCACACCGGGGCCCCGTATAGGGCCATGGACCGCAGGACGCGATTCGACCCTTGAGTGGAACTCAATAATGTCTAGTTTTGGAGAATAATTCAAACCTAGCAAACTGGATTCTTTAGTCAGATCTACCGGGTCAAACATAGTATCGTCGCCAGCAAATGCCTGTAAAGGGGAAGCATGCTGAATCTAGAATTTTCTTAACATTTATATATATAATTATGTAGTAATGCACTTTCACTATTCGCTCCCGTATTCAAGTCATCTACGTAAAAATCACTTTTGATGATGTTAGCGATAGTGTCGTCTTTGAATTCTTTAGCTAATTGTAATAAACATCTGGTACTTAGAAACGGAGCGCTGGCCAACCCATACGTTACTGTATTTAATTGTAAAACTTTTAAATTGTTATTATTATCGGGTTCCGCACAAGATGAATCCCTCCACAGAATTAACTGAAGGTGATGTTGAGAAGTATGCAAGGCCGTTTGTCGGTACATTTTCTCAATGTCTCCTAAATGAACAAACCTATGTCCGCGAAAGCGTAACAAAATTGAGAATAAGTCGGACTGCACAACTGGACCTACAGCCTGTATGTCATTTAATGACTTACCAGAGGAAGTTTTGCTTGGGTTAATTGCTGGTCCTGATCCACAGGCACTTGGGCTCACTAGTAAAAATTTCAATATTTGGAAGAGACGCTTCCCTTTTCTTTTTTTTTGTTTTAGTATTTCTGACATTACGAACTTTTATTTTATTCAATCAAGTTTTAATTAATTGTTGAATACTTCAATATTAAATATCTCATCTTGTAAACAGGACATTTTATTTATCTCTTAGATAAATTGCAAACTGTAGTTTTGTATATAATTTAAAAGCATTTTTTAAATTTGGAAATGTAACAACCATGATATTTTGATGTTGACTTGATGTTCCCTACAAAATGGTTGAGCTGGTTTGGTGCTGATCCACGCGTCATGTTCGTGAACGGGCGCCGCCGTCGATTGAGACTGTCATCTCTTAACTGATCGAAGCTGCCAGGGCTTATTTTTAATCTTATATTTTTTTTTACATTGTTCTCACTAGAAGCAACAAGGATAATGTACCCACAGAGATCTAATTTTTGGAATGGGCAACAGCTACAACTTTCTTACTAACTGACCGACTATTTAATTTTGACCATTCAAAAGGGCCTGTAAATGGTTTAATTGAAATTAATGCTTTGAGTTTGAGTTTACTTCACCTTAAGTATACTCAATTACTCAGCTTAACATAATGATAGTTAATTACCAACACAATTAGTATAATTACAATTATAGAAACCTACGTATACAGATTTATCTAACCTAATCATAGTTGATGACAAACAGGATCAAGGTGTAATAGTGTGGCCACGCGAATTAGATTATTGTAAACTTTGATACTTATTAGCTATTCTGTGACTTGGCTAATGTAGGCTAGCTAACTCAAGTAACAAGATTTGTTTTGGTAAATAACTACACAATGATATATCATATCACTCTCCTGCTCTTATCCCTATTTATTTTGGGTCAGCGCAACATGTTATTTTTTTCCATAGCTCTCTTATCTCTCATACGTCGTTGTGGTGACGTTATGCAAGAGCTCAGTGATTCGTCAACTTGTGACAACTATCACCCCTCCTGCACCGCGCAGCTACCTCAGGCAAAGTCTCAGTTAAGGGGCTTACAGGACCTAAACACAAAAAACGCAAGTTTTAGAAACAATAAAAGTATAAGATCGACTACAGTAAACAAAATCAGAAAAATATATGATATTCTTCAGGATATATGCTAGATAGATAGTGTGCTTCTAAAACTTGCGTTTTTGCGTTTATGTCCTGTAAGCCCCTTAAGCGGTCGGCCTATAGTCGGCATCTCGGTAGTCACCGCCTTTCTAGCGTTATCATCCTTAACAGAATCCATCCATCGTTTCCTTCGTTTTCCCCTGCTCTTATCATCCACATTCACACTCAAAAACTTTCCTCACACAATTAATTGTCTTCCATGAAAAAGAAGAAAAGAGTGTTGCCTAGAACTATTAATCCATCTTTCTTTATTATTGCCAAATTGGCCCCCTCTTGACGTCGATCTTGCCTGATGGTAGCGATAGATAAAATCAACGATTGAACGAGCGTGCCCAGAAGATGCCTGCTGTAAAAATGTGGAATGACAGCTCACTTCAAGCTCAATTCACCTAAGTTTTCACTGTGAGATTTTTACAAAATAGACTGTCAAACAAATCAAGAGTGAATGCATATTCTCTTTGAGTAAAAGCGTTAAGTACGACAATTCGAGTTATCAACCAATTTTGACCACAATTACCAACAAAACTTCTAGAATTACTTTTGAACTAACAAAACACTGACAAGTATATCGTTCTTATTTCAAAAGATACAAGATTTATTTACCGTCAAAATGACAATAAAGTCATGCCTGTCATCGACTCATGAGTCACCCGAGACGTTTTCACGTCAAACGCTATGCACGGTCACTTGGCAAATGTCCGCATTCTAATCTAAATTAAACCAGCCATTGATTTATAACAATATCTATTGTTTTGTCATATATTGTCCATTAGTATTATGCTTACTATGGAACGGATTACTAGAAGATGGATGGAAATGTTTGTTTCAATTAATCAATTGTAAATTGGTTGTTGAGGAGTATTTTTGTTTGGCAGCACATGATTGAAGATGTTTTCCTTTTTTATGCTAAATTGGAAATGAAAGGAAGGAAAACATAACTTGTGTCAGTTTTTGTAAACCACGCATGGTTGGAAAGATTGAGATATTATAGTGTCAGTCAGTGGTCTGTAAATAAGTAGGTACCTTATTATCTAAGTGTTTGCTTTTCGTAAGCACGAAAACGTGCTTAAAGCTTTATCAATCTAACTAACCTTACAAGTAGGTACCTTGTGCCAGGTAGTAGGTAACAAGAATAAGTTAGTATGAGTCCTTATCCTTAGTTTCTCTCGAACTTTTCTCGAAACATAATCGTAAAGGGTTTGATAATCCATAGGTAGTACATTCCTATAGTACCACTACCACCACCTACTTACTCGGAGCGTCACTGAGAAACAAATGAACAAATAAAATATTAATGTACTAAAGACATGCTTACATTATTTTATTACACCTACTTAATTAAAATCATCCGCCATCTTGGCTGACGCACTTTCGAATACATTGGTTTTACCTACATCGAGAATTCTTTAGCGCTAAAATTAATATGCCCACGTGCCACTCATAAAAGTCTGGAATATTATAAAATTATTTTGGCATCGACCTCCATACACATAGTTTGTGGCGGTATCCAGTTTTTTTTTTTATAATATTCAGCAGCTATTACGATATTTTGATGAGTCTGATTTAATTTAATCTAAAACTTGTCTTCGTTATTTATATTTCAATTAGGTTTCCTAATTTAATTTAATAATTTATAGATTAGAGTTTAGATGTTAGTTCAAATAAATTGTAAAATATTATCTTGTTGAACGTTATATAGGGTAGGGTGGTGTAAGATTGCGCAATTTGCAACCAACCGCTCATAAAATAAAAAATGTTAATCTTATCTGAGATCAATCATTTATTTATTTAACGTTATTATTATGGCAACAAATAAACATACTAATTGAAACAAAAAATAAATAATCTTCTTAGCAATTACACTAAAATCACAAATTGGGAATTGCGCAATTTTAAACACCCTCGTGTGTAAAATTGCGCGTTGAGATCGATAAGATTGCGCAACTATATTATTTGCACAAATCGCAAATAAAAGCCCCGGAGCCATTGTAGTCTGAACAGTTTTCATGCCACCACTCCTTACACTTAATGCACTCGATCCAGTCTTCTTCTAAGGTCCTCAGGTGCTCGCAAAAATCTTCTTCTACCTCAGTCGAGAAAGTCGTATCAAAGCTTTGCAGCACAATGTGGTTGTTGCAAACGGAATCGTAAAGTAGACTCTGCCATCCCCAAAGATACAGCCACTGCTCTTTTGCTTTCACCATTATCAATTCGCCTACGAGCCTCCTTGATAGTCTCATCAGAACAAACCTGGCGATCGATTTTCCTTTCTCTTCTCGACATTCTGAAAAAAAAAACTTATACAATAAAACCAATAAATATACCTAATCAACAAAATTGGAAACAAAAATATTTTTTTTCATATTTCTAACTACCAAAATATAGGGGCGTGTAAGATTGCGCACGCAATCTTACACGCACTCAAAGTGCGCAATTTTACACATTCGGATACCATTCTAAACATTGCGATACTACTGCCACCTCTTACAAAATAGTCGAACTACATCCTATGACATTAAAACTTGAGTGAGCCTGCCGCGACAAAACGTTAACAAATTACTAAAATTACTTATATTGACAGTATAGCAACGCATTCATTTCGTCGAAAAATTAGATCAAAAGTGAATAAAAACTTTGTACTTACATATTTCTTGTGTTTTCCACTCATTCACAATAAATTTTTGGGAGCGCGTGCCTGTTGCGATAGGAAACAAAACACGACTGAAGTTGGCTACGAAGTTCACTCCATTGTCCTGCAGGGACGTATGCGCAATTTTATCGACCGCGCAATCTTATACCACCCTACCCTATCTAATTTGATGCACAGCTAATTTTGGCTTCATTCCAGAAAAAAGTCTGCATTTATATTCTGTGTTTGTTGGGACGGTTTCCATAAAAAGCACTTTTCTCAGAAAAATCAAGTGATTTTTACATTGACTTTTAGATTAGGTACTAGCGGATTTTTAAGATTGTGAGTGCCACCACTGCCTTTAATACCTTGGTAAAAGAGGTAGGTATACATTATTCAATTAGATCATTTTCCTAAGGTTTTGATAGAAAAAAGTGTTTTTCATACAGAGTATTTCACTGGAGCAAGGCATTTTCCGTTTGGGGACTACAGCGCCATCTCTGTACAGCTTCTGAAACTACTTTGTCCGTGTGGCGCTGTAAATTTCATGTTTTCACATTGCCTCTGAATGGGGTTTTGTAGGAAGCTGAGTATTTTCACAGTTCACGTAAATATCGATAGATGTCGCTGTTAAGTTGTCCCTAGTTTTCGAATTTCACCACGACATTGGCGCATTTAAATACGCGTGTGTTTTACTAATACTATTTGTGTAGAGTAGCTATATAAAATATTAGTTAGTAAATCTGCATTAAATGTCATTGTACCTACCTATATTTACCATTCCATTTGATACAAATGCGAATGCTAGAATCTGCATGCATATGCAGGCATATCGCATTTACTTCCAATTTAGAAAGGAAAATATAGTTAGGTAAGAGATAAGGCCGAAAATACATTACTAGTGTCTTTTAAGTTCTTTAAAATATGTTATTACTTATTAGGTAAGTAGGTACAGTCAACAAAAGAGATAAGTATGCAGGATCGTCGGATATAGTTGAAGTTTAGTAAGAAACTGATGGAGGTTGTCGACTGAAATTTAATTTGATAAATGAGCTGTTTGTTTTCTATTCATAAAATTAAGTTTTATTCGAGAACATCGAACGGTTTCTTACTAAACTTCAACTACCTATATCCGACGATCCTGCATACTTATCTCTTTTGTTGACTGTACGTTGGTTTTATTTTTTATGCCCGTTTACAGCCACACTGGGCGACACCTAAGTGAATCACACTAATATTATAAAGGCGGAAGTTTGTGAGTGTGTGGGTGTGTGAGGGTGGGGTGTGTGTGTGTGTTTTTATATGTTTGTTACTTCTTCACGCTCAAACGGCTGGACCAATTTTGATAAAATGTTTGGAGGTAGCTTTGTATGGAGGTAGCTGACACCCTGGATTAACATATAGGCTACTTTTTATCCCGATATTTCCACGGGATCGAGACTTAGGCGGGTGAAACCGCGGGGTGCAGCTAGTGTCTAATAAAAGCGTGCTGTTGGAACTTCAACGTTCGCTGAAAACCAAGGCTAACCAGATGTTCCTCTTATCCTTCAACTTGTTCCAGACTTCTGATGAAAAGCTATCAGTGGCGAAGGTTCCATACAACTGGATTCCTACAGGCTTCCCTTTGAAAAATGGCACAGTCAGTACTCTATTCCTAGACAAATAATATAATCATATTAAAGATATCTACTCCGGCTTACCTCTTACAAAAATTGACCCTTGGCTACTGAAAGCGTGTTCATAACACTCTTTTTCTTGAACTCGATAGGGCTAGGTCATTTTATTGAAAATCGTAAATTTATATCAAGAAAATTGCTAAAAATAGTTGAACTTCCTCACGATTACGTGGAAAATCTTTACTGACTTGGTAGGCGAAAGGTTCTTGGAGTTACTGCTTGATTAATTGTCTAAGTTAGGTTGTTTCACCTTACCTACGCAATTTTTCGTCTCTCAGGAAACACAAATCATTGGAGGTAAAATCATGGTTCTTAATAAAATTTAACTATCTATAGAATTCGAAAAAAAAATGTAGAAGTAATTACTTATTGGGTTTGCACACGAAGATCACAAACTAAACACAATCAGAGAAATATAAAAAACAAAAGTAGGTAAGTACCTAAGTATTACAAAAAAATAAAAAACAAAGTCAGTAAAAAAAAGTATGATTCATGACGTTCTCCGATGAATTGCGTATCCATAACGTTTCCCTACCTACCGACAACGACAATCAAATTGAAAACATACTTATAAAGTTAGACTTTTTTCCTTGGCGAGAATCAGTTAGCTAGCTAATTGTGATGCAGACCGTACCTATTTTAATCAACGCCAAGTATAACGAGGAAGTTGCCAAGAATATTATGACGGTAGCGAGAAATAAAACGTGCATCTTAAGTAATTTCGAGTTTGCCTAGATTGAAGGAAACTGAGTCTTCGGAAAGAAACATTAAGAGTAAACTAGTCGCGAGCTCGAACTCACTGGTGGTCATGGCCAAAAAGCACGCTGTCTCACCTGGCTTCGTGTCCGACAGAGCTAGTATTAGTGAGGAGCAGTTAGACACTAGTCTACACGAAAAAAGTCTAGTTCTCACGCACTGAAACACTATTCCAAATTGACAGGCGCGTAAAAAAATTCGAAAAGTGCTTCTGAAAATCGAGTTTTATGAAAAAACTACTGCATAAATCAATTACAAATAAAGTTTATTGAACTCTTCGATAACCGAGCTTTGTCGGTACGGACTTGGTTTTAAACATTTTACATTTCTTTTATTACTTATTTACACCCAAATTTACGTTAAAAATAGCAAGAAAAACGAATCTTTGTTGGCTCATAACTGTTTAATGGCTTTTTATTTTACTATTCTGTTTCCGTACAGATAACATTATAATGAGACCAAACGATATCATGTTTAACTTTGGATGCACACTGTCAAACAGTGGAGTAATACTCTCCCGAAATTTGTATGGAAAAAATCGACTAGTGGCACCTTAAGGAGTAACTTACATGCTGTTTAGTTTGTCATGTTAGCTTGAAAAGGGCCACTTCCACAAGTGATCATGATCAGCCTATAATGTTCCCACTGCTGGGACTCAGGCCTCATCTCTTCGAGAGGGAGTGGACTGTACATAATCTACCACGCGGGCCCAGTGCGGGTTGGTAGATGTTGTGACATCTCATCATCATCTTCGAATTTTTCATTCTACGACATGCGGTTTCCTCACAATGTTTTCTTCACCGTCTTGAGAGCAGTGGTGGTGAAATTATTAACACAAAGTAAAGCGCCTGCCTGAATTCGAAATCACGACCTACAAGTCGTAAGTCGGGGCCGTTACCACTGGGCCACCACGACTGCTCAAGTGAATATGGCCCTTAGAAGGTATGGTGGGTGATCTACTGATGACGCAGTTCTATCCTAATTCACTATACGTCATGTTAGACAACTGCATGCCATTCAATCGTACTACCAACATTGTTATCTGACAATCTTGTTCAGCTTGTCTCGTATTGGCACGAACCATAAGAGCTCACGCCCCATTAGTCAACAGCCAGTCAGCAAGAGGGAAGAGGTGTTGACTGCGCTGCATAGCTGCACCTACCCATTCATGGAGGCTATTTAAATGCACAAGACTTGACTAGACCAACCGGTAAAGCATGGAGAAGACGATCGAACGTCGGCGTCGGTGGAAACACGTTGACTTTCAGCTGGCCTAACGCGTAATACGTAGTTACAATAGAATGTGAGGCCAACTTATACTGGTTAAGTATGTTACCACGGATGTGCGCCCCGGGGTTTAAACCACATTAAAAATTACGTAATTATTACTATAATCGATGCTACTCATTTTACATCATGAAGCGGGCTGTCACCTCTCAGAGCTGATCCTTTACTTTGTTTCCTATCCATCTAAATAATAATATGAATTAACTAGCGGACCCGGCGAACTTGGGACCGCCTCAGAATCAATAAATGCAAAATGTATGAGAAAATGAATTATCTTCTTTATTTTTTACGTGTATTTTTCACATGTTTTAATAGTTATTCTGCTATTCGGGGCGGAGACAAATCCAACAAATCAAAGATCATAAAAATCGGTCCAGCCGTTCTTGAGTTATAAATGGTGTAACTAACCCGACTTTGTTTTATTTATATAGAAGAAGATATTTAGGTATCTCATTATCATTATACATGCCATCAATTCATAAAATATCCGTGCAGGCTAAAACCTTTTAACAGTACTAGACAAGAAAAAAAAAGATGAAGCTAGGAGGATACTCCGGCTATAATCCCTTAGTAGCCTTTAAAAATAGAGTTTATTCTTTAGCGAGACAATAAGGACAGCTGTGTGACTTGTTCCTATTATAGACACTGCAAATATAATTAATTTGCTATAAAAATAACTAACAAAGAGCATTGTGTGTGGTCAAGCTAATGCTAATATATTTATGATGTATTAAAACCGCATAATGGGAACAAAAAACACGTGTAGCGTCCTCCTGATATTTTAAAAAGGCAACGTTTATCTGTGTGCCCGTCCCTTAGTGCTCAAGAATATTATGTTTTCTCTAGCTCTGTTTTCAGGTTATTGGTAAAACATTAACAACCTCTTAAGAGGTCATTGTACTCATCATTATGAACAACTTTTACTATGGTACTAAACCTGAAATCGCGATAAAAAAATCAGCTGTTCCCTACAGTTAATTTTTTTTTTAGAGGTTGTTAATGTTTTACCCATAACCCTGTATATGTATTACCTACTGGCTTGTGCCCGCAACTTCGTCTGCTAGCAATTTGTATGTATATCATTATTTTTTTACTACAAATATCCGGGATGAAAAATAAAATTTATGTCCCTCTCCTGGGTCCCAGGCTACCAATCTATCAAACATAAACGTCGGTTCAGTGGTTCAGGCGACAAAAGTAACTATAAGAGACAGGCATGTAGAGTTCCTTTCGCATTCCTAGTATTAATATGCATGAATATGGAAGTATGGATTTTTAAACTACGCGGGTCAAAACGCAGGCACAGACAGTTAAATATATAATCATGATAGAAATATGAATTAAAACTGGGTTTGTTTCATTAACCAAGATAATATTTACAAAATTAAAAAGCTAACAGCCTTAAAATAATAATAATAATATGTCCTATGATTATTTCTCCTCTTTTTATATATTTAAAAAAAAAATCCGCATCGTTGTCATCAGGAATAGTGCCTGAAATGCTGCCACGTTGTATGGCAATGTTGATAGAAATTAATTTATACTAGGACTGCAGAAGTTTTCAGGAATTGCAAAAGCGACAATATTAAATGTTTCTCAGCTAGATGCCGTTTAAAAGTTTTCTCTTGAGAACACTACAGCTCGCTGTAGTTAGGTATGAATTTAAACTCTAGCATTTTGCATTTGCAAGAAAACTTGGACTTGGTATTTAGCTAGTCGTTTCCCCCTGCTTAGGCATCTCGTCTTTGTAGAACTGAAATATACACTAGTTAGTTCTTTTTATTGCAATCTTCCTAGATCTTTCTAGATTGCAATAAAAATAACTCCTGGGAGCCAAACAATTGGTATTAGAAACAAAACTGAAACAACTGAAGGTTTTAAAACTCCTCGGGCTCAAAACATGTTTTTTTTATTTTTATTTCATTTAACTACATTTAAATGATTATACAATTTATAACACTACTAACGTTTTACACTAAGGGCTGATTTTTCCAACGCCAGATAATTTTATCGGAGGAATAATTTTGAATTTTTGACAATAATTCTTCCATACAAAACTGTCAGACGTCAAGTTTATTTCACTAATAAAAATTATCTGTCGATTGAAAAATCAGCTTTTTTTTTTGTGAATATACAGGGTGGCGGGGACATCGGCGCCCAACCTGTTACCATGGATTCAGTATATGATTTTCCCTGCGTTGAAGTTGTTCGTCGGTTATCAGATAAAAATCATTTGTTTTATAGTAAAGTGCCATCACAATTTTTTTTTTATAACCTACGATAAATCTACTGTATGATATGTACTGAATCCAAGGTTACAGGTTGCGCGTCGATGTACAGTCAACAGCAAAAGTAGATGATCAAAATCAGAAATTCAATATTAATGAACGCAGTTCTCGTCGATCTGTGTGGCGTCGATGTACTACTACTTAGAATACTTACTACGTAGAATACTTTTGAATCACTTCGACGCCACACAGTTCTGACGCGAACTCCGTTAATTAGTATTGAATTTCTGACTTTGATCATCTACTTCTGCTGTTGACTGTACCTGCCACCCTGTATTATTTACATTTCTCCTTTGACAATACCGTCGAGCAAGAAAGTATACAAAGCTATGCAGGTTCCTGGGTAGGTACAATCAACAAAAGAGATAAGTATGCAGGATCGTCGGATATGGTTGAAGTTTAGTAACAAACCGATGGATGTTCTCAAATAAAATTTAATTTTAATAATAGAAACCAAACAGCTCAATTATCAAGTTAAATTTCAGTCGACAATATCCATCGGTTTCTTACTAAACTTCAACTATAATATTATCTGACGATCCTGCGTACCTATCTCTTTTGCTGACTGAACATTGTTTGTACTTCGTATTTCCATGCTGACGCCATTCAACATCACACTAATATTATAAAAGCGAAAGTTTGTAAGTGTGTTTGTATGTTTGTTACTTCTTCACGCACAAACTACTGCACGGATTTGGATGAAACTTTTCACACAGATAGTTTATAACCAGGATTAACACATAGGATACTTTTTATCCTGATGTATTCACGGGATCGAAACTTATGTGTGTGCAACCGCGGGGCGCAGCTAGTTAAAGATAAACCAAAAACATCGTCCTTCGTATTCCTGCAGTTCGATGTTTCGAATAGTAAAGAGCTAACCAAAATATATTCGTAAAACTTGGGAATTTAAATTAAACTACCTTCAAAGAGATAAGACTCAAATTCCATTCGCGCCCCGATTCGTTGTCGTCTTCATCGGGAACACTCGAGAAAATGCAAGTCGGGTTTGACGAGGAAATGAGAGATGTACAAGCAGTTTTTAAGATAGTTTTAACCTTGTAATTTCCTAAAAAGAGACTCATTTATTTACTTTATTTATTGGGTCTCCAACATACATACAAACATACAAATATACCTAGTTTCATTTAGGCATATTTCTTGATTAAATATGTAGTATATTATCCGGTCTGATATTCCTGTTCTCATTATTACGAGTATATTATGGGCTGATTTTGCCAAAGTCAGATATCTTTTATCCGCGGAATAAAATTAACGTCTGACTGTTTTGGTATGAAAAAACTGTAATTTCGCCCTAAGTAGGTTATGCTCTAAAAGTAATGAACTTTTCAAAATTTCACGATAAAGATACGCTGTATGTATGCTTCCTATCACACACTTGGTATTCAAACTACGTACGAGTAGGTACAGACGCCAGCAGGTCAACCTACCCGAAACTGTCAGATATTCCCAATCAACCTTGAACCTTATGCTTTAGCAATAAAGTCGAAAATCTATTAAAGAAATCTGACAGATTGTAGTAACTTGATGTGCTGGCGTCTGGACGTCCATGAATAGTCCAAAATGTTTGTTTATTTAAGTACATCTGTTGATATGGTCTCTCATACTATTAAGAAGCTAAAGCTACCTATTTGTTACGTTGGCAATTTGCCTCGAGGAAGTGTTAAATTGCGTGAATTTCTTGTTACCTGTACATTAAATAAATACGTGTCTAATTATATCCGAAGGTGAAATATTGATCAACGCGACAAAGTACGCGCGGCACTTTGAATAAGTAGCTGTACTCGACGAAAATAAATGTGAATGTGCTGCGTAATTTTTTCACGTCTATTTTTGTTCTAGGACTTGTACCGAACGAAATGTTTTGCCAAACGCAAAATTCTACATTTCGCCTAATTTGCATTTCTCAGTTTAATTTTCCTCCTAAACAAGTCCAGAATTTATCATGAAATTGAATTATTATTGCCTTTCTCAAGAAATGAAGCAGTTTAAATTTTACTGCAACAAATAAAACTCCCGTTTGCTACATTATTACGGAGCTCATATTTTCACGTTCTGGAACGTTTAACAGATTCCTGTGCGGAGTAACAATAGTCGTAGACAAATAACAAGTCCGTCATCTCACGTCATAAACCATGTTTACAGCTACTGTAACATCGATTCCTCGTTTTTATCCCGCATCCTATCGTTCCTTTTGTATGTTACTGTGTTTAAAATCTCGGCTTGTTTATTTTCTTCGCCAGCTTTGCCGATTGATGGTTTTGTAATTAAAATGTAAACGAATCTATTGTAACATAGTTCCACGACCTAGATGCAAGCTCAAAAGGTTTTCTGTAGACAAGCATATTACAAGTTGGATGATTATATCGTAGATAAAAATGCTTGGCTTAATGCTGGTCCTGCTCCACAGACACTTGGTCTCACTAGTTAAAATTTCAATATTTGGAAGAGGTGCTTCCCTTTTTCTTTTTTTTGTATTTCTGTCATTACGAACATAACTTTTTAAATTTATTCACTCAAGTTTTAATTGTTGAATACTTCAATATTAAATATCTCTTCCTGTTTGGTAGGTAATAAAATTCTATTTATCTCTTAAATAAATTGCAATTGCAATTGTAGTTTTGTATAATTTAGAAGCATTTTTTTTTTTAAACTTTGTAAATGTAAGAACCATGTTTCCTTTTATTATGATTTTTTGATGTTGACTTGAAAGAGCATGGCAGTTGAGAACGTGTCATGCTCACTTAAATGTCTCACCGATGGTGGCGCGTGTGTTGGATCATTCGGTTCCCTACAAAATGGTTGAGCTGGATGGTGCTGATCCACGCGTCATGTTCGTGAACGGGCGCCGTCGGTTGAGACTGGTCATCTCTTAACTGCCAAGGCTTATTTTTAATCTTATGTCTTGAATTCTTTCTTCATTTCTGTCTTTTTTACATTGTTCTCACATATAGAAGCAACAAGAATAATGTACCCAGGATTTTGTAATATCTTGATTTAAAAGAGTGTCCATGGAGTTTCTTGCCCGTTCTTCTCCATAGAGATCTACGCTTTGGAATGGGCAACTAGCTTCAACTTTTGGACTAACTGACAGACTATTTAATTTTGACAATTCAAAAGTGCCTGTACAAGGTTTAATTGAAATAAATGATTTGAGTTTGAGTTTTGAGTTTGAGTTTTGAGTTTAGAACACATTTTAAAATTTTGTGGTTTCATCCAACCGCTCAGTGGAAGTTACCGAGTTAGTTTATGTGTTTCAGTTTACGACAATTTTTATTAAACCGTAATTGGATTTTAAATCTTTGTGTGCACTTCTGCAGATCCAGAACAGAAATAATAAAAACAAATAATGAGCCACATATGTTTGCCGTCTCAGCTCAAATGTGGAAACTGTTTACTCCGATAAATTGGCAGATGTAGCTATGATTTAGCGACGTGTTTAATCAATATTTTGTCCTGTAGGCTCAACACGTAGGCACTTATGAAGGTTATTTAATCAACATCAATCAAGGAAACCTACCTTAAATCCCACAATGAAAAGCGCTGCAACGTAAAGGAAGTTTTAAAAAACTACAAAATACAATAACATATTACGTCAAAAGTTTCTTGGTCAACTGGTTATTGTCCACAAGTCTGTCTCGGTTTATTTCTACGCTGTGGCATATCCGGCACTTCCGCTTTATTTTGTTCAGCTGTCGCATGTCTTCGTATCTCTCCACCATCTGTCAACTAATTTTAACGTCTGTCAGTGCCTTCAGTCAATCTGTCAGGCTCGTTATTAAATCTTCTTAACTTGTTAACATCGCAAGTGTTTACTGTTTACGAGTTCTCTCGGTAATGGAATGGAATTAGAATATAATGTGCCTGCATGCATTGTAATCGAATGGGAAATAGGCAGATATTGCGTTAGGGACACAACATCTCGTTTCCCACTAGGGATTGCTATTTTATAATGGAAAAATCCTTTGCAAAAGCAAGTAATTGTACTGTATAATATGTTACTTTCATTTGTTTATAAAAAAGGTAAAATTTCTGCACCAGTCAACTAAGAAAGGTGAAGAGAGTAGATGGCAAGTGCTCATATTTCATACTTTTTTATTCGTTAATGAAGTTCAATCTTAGATTTAGTCTCAGCTCATCTTTTACCAATATCCCCTTTAGTATGTGGTATATTTTAAAGTGCTAATGCAAAACCTTAGTCAAAACAATGGCTGCTATCTCTTAAATGGTAAAAAACGTCCTTAAACATTTCGTTACAACCGAGATTGCATTCTCAGTACCAGAGATGCAGGTCTTATTTTAGGCAACATAGCCTAGGATTGCAATGCAAATGAAGGTACGTACAAGTACGTACATAGTGAGAGCAAAAGCACCAAAAGCTCATACTTGGAGTTGTTACGTAAGGCACGGTCGATAGCTACGCTGCCGTCGGTACATTTGTGCGCCGATTCGCGAAATTACGTGGTAACCGTTTCATCGTTTTAAATATCTGTTACTTCTAGCACTTTAGCAAGTATGCAATTTGGTCTTGGATAGAAATTGTAGGAGTGTTTGGCGAAGGTAACGATTTTTGCCGTAGGTTTGGAAGTGAATATTACGAGTGCTATAGGAGTTGCAAGTGAATTACAGTTTCATTGAACAAATCTTTATAGGTATATAAATAGGTCCGTTAAAAGTAGCGTATCTATCTATGTTCTGTTATAATTTTGAGCATTTATATTACATTCTTTAGGCACATGGGATGGAGTCTCTTTCTCTTATCAGAGATCAAATTTAATTACGAGTTTATTACCTACTATAGAAACGTCTCTACAAATTAGTCTGTTCCTCTCAGTTGCTGGAATATCTTTAGAGCTCTTTACAGTTTTGTTTACTCCAACTTCTAGTGTAACAATTATATTAACTACTTTGTCCTATTTAGATCCAGAAGCGATAACTATAATTATTTTTAATTCTCAGCTCTTTATGCAATATTCTGAGTAAGGAGTTTCTTCTTCAAGTGGCTTGCAGTTAATACCTCAAACTCAAACTCAAATCATTTATTTCAATTAGACCTTGTACAGGCACTTTTGAATTGTCAAAATTAAATAGTCTGTCAGTTAATCAGAAAGTTGAAGCTAGTTGCCCATTCCAAAGCGTAGATCTCTATGGAGAAGAACGGGCAAGAAACTCCATGGACACTCTTTTAAATCAAGATATTACAAAATCCTTGGTACATTATTCTTGTTGCTTCTATGTGTGAGAACAATGTAAAAAAGACAGAAATGAAGAAACAATTCAAGACATAAGATTAAAAATAAGCCTTGGCAGTTAAGAGATGACCAGTCTCAACCGACGGCGCCTGTTCACGAACATGACGCGTGGATCAGCACCATCCAGCTCAACCATTTTGTAGGGAACCGAATGATCCAACACCGGCGGCCTTACCACGTTTTCTAATGCTTATAAAATCTCTCAAGCACCACTCACGATACTTTCGAATTATTACTCCGCCTATTTTTAGTCGACCACCCCCAGCTTTGCACTTATACTTACAATAAATCTGTTCGGAAGGTCGTGAACTCGTGATTTGGTTTTCAAACTGGTACTTGAATTTCAGCAGGCTAAACCTCGAATAAAAATATTAAGTCTCTAACAAAATCGATTGGCTGAAAAGGTTGAATTTCTGCAAAACTGTACGGACCACGTACGGACTCCCAATTTGAATTAGGTAAAAAGGGACTGAAAAGTTTATATCTAACTAATTTTATGTAGATACAGAAACTGTTTTAGACTTTGTAAAACACGGATACTGAACATTTCGAACCAACTGAAAGACATCCTCTGACCCCTCCCGGGATTAGGAAGGAAACTTGGAATACAAAGTTTAGAAGAATCTTATAAAAGAGATGTCACTGTAAACAGTAGTGAAAGTTCTTATGTAAGTTAAATCACGTATCTTTGAACGCGTTCGTGACAACCCTGGACTCAAAGTTAACGGAATAAGAGATACCGGAAGAGATACTGTTTCATTTTACCAAGTAAACTTTAGCGTAAAAGTGCAATTAATTTAAGCTTGTAGAAAAGTATGATAACATTACAACGATAAGAACAACGATTTATTAAAAGAACACCATGACAATTTTGTCATAAGAACGTAAATAAAGATATCGTGGTTTACTCATTACATATACCAGTTTACTTTTCCCAGTTCAGCCGATCATTCAACTCTGTATGAATCACTATAGTGGAAATAAATTTTATCGCGTGCCTAATAAACATGCCAAATACAAATGCAAACAAATCAAGTAGATTACTATTGGACTAATAGTAAGGAATAAACATTAATTTTCCTTGTAAATCACGTTTGAATATCTTTAATCCCAATTGCTTCATTACCTACTTAGTATGCACGTACCACCGAATGTTTATTGATTGTTATAAGATACACGTAATGTATATTTATTTCTTTATTTTTCCACCCATAAATTATAACGAAATTGGCCTAGTTTCAGCGGGAATAGGGTTCGACAAAACGAACTGTGAACGCACAGGATTCCTAATTCATATTCAGACGTCCCAGCAGTAATAAATCAAAAATATGTCCATCGTAAACATTGCCTTATTACCTACTTAGCATCTCAAGGACTTAAAGGTTGCACCCTCCAGCGAAGCCTAGGTCGGCGTGCAATGGAACAGCGCCAAAGCAATTAAATCGTGAGCCGCACGCGAGGGTCTCTCCGCCACTCTTACGACGACGTCACCGCGCACCAAATTGCTCTCGTTACTTGCACTTTTTAGGATAGCAATGTTACTCCGATCTTCGTAAAACCGAACATCTTTCTTTCTTTTCTTTTTCTTTTTTTTTATCTGGTTATTTAAATTTCAGTTTGTGTTCTATACAGTTGATTGGGCAAATATTAGTGATGTAGTTTGGTGGTACAAAATGTTGGTCGAGGTTTCTTGTAGGATTCAATGTTATTTGAATATTTTGTGTATTGATGGCATGTCAACTTCCTGAGGTTAGTTTCCGATGTTTATTTTTGCAACGTTGTTTTATTTGGACGTATCTAGACGAACGTCCTTGAAAATGTTTGCGTTGTCTGTAATAAATCATAAACTTATTTCATGCAAAGTTTTTGTACTAACGGTATGGAAATACTTCGAAGGTTTTGTTATTATTATTTTTTGTGAGGACGTGAAAATGTATCAATATTATTATCAGCAAAATTAAATTATTTGCGGGAAGGTAAGGATAGTGTATTATTATATTATGAAAATGTTATTGAATATTTGAATATATATCAAATATTCAATAACATTTTCAATACAATAGTATTGTTCTCGAAAGAGCTTACCTAACTTATGTCTTTCCATACAAAATACAGGTGGCTTACAAAATGTACTATTAGAAGTTGTTCCATTGTCTATGAATACATATAAACAACAAGCAAGATGACCAAATTTAAACCGTGAATAGAAAACATTGAACTTATGAATACATTTAAATATTTTTGGGACGACGCAGTGGTCCCACACAATGGTTTGTAAACGATCTGAAATTTAAAACGAACCAAGTGTGTGCTGAATTTGAAAAGCTATTTATATCGTTTATGTTGGTCATTTGTCTTCGTCTCAAATGCTGGAATTTTAAAACTTTGAAACATTTGCATCTGGTGACAAGAAAACTGTGAGTCTTATGCAGCACATATTCCTCTTCCAATATTCCTTACCATTTCATCTTCTTGATACCTATGGCATAAAACAATCTTAATTCACTAAATTAAGGTACCTACTTAATCTATGGGGTAATTGCGTAACACACTAACAGTAGCAATGGCTTTCACTTTGACAGTTCACCAACATCCATTGCGTTTATTATGCTGTTGAGAAAAAAAAATCGTACTGACATATAAAGCAATGGATTAGCAATATCATTCAAAATCATTCAGATTATGATTGAAAATGTGTTACGCAATTAGAATGCTGCTGATATACCTAAGTACTATTCGGTTACCATTGCGATGTCGGCTACTTTGTCACGATTTCATTAATGACTCATTTTGGCGCGAAAATACTTAAAATAAGACTGCGCAATAAGTAAATAGAATGAAACTCTGGAAACTCAAATTAATCATTTGAAGCCCAGAACATAATGTAAACTGCTTGAAATATTTACGGGAACTTGAAAAGATATATTGTTTAATTAGGTTGAAACGTAAGACATATTTATAACCTACTTGCAGCCAATGTGCGTAGGATACAGTATTAGATTGAGATTTATTACTCCATTAGTAATCCCAATACAAGTTTTCTTAATTCAGATTACATTCGACTCTAAACAGGGCCACAAAGTAAAGCCACACCAAAGCACTAAATATGCAACCCGATATAGGTAAAGGCCACATCCATTACCGTTATTAACCCTTATTACGTTATCTAGACAGGGCAAAAAGGTACCCCACTGCATTTGGCAGATGGTACAACGTGAAATAAAAATGGCCGGATTCACTTACTATAATATACTTACTGGAAACCTATGATAATAGAATTGAGCCCGCGTGGAGTCCCTGGAGCATAGCCGTGGCGTATTCATTCCGAATTCAAATGTTTGTACTTGTACCAGTATACGCTCTCGTTCCACTTGGCCGAGTCTTCACACTGATTATTATAATACGGGGATAAGGAACTGTTTGTGTTTGTATAAGGCTATTGTACACCACTTACGGGTTTGAATGCTCGGATTTCGAGATTTATGAAGCGCTGTAGATGTTTCTGTGGTTGAATATTCAATTTCGAAGTTACTTCCTTTCGAAAATGACATGTTCAGCAGAACGTGTTTTGATGTTGGACCATAAATTAATGACCTTTGTCTTATTTGATAGTTTTTCGTTTAATAAAACCCGTTTTATCTGATATAAAGCTAATTATTTAATCCAAAACGAAACGTTGACTTCTGAACCGCGCAAAACTCAGTTGAATGGTCTTTGAAGTCGGCTGCAGATATGAAGAACAACGCGCAGCGGAGAAAACTAAGTTGTAGAAACATTACTTAAGCTTCTATTTTCTTTGGAACTAGACAAACAAAACTATAAGCGTACATTAAGAAGGTAAAATAATATCATACGATTGCAATCATAAATCTGTGTTTGTGACTCCTTCCAAAAATAAAGATAGAACACCCTTCGAAATTATATTTAATTTTAAATAACTCTGGAAATCTAGGAGTAAATAGATCAACTCCACGATCGATTAAGGTGGTGTTCAGACACCACTAATGCTGAAGAAGTAATATAAAATATGCTTTGACCCAGTTGTGGCAGGAGCGCCGCGGATAGTTCTGAAAGCCAGCCAATCATTTCTCTTTCAAGGGTACGCCGAATTGTTGGAAAATAAATTCGCAGTGGAAAAGCGATGGTGTGGCAGTTTTAATGCCATAGATTTGTTCTGTGAGTAAAGAGATTTTTAGAAGTTTTCTGCGTGGAGTATTTATCGACTGTCACAGCTCTATTAAGTCGAGTTCTGTTTTTATTGCTACTAGGTAATTTAGTACTTAAGAATAATCAACTTATACTGTTCCCACTGTTAGGACACAGGCCTCCACTCTGTCAGATGGAGTGGGCCATAATTCACCACGCGGGCCCAGTTCGGGTTGGTGTATTAAGCATTATTATCTGTGATTAAGTGTCCAAAATAAAATGCTGTTACATAATTCAATTATATTGTCTAAGAAAAAAGATGACAAAAGCTAGTCAAAAAACATCTGGGAAACATCTAGAAACTACTTTAAAAAAATCTGTAGATAATTAGACATGACAGCTAAAATATATGTATTATTTGAAAACAACCGGAACAAGCGTTACACTCTAGGTACGGCCATTTTGTTTTACATAACAATGATTTAATTTGTACAAGCAAATGGTAATTGTTGTCATCAACCATCCCATTTCGGTTAAATGTAACTAATACATGGCTGTTAATGAGTTAATATTTCTAAAAGATCTTGACTTGTTAACAAATCAATAGCTTTGAATAACACAGAACTGTAATATAATATATTTATACTGAGTAGTAGTTGATGGCCCATACACACTACCATTAACACCTGTCTATTCTGTCATAATCTCTAAAAGGTAAAGTGAGTTTGAAGTGAGCTGTCAATTTAGACCAGCAGATGGGATGACAGTTCACTCTTCAAACTCCACCTAAGTATTTACGGAGAGATTTTCACACTATCAATCTCAATCTGAATCATTTTGAAGGATATTGCTAATTCAATGTTTCATTATGTTCGAAAAAAACTATCAAAATTGGACCCATTGCTACTGCCATTGCTAGTGTGTGACGCAATTACCACACTGGTCCAGACTGATGATGTCTCTTGTCACATTTCCAGACACAGATGTCAAGTAAACAAACACGTTGTAGTAAACTAAAACGTTATCAACCGTTTGAAATAGTGAACAAACAGCAAACAAAGCAATATAAAAAATTTGTGTATTCAATATGTTTTATTTATTAGAGAGTTAGTAGACCACTCGCACTAAGAACTAATCAAAGTGTGTAAGTATCCATTAACGTCATTAAGAACATTAACAGTATCCATTAGCGTCATTATGAACATTAACAGATTTTCATTAAATTCTCGAAGCCTATTGTGGCCACATATTAATATTAATGTTCAACAAAGTAGTACCAAACTAAACCACGGTCCACGGTACATAATTTAGTACCCTCACTTCGTCTTCGGAATATCTTATATTTATGACCAGCGTATCATGAAAAGTGAAGCAATACGCGTTTACTGAGGCGTGACGTCATAAACCCAGTTCAGGATGCATGAAATAACATTAGTTGTAATGAAGCGTATACGAGTGCTCGTAACTTATTTCGGTCAGCGAATAGGTACATGTGTTAGAACACATGTACCTATTCGCTGACGGATCTGCGTACCTACACAGTTATGAAGTATCCCGCGAAATTCCAATTTTTTAACAGTTTTTTGCAATTTGCAGTTCCGTATCAGCATTCGCGGCGCCGCGCCGTCCGTAACAAATACCTATTTATTTATAGAATTATAATTATAAAAATCATCATTAAAACTCTCTAAGTTCATAATACCGTATTGAATGACTATTTCATGAAATCATGACATTTGAGGCCAATTCTAATTCAAGGAATTAAACACAAAATAAAGGGTGTATTTGAGATCCCGGATCCTCCGTATGTGAAGAAAATTGTTGCTATAGGTCTTAGCAAGCCTTTGGTGGATGATATCTAATAAATAATAATACTTTCCGACGAAAAGGTGTCAGTAAAAGTCTCAACTGAGAACTAAACAAGTTGAGTTTCTTTGGTTCAGACCGCCGCGCCGCAATTATCAATCTTGGGATGATTTACTCTTAATTCACTTTTAACCAACGGATTGCTGATTCGCACCGCAGATCTTATTTACTTCTAAGCTTATTTTCTTATATCTACGACACAATCTATACGCACCTATGCAGCTTAAGCCGACATGAAATGATTTGCCAGTCAGCAAGGTTAATAGCAAGGCCAGAATGCACTGGACGTACGTACTTAGATAACGACAAAAAATCATATCATATCAGTAATAAACTTCTGTATAATGAAGCCACTGCCTTCTTCCCAAAAGGCGTTTATTTAATCGAACGTATAATAATATTGCGCTCCTAAAAACATTATTGAACACTCTAATAGGTATCGTCGCTCGCATGTTTAAAAGTCATCTCATTTTTTAGCTGCTTTGAGTTAGGACCACTACATTGTTCTATTCGTGATGTTTTACATGTTGCCCTTCAAAATGGTATTTTGAGATCCAAATAATATAGAGGTACGACGCTTAGTGAAAAATGTAAAGAATCACGAATAGAAAAATGTAGTTGGCCTAACTTAAATCAGCTAAATAATGAGATAGGACTTTCAGTCATGCGAGCGACAACATTATGATTGCGCCACTCTGCAGCACTGCCGCGGCACTGATCGCTCCGCTCGCTCGGCTCGCGCGCGGTTTGTGACCATGTGAGAAAATGCCCGAAAGTTAAACAAGGCTCAAACGTTTAAAAAAGTGTGCATCATTAGAAGGCCAAAAAGTCTAAAGGGGTTTATAATTAAAAAAAAAACCTTTGACCTTCATTGGTAGGTTAATCATTTTTTAATTAACTTAAATATTTCTCTTTCTAAAAATCCTTTAGTCACGTTTTATGCTATTTACAAAAATCAATAAGGAATTAAATTCACTGAAAGCGAGATAACATTTACCTCTTATGCATTATCGCAGTGACGTAGCAAGTAGGTAGGTATCGTTTTTGTTGTACCACAATCCTGTTTTGTTTCGTAATATTCTTTTATGAAGCATTAAAAACACGTTTTTAATGAGCCACAAGTATAAAACCGGTGTTTTTAATCAATTGTGCTGGAAAATTACAAGCGAAATGGATGTATGCATATTAGTATTTCTTTGTCTTTCCATGGAAAATTATTTTGAAAATAATGTAGTGTGTGTTGTGTAATGTAGTTCCTTATGGCTTATTTACACGGCAATTAAATTGCCTGTGGCATACAATTAAAGCTGCTTAACTTGCATCGTCTTAATACCGTTTAGAATATGCAAGTTAAGTATTTGCATCAGGCAAGAAACTTGCATTGCGTTAACGGGGCTAAAATTTCGGCTTTGCGATTTTAAACACCTGAACAGATTGTGGACTTCACTATAGTAATCAAAATAACAAAGATTTTGTTAAACAATTACTTAATAATATTAATGTATTCTAGTAGGTACTCCATTCTAGCATATTAGAGGTATTTTTCTTTCATCCTATAGTCATTTGAACCCAGTGATCCAGTAAATTTATCAGAAAGGTATGGTCCAGATTGGCTCAAAGCTCTCATTTATCTTCCTTGATGTACAATCAGACATGCCTTAGAAAAGGTATGATGCTTTTCCAGAGATTGATACGTGACTACTATACAAAGAGTTGACAAGGAGTTCATCTAATGTTTGTAATAGGAATCTAGACATACTTTTTCTCTTCTAATTATTTTATTCTAGGCATATATGTCAAAAGATGTACCTACTTACATATTGTAAAATATGCTCATGAAATAAGTAATGAACCTTATAACAAAATCCCAGAATGAAAAAAAAAATGCAATTTCGAGATATCTCACTGCACATTCTTCTAGCTGTTTATCCTTCCTTGTGCAGTTTTTTCCTACTATTTACCTTCCTAGATTAGAGCAGATTTATATCGTGCCAGCTCGGTGGGATTACTTAGTAGACTGCATCAACGCAGCATTATTTGGAAAACAAGGACTGCAGTCTGCAATAAACGAAGTATAAAAATATGGCATGTATTTAATTCAACCTCAAATAATAATATTTTGCTTTTCTAAAAATATTATTGACACTCTTATAGAATTATTGCGCCTCTTTTTGTGAACCTCAAATAATTCCTATTAGATGCGCAAGAAGGTTTTAGAGGTTCAAATGTACCTAAATGTTTCTTCGCCACATCTCTTACGCATTTGATTTGGCTAAAGTGGCCCGTGTTTTATTATTTTATTTATTTATGTATTTGTTTCACCAACAAATTGTATACACTGGTATAAGCAAATTTAACAGAAGCTACAAATCAGGTTATACGCACAAAACGCTGTCGTAACTTAAAAAAAAATAGAAATAGAAACACTATAGTATCAAAGTAAACAAATAATAAAATTAATAAACGAAGTTACCTAATTGTAAACTAATTAAAAAAAATAAAAAAAAAATACAGATATATACAAAAACAGAAAAAAAAAGTAAGTAGGTAATAATTATGTAGCCTTAATTCACCCACCCAGTGACATAATTTGTATAGTAGGTAATGCCCTTACTATTACAACAGTCTATTATACTTTATTATTATAACCAGAATAGAATAGGTCTCTAACTGTTGAAATTCGTAGGAGAAAATATATAATAGTGCCACTTTTCTAACTTGTATTTCAACCCCGAAGCAATAAACTATCCAATGTCCAACACATTTATCGAATTTGTGTAGTGGTTAGTATTGACGTAATTTTCCTCGTCAACTAGATTTTCTGAAGAAAATATAGCGGAAATAACTCATAAAATGTGAGGATTCTTGATTTAGCCAATTTTGCCGACGCTACCGATATCTACGACGCGCACGGATATCTATGACGACGCGCGACGTGAGACTGCAATAACCTAGGTCTTTTGTAGACCGTACACTAAAAAGAAAATTTCATTCGTATTTTAAAACGCAGCGCAGGTTGGAGATACAGAGGCGTACCGCAAACCTCAAGTGTTTATTGACACGAAAATATTCGCTCTTTCAGGAGTTTTCAGAAAGCTCTAGCTTTAGCTCTTTCTTTGAAATTATTTTTTGAGATGCCGCAAGATAATGAAAACTAAATTAATATTTATGTGGTAGGTAGTGTTAATTCTTGAAGAGGTAGATGAGCTTTTGGTAACACTTGTTTACAATTCGCCACATACCTTTCATCCCGTTTTCTTTTTAGGGTTCCGTACCCAAAGGGTAAAAACGGAATCCTATTACTAAGACTTCGCTGTCCGTCCGTCCGTCCGTCTGTCTGTCACCAGGCTGTATCTCAAGAACCGCGGTAGCTAGACAGTTGAAATTTTCACAAATTATGTATTTATGTTGCCGCTATAATAAAAAATACTAAAAACAAAACAAAATAAATATTTAAGGGGGGCTCCCATACAACAAACGCGATTGTCTGTCACCAGGCTGTATCTCAAGAACCGCGGTAGCTAGACAGTTGAAATTTTCACAAATTATGTGTTTCTGTTGCCGCTATAACAACAAATACTAAAAACAAAATAAAATAAATATTTAAGGGGGGCTCCCATACAACAAACGCGATTTTTTTGCCCTTTTTTGCTCGATATCAATAATGGCAACAGGTAGGCACTTGAAATATTCACAAAATACTCAGTTGTATTTTTACTTTAATAATAAAATTAAAATAAAATAAATATTTAAGGGGGGCTCCCATACAACAAACGTGTTTTTTTCGGCGTTTTTGCCTTGTGGTACGGAACCCTTCATGTGCGAGTCCGACTCGCACTTGGCCAGTTTTTTATTGTATCTTTCTTCAATGACTTATCCTAATATAATATCATCATCTGCCTAGCCTTTTTCCAACTATGTTGGGGTCGGCTTCCAGTCTAACTGGATGCAGCTGAATACCAGTATTTTACATGGAGCGACTGCCTATCTTAGGGGAAGGTTGCTATGAATGGACCACATAACTTTACGACCTCATACCTCAAAAAGTGTAAGTGTTAAAATGAAAGCAGTTTATTATTTCTATTTCGTAGGACTTTTATGTATAATAATCAAACGCACAAACAATTCGGGCTTACACTTTTTGCTATAAACGAAGAAAACCAAATCTTAGGCTGTTGCCTTCTTTGGACCATGGGCACCTTCAATGAACCACCAGGTTGCTATCAATGGACTTCGAGAAATTAGTTCTAGAGGTCCAATCGAGGCAACTAATTATAATTATCAATATTACAAAATTGTGACATACGAGGAGAGACAAACATTACTCATACACATACGACAAGCAAACAAACTATAGTTATAGGCTACATAATTAGTAGGTATCTAATAAAATTTTACATTTGGCACATTTAGTGAGACCAACAAGTCATCAAAATTAAGATACAGTCTAAAGGAAGCTAAGGTTGCTTGTAGTAATAGCAATTGTTGCTTTCGGGACTCCATTATTATATTCTGCTTGCTTCACTTAAACCAACTCTTTGTTTCCTTACTGATTCTAAAACAAGGTTCATCACTTGTTTCATTCCATGCAAAGTACTTCCTTTTTTTGGCGACAATCTGGAATTTTAAATTTATAATGAATTTTCTATGGTTTTTTCCACAATTAGTGAAATACTCGGGACCTATTCCCAAACCAGAAAAATACAGCAAAAAGTTGCTATGATTGGACTGGTCCAACGGTGGAACTCTCTTGGGGTCCATTGATGGCAACAAGGTATTCGTTAAGAAAAAAATAAATAAAATATACATGGTCATGATTAGACAAAATTGAATAACACTCATGGAATCACAATTAAATTGTCTAATAGTTCATAACAGTGCACGCAGATAAATATGAATGTAATGATACTGACGTCAAATTGTCCTGAGTGTAATAATTAGATTTTGACCGCCGCAAAGACAACGTCACACGTCTCTCCTCGCCACGTGCCGCATGGTCACTGAGGTAAGAGGGGGGTGCAACTGAGTCGTCACGGACTCGTTTCGACTAGTTTGGGTATTGCTAGCTTGCACAGTTTTGGAAATACCTTGGTGGTCCAATGAAAGAGCTAGTCCAATGATCGCAACCTTCCCCTACTTCCACAACCCAGTTACTGGGTAATACGATACCCCTTGGTAAGACTAGTTGTCAGACTTTAGGGCGTCTGACTACCCGTAACGACTGTCGAAGATCCACGAATGACACCCGGGACCAACGGCTTAGCATGCTTTCCGAGGCACGATCTCGGCATGTAAAGATGCTCACCCATCCACAGACCAACCGCGGCAAGATCGACCTGTGCGGCTGTTATTATTTATCCACGGGCACCTCCATCCCCTCTATCCTAAAATAATATACATACTCTAAGTAAATTCACAAAAATCAGCCCAATTGTACGGAAGATCTCAATTCTTCTGGGGCAATGAAGCAATCGTATTAGATTTATATTTTGCTTTTTCTCCTTTATTAAGGAACCCGACCCGGCTAGATTTCATTTACATACAATATTTGAGATTTTTCATTACGCTCGCTAATATAAAGGAAATATAATATTTTCTCATACGGTGTCATCAAGAGAGTGGTATGTATCGGAATTAAGCACGTGTCAGAAAGAAGGCAGATGGGACTAAGAGCGATTGCGGAACAAAACTAGGAATTACCATCATCACCATCATCATTTCAGCCGAAAGACGTCCACTGCTGGACATAGGCCTCCCTCACAAGCAACGTCACTTCGACCGGTGCTTCTCGCATCCAGCGGATTCCTGCGGCCTTCACAAGGTCTTCGGCCCACCTTGTTGGAGGCTTTCTAACGCTACGCCACTCCAGAACCTTTCGGCCCATCAGCTATTTCTTCTGTGAGCATTGTGTGTGCCCTGCCCACTGCCTGTAAAGTTCGGTGTATGTCACGGATACCTACCTAATAAATAAATTAGGTACTTACGTACATTATTAGCTCCTAATGCTGAACGTGTACGTATAATTTATGTTAAATGTGGTATAAATAAAAATACTGTACGATATTATGATGTGATACAATGTAATACGTTTTCGCACATTGTTCACTTTGACGACTCTTGTTTCTTTCACCGTCCATGTATGCGTAGGTTTATCGAACATTGCTCTAACCGTTGTTTTAATATCTTGTTCTTAATTTTACTTTGACCCACCCACCATCTACATACCTTATATAGTGGTGACGTAGGTCCTTCGGAGAAAAAAATGAGCATCGCAATTTTAGATAAAAAAAATGAACATCGCAATATTGTTCCCGCCCCCGCTTTTTGTATCACACCAGCTTCACAGAAATGATTTCGTGTGAGTGATACTGCTGGCGGGTTGCCTTGGAAGCCTTTTATCAAGTTAATGTTATAAAGTAACGCCGCTTCTTTGTCTTGCCTTTGAGGTTTATGAGACTAAACCCATTGATCTGATATGAATTTGTAGCATAATTATATATTCCTCGCTTCCTGCTTTTTTATTGGTATTTTCAGTGATGTCAAGATAAGATTTTTTTTCCAATTGCATCTTCGTGATATCATTGACTTCAGCAGCATACTTTCAGCATCTTTCCTGTAATAATTATGAAGTATGTTTTTGAAGTGAAAACTTTAGGCGCGTTGGATACTTTTTGATATGGGAAAAACCATTGAACTCGCGCCACTGTTACCGTAACCGACATCGCTTCGGATGTATTCGGCTGTCCTTGGGATGTACTCGGTTTTAATGTATATCCGATATGTCAGTGAGTGATGGCATAGTATTCTGTTTGTGTTTTGTTTTCACTGCTGTCGGCACTCTTGGAGTTCCACTTTTTTTAATATAAAAATGACACTAAAACTATTGCTCACATTTTTTTTATGCTATCTGAATTTGCTTTACATAACGTTCACATATTTGTAAAACATAATTCATCATCATGTTGAATATCCTGCCTTTCATCATCATCATCATCATCATCAGCCTATAGCAGTCCACTGCTGGACATAGGCCTCCCCTATTGAGCGCCATAGCGCCCTGTCTTCAGCTTGACGCATCCAGCATCTGCCTGCAGTCTTTCGCAGATCGTCATCCCACCTGGCCGGAGGGCGTCCCACACTACGTTTGCCGAGTCGTGGTCTCCACTCAAGAACTCCTGCCTCCTATCCTGCCTTTACACCAATATATTTGTGGTCGGCGCAACATTTATTTCCATACTTTTCTATTAGTCATCATCTCGGTAATCACCGCCTCACAAGCATATTTATCAATGTAAATAAAGATCACATATTTACAAACGTAGAATCTCAAGAATGTATTAATACCAAGCCGTGCTTGCTTAGGCTTGCATAAAGGAACAATTTTTGGGGATTATAGGAGTAATACACGACCTAACCGTAAAAAACCCAAGTTTTATCATGCCTAAAAGTATATAATGTTCGACTACAGTAAACAAAATCAGAAAAATATATGATACCTATTCTTTAGGATATATTATTATGCTAGTTAGATAGTGTGTTGAAAACATAATACAACTAATTTAATACGATAGAAAAAATCATCAAGATACCTCCAAAAACTTTCTTTTAACAATAAAAACCATACTAACATACATACAATCATTCTGACTTTTTGTCCGATTATTCTACAAGCATGGAATTTTGTACCTAAATAGATAATTGCTTCATTTTTTGCAATAAATTACCAGGGTTGTTTCATCGCACTTCTCTTTCTTTTCTATGCAGTTCGACAGTGACCGCGCTTTAGGTCATGTAATCTCCATAAAGATTGTTCAGCAAAGAGAGTTTTACGTCACATTTTCGGTCAATACAGAATGCCCGCTTACTTACGTCTAGGTATGTATTTCCCTAGTGTCCCAAATACATAGGTAACAAGCGAGGATACTCTGGCATTACTTTATATTGCCTCTTAGTAAAGTAGGTACCTTCGCTAACAAAAACCTGTCGGTCCCGTCTTTAGAATTCTCCCATCTTGAAGAAAATCGTAAAATGCAAATGAAAAACAATAAAACCTCGCGAAATTGAAACGAGCGGCGTTGTTTACGAACATCACATAATAAGTGTAATAGCTTTTGTCCGCGGTATTACCGTTTAGGCCTGAGAATTGGGAAAAAATATGTTTAGTAGGCGAGGCTGTAGGAACATTACGTTGACCTTTCCTAATGAAATAAAGAAAGACTAACACAGTTAGATGTATGAACGTAAACGAGGCAAAAGGAGTATCTAAGGATCGAAGCAGGCGGCGTTCTGTTGTTTCTGCCTACCCCCATGGAAAGAAAGCATGAATTTATGTATGTATATAAAAAGTCAGCTGTTTTAAATTAATGAACGTCTACAAACTTGGACTTCTAATGATGGGCACTTTATTTAACAAATGAGCCGCTTTTTAACTTTCTGACCTTTTTTCAGAGTTGGTTGCAGTAATTAAGCTAGGGTACCCCGACCAAACGGGTTAGGTTAGGTTAGACCTGTGACCAACCGCGAATGAGCCGAGCGAGCGATGCGAGCGGTGCCGCAGCAGCAGTCCGGGTGCGTTTCATCCAAGCGGCTCGGTGTACTTGGCTATATAGCATGAATTATTTGAGGTTCACAAAAAGACAACCATTTTAAAGATTTGGTCGCAGTAATTAAACTAGGGTACCCCGACCAAACGGGTTAGGTTAGGTTAGAACTGTGACCAACCGCGCATGAGCCGAGCGAGCGATGCGAGCGGTATCGCAGCAACAGCCCGGGTGCGTTTCATCCAAGCGGCGCGGGGTTACTTGGATATATACCATGAATTATTTGAGGTTCACAAAAAGAGATTAATTTTATTAAAGTGTTTAATAATATTTTTAGGAAACAAAATGGGAATTATTTCAGGTACAGTCAACAAAAAATTTGCTGTTTGTGTTCTATTAATAAAATTAAATTTTATTCGAGAACATCCATCGGTTTCTTACTAAACTTCAACTATATCCGACGAACCTGCATATACTTATCTCTTTTCATGCCTAAAACTATTAGCCAGCCAGCAAGGTGGTAGCGGAGCTTACTGACACAGGCCATGCCGGACGTACATTTAATATCGCTACTCGTAGAAGCTATGAGAAAAACATGCGGTCTTACCCTAGCTACAGACTTATTTGTATAAGCCCCGGTTAATAAAGTCTATCCACTTACCGTCTGATAAATTGCGATATCTCCATACAGCTGTTATATTGATCCGAGTTTGATTGTTATGTCGGCAGGCAATAATGTAGGGAGGGATCGTCAATTGAAGAAAAGTGGGATATGGGTAGTGGGCACGCCTTTGTATAAAGTCTGCGTCACTGAGCCTGGAGATGGCCGCTGCTAAAGATGGCCGGTTTTGTTTTCCTCATAGAAATTGACAGCTCGAGAGAATTCTGACAGTCAAATTTGCGCTCAGCGTGGCTCAGCCTTAATTGCGCGTGCACGAGTATTATCTTACTTACAAAGCGTGTCTTGTCACTGCCGGCGCGGCGCAGCGATTACGTGTTCTTTGGTCTACGTAAGTACATTGTTAGAATACTGAGTAAGATTGATAAGCGTAGACAAGTAATTAAGCCAGATGTAAAACACTGAAGTCTATTTCCATATTTTTGTTTGAGAAAAACTAAAAAAAAAAGAAAAAAAAACTAAGTAGATGTTAGTTTAAAAATCGGACCTGCATAAGTGACATGAAGAGATGTGTGGTGTATGTGTGTGTGTGGTATTAGGGCAAACAATATTTAACAAAAGCTTTCTAAACAAACAATGAGCGAAATAAACATCAATAACGTATAATTTCTAATCGATTTTAGTAGGTATACTTGATCGATTAAAAAAGAATAGAAAGCAATAAAAGCCAGGCCTTAGGCGGTATTGACGTGGGAAGCGCGGTGCGCCGCTTTGCCCATAAAAATCAAAATTGTTTGATAAAATTGAGTGCACTGTGGGACGGGCAATACCGCCTGCAGGCAGGTTTGAAACATCCTCGCATGCAAGGCCGCATGTTACAATTGTCTTTTCTAGTTGTACATGAAATATACGGGTGGATTATTTTTCCACTGGATTTTTTCCCAATATTGTGGGCTTTGTGGGTGCGTTTATTTTTTGGGTGATTCTGATGCGGACCACAACGTTTCAATATACTTGCGCATATATACATTAATGTGTGATGAATTCGGTGTCACGCTAGCTTGTGCAAGTCTAAACTTCCGCAAGTATAGGTACCTATCGTTATGTGTACTACCATGGAGTACAACAGCACAACAATGCTTTTTAACCGACTTCCAAAAAGGAGGAGGTTATATGTTCGACTTTACCTATATGTTTTTTTTTTATTTGTGTTCACCGATTACTCGAAGACGGCTGGACCGATTCCAAAAATTATTTTTTTGTTTGAAAGGGTATACTCTCGAGGTGGTCCCATTATCATCAAGTTGGAATCTGATGAGAGGATCCCATGGAAATCGAGGGAAACCTTCAAATTTAATAGGCAAACCTATAGCGGTTTGGATATTTTTTAAAGTAACTTGAGTATTTGCTCTCGAAAATCATCATTTGGTAAACTGGAGCTGATGATGAAGACCACAGATGGCCATCGGAACTACTTAATGACAAATATTTCACGGGTTGCGATTCGATTACTTTAATATGGTTCCTAAGCAATTTATGCTCGTTCCAATGCGTATGGTGAAGTGGAGCTGATGGTAACTTCTCAATCAGCTCCAGTTCTCCGGGTTTTTACTAGGACAACTCCTCAGCAATTAACGTTCCAGCATCGGGAAAAGCAATATTTTGTAAAAGGTGATGAGCAGTTGATATTAGGCTATTGTAACTTAGATAAATTACAAACTAACTAACTAAAAAGTGAAAAATAAAAACTTTTTTACAAAAAAAAACAACCGACTACCAAAAAACACTACAAAGTGAAAAATAACTTTAATTTCGGAAGTCGGTGTCTTTGGATTTGTATTTTAGTTTTTTGCCACCGACTTTCTCAAAACCAGTAACGGTGTCTTGTATGATAAATCACACCGTAACAGCTGGACTGCTGAACTAATCTAGTTACAGGCTATAAATAAATAGAAATCCACATTGAAATATTTTTCTTTTCACTCGGTCTATGTCACGAAACAAATCGTCATAGGCTTTACCTAGATTTATTACACGTAACACGCACGCGGTGCGTGCGCTTAGCGCAGGTGCTTTTTTCACCGAACTAAATTTTGTGCTATTCCAAAAGACTAGAAACTCATTGGTGCAGCATTTATAAAACCAGTCAGACAAAAATCTTCCATAGATTTGTGAACAACAATCCCCCACTTTTTATAATAGGTACCTACTTACACTGAAAATTCACGAACAACTCCGAGTAAAAGTCACTATTTTAACGGCCGGTCGTTTTCCGAAAGACGAATGGTAGATCGTGACAAGTTTTGTTGTCCAAATAAGGGGTCTGTTAAAGTTTGTGTGGGGCGTACCAGCAGCATCGGCTCCCACTCGTTACGTCATCGCCGGGTCGATACAGCGGCGCACCCTGCGGCCACCCGAGCAAACGCTCCACAACGACAAATTCACCAACTTTTAATACTTTTTACATGCCTCTTGTTATTAACATTTTTTCTCCTTTATTATCTTCTAAATATACTTGAGAAATGTATTGGAATTCGACCCAAGACTTTCCATAGTTCCCTTCTGTTTGTGTTCGGAACTTTGAAAGGGAAACCTTTTGCGTTTTGTCTAACTGTTCTTTACTCAATTTGTTTCTTTTCTTTCCAGGTAAGTTTGTTCCCGATTTGCTGACTTCGTTAGCGCTTAAGGAAACAAGAAGTTGTTAACCGATGGAAAAAAATTGGCGCCCTTCTTACACAAAAGGTACTTAAGAATTTCGCTTACACATTTACACACGTGGTGGAAATGAAACAAAGTGCAAAGTTTTGCGGAAAAGCGAACAGCTGAATCACATCGGCTTTCATTATTGAAATAAATTTTCATACCGAATTGCAAAAAAATTCTAGAGTATTTTGAACGCATTACACGTTTAAAATATAAAGTATCCATGTCAACGTTAAATTTATTAATAAAAAAACAGCTGCTCGTTTTAAAATGATACACGTTTTAAATTGTAAACTTTGCTTCAGAAAAGTGTAGTTAAAACAAAAGCTGAAAGTGCACACGTTACTGACTTTAAATACTTTGAACTTGCATTTAATAAAATGAATACGGTCATTACCCAGCGTTTATGCGTTGAGGTCACGTGCACAAGGCGCAGAACCTTCCCACAAAATACGATGCTGCGGTATTAAATTTTAAATAAAATGCACACTTCTACTGCAATACAACAGAAGGTATTAATGCAATCAGTATCGAATACAGAGTACACATAAAAGTACCTACTGGTACTACAGGGCCAAATTAAATTACCGAAACTCCGCAGAAGGGACAGGTATCGATATACAGGGTGTCCCAGAACTCAACGTCAAGCCGAAACGGGGCGACAGGTTTGATTGTAAACATCATGAGAAAAATCAGAAAAAAAATCTATCCCATGCAGTTTGAAAATTATGGGCATTTAAGAAAAATCTAAAAATTTGGTCAATCTGTAACCATTTTTCGGTTATTGTGGTTAATTTTTATTATTTTTGTTCATTTAAACTTTGGAACCGTAATCCTCAATAATATTTCTAAGAATCACAGTCAAAAATAATGACACAACTGCCCCAAGTTTCCTAGAATTAAGACTTTGTTAAACTATGAATTTAAAATTTTCAAAATTTGTCGACTTTGAAAGGCTCTCCTTAAAAAAAATTGTACTAGAGTGCCTTGGCAAGTGCCATTAAAAGTTGGCGCATTTAATTAGGATTATAAAATGGTACAATACTTGTTAGTTTCGTACTAAAAAAACGAGTAAAAAACTAAAAACCTCAAGTAACCCGATTTTTGCTAACCCATTTTACTCAGTTAAAATGTTTTTTATTCGCACAAGCTCTTGGTAGGTTCTTAATATTACGGCAAAATGATGAGAGAGATGGATAGTGGACATGTTTGCCATGAGTGAGAGAGACAGACATACAAATGCATACCATTTTTGTTCTAAAGTTTTGATAAACAATAACATTAACATCACGCGAGTATCGATTTATGCATGCGTCATTGCCGTCATTTGGTTTTTTAATGATTTTCAACTACAGATAACTTATTTCGTAATGCCGGTACGAACTCACGGCTTTTGGCATTATTATTTCCCTATCTGACTTTTATTCCAATAAACCTAAACTAAACTAGGTCAAGATTTTTCATTATTTTATTAATTTTACTTACTTTTGTTGACTTTGGTAAAAGTGGCGTCACTATCTGTCTCTCTCACTCATGGCAAACATGTCCACTATCCATCTCTCTCATCATTTTGCCGTAATATTAAGAACCTACCAAGAGCTTGTGCGAATAAAAAACATTACTAACTGAGTAAAATGGGTTAGCAAAAATCGGGTTACTTGAGGTTTTTAGTTTTTTACTCGTTTTTTTAGTACGAAACTAACAAGTATTGTACCATTTTACAATCCTGATTAAATGCGCCAACTTTTAATGGCACTTGCCAAGGCACTCTAGTACATTTTTTTTTAAGGAGAGCCTTTCAAAGTCGACAAATTTTGAAAATTTTAAATTCATAGTTTAACAAAGTCTTAATTCTAGGAAACTTGGGGCAATTGTGTCATTATTTTTGACTGTGATTCTTAGAAATATTATTTAGGATTACGGTTCCAAAGTTTAAATGAACAAAAATAATAAAAATTAACCACAATAACGGAAAAATGGTTACAGATTGACCAAATTTTTAGATTTTTCTTAAATGCCCATAATTTTCAAACTGCATGGGATAGATTTTTTTTCTGATTTTTCTCATGATGTTTACAATCAATCCTGTCGCCCCGTTTCGGCTTGACGTTGAGTTCTGGGACACCCTGTATATAAACATCTAGCTAATCTAATTTGACCTTGTTTAAGAAAAATAGTGCATCTACCGACTATTCCTGTTTTGTGCTCGTGATTATCCATACTAATATCTATTATAATTTCGAAAGTAACTCCGCCTGTATGTTACCTTTTTACTCATAAACCACTGAACGGATTTTAATATTTGGCAAGGTTATAGAAGGATGACATCCTGGGGATGGACATACTTACTAGATACATGACATGGCTACTTGTTGTCCAGGTATCGTGACGTTATGTCGTGTTGACGATTTTTGTGTGATAATTTGCGACATCCACGCGGGCGAAGCCGCGGACAGAAGCAAGTATAATATTATGTAGATCTATTTTGTTTTATTTTTATGATTACTCGAGTAAATCGTGTTTCTGTGACATATAAACCTATTTTTCTTTTCTTTCTATTACAAAGATATTTTTGATATTCAAGAACATTCGCCTCCAAAGACCGCGATTTTCAGATAATCAAAATTTTCTACAGCCTTTGTGCAAATTCAGGGGCACAGTCCTACATCTCGATACTCATCATCATCATCATCTGCGTAGCCTTTTCCCAGCTATGTTGGGGTCGACTTCCAGTCTAACCGGATGCAGCGGAATACCAGTATTTTACATGGAGCGACTGCCTATTGGACCTCCACAACCCAGTTACTGGGTAATACGATACCCCTTGGACACACATATCTCACGCACATTACATCACATCTCGGATACTATCTATTCATAATAATATACCACATCCGTCACCTAGACGAATTTGTGTATGTAAGCGAATTGTTGCATGTACTCGTACAGTCACGAGCATTAATAAAATACTGGTTTTCAGCTGCATCCGGTTAGACTGAAAGCCGACCCTAACATATGTAGTTGGGAAAAGGCTAGGCAGATGATGATGACTTACGCAACATTCAATAGCAATTTTCTCGTGAATTCTCGATTGCAACTTTGAGAAAAGATCTATTTCGTAGATATATGATTTGGAAAATACTATGTTCGTAATACTATAAGATTTTTATCAATACTTTAGGAGGTAATCGCTTTTAAATCTTGCGTAAGTCAGGTATATAAGCTCATGACTGTACATTTCGGGGCCCCATCTGCTGTCAGGTGTTTCAATTGCGTAGAGACACATTTTATCTCGAGGGCCCCCAACTTGGATCTTAGCTAGACAGAAATGGCATGTTTATGTCTAGATATTAATCAAAGCAGACATTTTGTTGGTGGAGACGGGGAATGAATTACTCAGGCTTTGCGCAGACCAGAGTTAAACTGTTTTAGTTTTTAGGGTTCCGTACCCAAAGGGTAAAAACGGGACCCTATTACTAAGAATTCGCCGTCTGTCCGTCCGTCTGTCCCTCCGTCCGTCTGTCTGTCACCTTGTATACAAAAATCTACTTCTCCTGCAACCTTGACCTATTTTTAAAGGGAAATATTTCACTTATCCTCTTAAAACTTATTGACCTTCTAATGACGGACACTTTTTAAAATAATGAACCACTAACAACATTTTGCATTTCTAATGATGCACACATTTTTAAGCGCAAAACCGGTCGAAGTAGAGGTGCTTGGGGGAGGCCTATGTCCAGCAGTGGATGTCTTTCGGCTGAAATGATGATGATGACACTTTTTTAAATAATTGAAATTATTTTTAACTTGCTGGCTTTTTCTCAGTTTTTCGCAAGTCAGATAACTATTTGTTCAGGATTTTTAGGAAAGTAAAAAATAAAAATAGGAATGATTTAAGGTTCAAAAAAAGAAGCGCATTCACTCAATAATACAATACATTTCTTCAATAATATTTTAAGGGCGTAAAAAGGGAATTATTAGAGCTTAGATAGATGTCTTTTATAACCTGAAATAAATATTTTAACATAAAACAAATCTGTTTTCTCTCTGGTGTTCGCACTGTCTTAGACGATATCTAACTAATTTAAATCTGAAGAATATGTTCCAAAGTGACAATTTAATTATACCTACGTAGAGTATTTACTCAGTAAATGCTTTTGCAGAGCTGAAAATTTGCCACAAGTTTTAAAAGATAGCTCTATCATGTGCTAACTTAAATTGATACGTTATTTTAGTCGGAGTATGTAAGATATTTTCCGCTTAGTCTTTTTTATCTTAGATATTATTTTTTATTATGATAAAGGTTTTCTATCTGATCCAAATTTAGTACCTATTACTATAAGAGAAACCGATTTGAATGTTGTAAAACATTAGTTAAAGCTATTCAACTTATCTAAGTACCTACTTTTTTTTTAACTCTTTATTTATTAGGGACTTGTAACCATTAACAGGTCAAGTCAGCCCCATCATTTCCTTAAGCAAGTTACTTACAAAAAAGTACCTACTTAAAATGACTTTAACAAAGATTTCTGTGAAAAAAGTTGATATCAAAAGAATTACTTTTACGTAACATGGGTTAAGTTTGATTACATAATTGATCGGCTTGTTACACAAAGCTGTTTGGTCAGTACAACTCAACACAACACGGATTCACTCGTTCACGGCAAAGACTCCCATAGGAAACATGTAAATGGGGCTACATGTCTCCTTTGGGAGTCTTTAAAGTCCATACATACATACTAAAGAGTGACGGGGTACTATATTAGCTTTCTAAACGCTTTTAGCTTTTCACAATTATTTCTATTATTTAACTAGCTTCTGCCCGCGACTTCGTCCGCGTGAAATTTCTTGTAACCCCCACCCCGTCGCAACACTTCGTATTCGCTTAGCGTTCATTCTGACTTTTTTTCTTTGTGCTCGGCTCCTAAGGGTCATATCGTGATATTAAAGCCTATAGCCTTCCTCAAGAATTGGGCTATCAAATGCAAAAAGATTTTTTTTAAATCTGACCGGTAGTTCTAGAGATTATCGCGTTCAAAAAAACAAACTCTTCAGCTTTATTATTAGTATATATAGATATATATGTATGTAGATTATAGTATCTTAGCCGTGTGCAGCGCCCCTTAGTGAACTCCACTGCGGGTGACGTAACCTACGACAAACTTATTATTTGCGGTTGGTACAGTAATCGGGTCTAGGGATCGAACCGCAAAATTAAGTTTGTTTTTTATTGTATATACTTTTCCGGGATAAAAAGTACCTGATTATACCAAGTTTCATCGTATTCGAACCGGTAGTTTTTGCGTGATGCCTGAACAAACAGACAGACAGACAGACGGACAATTTTTTTTTTATCACATTTTTGGGTTCGGTGTCGGTCTAGTAACACCCCTGCCATTTATTTTTTTGATATTTTCAATGTACAGAATTTTCACTTCTACAGATTTTTTATAGGTATAGATATATAGATTAAATACATATAAATTATATTTTTAAATATTAGTATAAAAAAAATATAAAAACATCTATTATTATTACGTATTAACATGATAAAGGTATTTCTTGTTTTATGTAACTATCAGATATGAAAATATTTTCTGCGCAGGTTATTTTCATTGTAATTGCCTGCTTCATAACAATTGAAAAGTTTTGAGTAGGTACCTACCTACTTATTAAAATGCGTACTTAAAAAAAAAGCAATAATTCAAGCCATGAAAACAAAATGTTGGCTGATACTCGTAGCTTCATTCTTTTTGTTCGTTTGAAAGAAATGAAACGTATATACTTCATAATAATAGTAATCTGTTGTTGGAAGACTGAGCTTACTAATGAGTGAACAAAGTTAAATTGCTTCAGACTGCCGTCAGGCGGCGTCTGGTCATCATAATCCAGTTACACTGTCAAATCTCCGCGACTGAAATCTGAAAATCTGAGGAAAAAACAACATGGAAAAAGCGTCACCCGTATTTTTATTTTTAACAGAGCTTGCTTAAAGTTTTACTTATCATGACAGCGTTTAGTCATTATTTTTGTATAGTTTCCGGTGTAGAATTGTTGACCTTATCTCTTCTTGCGGGTTGGTGAAAGGTACCTTATGAAGGAATAAATAGCTGGCAGAAAGGCTAAGTTCCTCATTGCATCGTGATAACGTTTAAAAAAAAATTAAGTAGCATAAGCATAATCAGCCTATAATGTTCCCACTGCTGGGACACAGGCCTCCTCTCAATGGTGGGTCGTAATCCACCACGCGGGCCCAGTGCGGGTTGGTGGATGTCACATGTCTTCGAATTTTTGGTTCTAAGACATGCCGGTTTCCTCGCGATGTTTTCCTTCACCTTTTGAGAGCAGTGGTGATGAAATAATTTACACAAAGGAAAGCGCCTGTCTGGGTTCGAACCTACGACCTACAACTCGTAAGGCAGTGCTGGCCCCTCTCCTCCTTAACATATATTATAATTTATTATTATTACGGATCCTTAACACTTAGTCATATTACTGTGACATGCCAACATTTATGTTTATAATTAATAATATACGAAATCGATAAAAAAAAATTAAGATATGATTTTAAAGTTATTAAAATTACAATTGGATAGCAATATTATTATTAGAAATAATACATATATCAATCATATGGTAAATAAATTATTGTTATTTATTTTCCAATGTCTTGTTAAATATGTCGTTTACCGAGTAGAAATTCTTTTCCCTTAACTATGCTTTAAGACACCTTATAAATTTATAAGCTAAGATTTTATTACTGTCAGGTAAAGCATTAAATATGCGACCCCACATTGCATAGCTATTCTTACTATATAGGACTGTCCTAGGAATTATGGGCAAAACTATTCTATTTCTCTTCTTTTCTTTCTGCAGGTACTGCGGCTTATGTTATTCACACATAACTAAATCCCGTTCAGATACATAATATATATGGTGCGGTCCGGATGTGTAGACGACGCGGGGTCCCGGTGCCAAATATTTACCACCATAGGTTCCACAAGGGATTATACTATTTGCATGTAATTTAAAGTTAACATTATAAATGTGAAAGTTTTGATGTATGTTTTTAGCAGTTTCATGATTAAATTTTGGTGAGTGATGCATCCATGTTTGTGAGTAGGGATTTACGGGATGATTCATGAGATGGATCAGGAAATCATTAACTACTAAAGGTCAGTTTTTTATGCATGTTTATTTATGTATTTAGTTATTTCATTTAGTAACATTTAATTTAGTAATACGTAGTTAGTTGTATATATTTATAGTATTTTTAAGTTATATTAATATTGTATTGTATGAGTATATAAGGGCCTTGATGCCTGAAATAAATGGATAAATAAATAAATAAAGCTGGGGAAACTTGTCTAAAAGCATGAGTCATTTCCTATGAGAAAAAGGTGTTACAAGATATAAATATTTATAATGAGCCTTGTATAATTATTCAATAGAAAATTTCACACAACTTATTGTTCGACGTTAACAAAGGTATTGTTATTAATTTTATAGGGGATCGTTTCTCATCCTCCGATCACATTGTTCGCGCGTGACCCTTCTAGATAATTAATCTATCAACTTTTCAGTCAACATTCGTCAGATAGTTTCCGGTTACGCTTTGCCATTAGTCATACTTTACCTACTTTTCAGAGTTTTTGAGCACATAGGTAGGTAATTGGCTGAAAGTTTCTGTTTTAAAAGTTGGGGCCTGCGAGGAATTTGAAAAATAGGTATTTGAAGAAACTATTGCTGTCGCCTTACCTCAAGTCTGCCCCCGTAGAGTGTGATAGGGACAGCTGCAGCTCAGACCGAAATTATCACAAAAATTTTGACGAGATAGACGTTTCGTATTCCCCTTTTTTCTCCTCGAAAACTGAGCCGATTCAATTATTTTTTACATTAACATTTTATGAAAGAGTATGTTTAGGTTCCTAACATTTTTTTTTATGTTATAAACTTTTCTAATTTGTTTGGTACCTAGTCCTCTAATCACGGCGGTAAAAATAGGGCATTTTTTGTAATTTTTAGAGGGTCATATTTTCTTTACTAATTAGTTGCTGATAATAAGAAAATGACAAGGACGTGTTTACAGCAGACCTTGATTTTATGAAAAAAAATATTGCTCTAGAGGCATTATTCAGGAAGAAAAAAGGGGAATACATTTGTATGGAGAATCGCACGCCCTGTTATATTAACACTTCTTCTCTAACAGTTGCAACGTATCGGCAAACTCTTTTGTAGGTATTATATATCTAAAAGACGTGTCTTTAGGTAGCTATGTTTTTTTTTTTTTTTTTTTTTTTAATAAATACGTTGCCCCACACTAGGAATTTCTCCTGTATCGTGGGTGTGTTAACAAACATTTAAATTCACGTACACAAACAGCCAGACCCGGAACAACTACTTGTAGGTCATACAAATATTTGTTCCGTGCGGGAACCGAAGCCGCGACACGCAGCGCAGCAGTCAATCGCTTAACCGCTGCGCCAAAAGTGCCGTCGTTTTGTTTGCTAATCATTAGTAATATTAGAATCATAAAATACTGTTACTGTTAGCCTGCATCATCCTACTCCTGGGCAAAGGGCTCTCCCCATGACTTCCAGTCCAGCTCTTTCGATCCAGGGCTAAAGAAGAAGAAGAAAAAGAAAATGGCGGGAAGAGCGGGAGAAAATAAACCACTTAGCCCTGAACAAAATTAACATCGCAAGACATTTGTGTATATCCATAGACTAATCTATATATAGGGTTATTGGTAAAACACCAGCAACCTCTTAAGAGGTCATTGTACTCATCATTATGAACAACTTTTACTATGGGACCAAACGTGAAATCGCGAAAAAAAAATCAGCTGTTCCCTACATTTATGTTCGTATTGCTCGTCAAAATGTAGGGAACAGCTGTTTTTTTTTCGCGATTTCAGTTTTGGTCCCATAGTAAAAGTTGTTCATAATGATGAGTACAATGACCTCTTAAGAGGTTGCTGGTGTTTTACCAATAACCCTGTATATAAAAGAAAGTCTGTTAGTTACACCACTTATAACTCGAGAACGGCTGAACCGATTTGGCTGAAAATTGGTGGGGAGGTAGCTTAGGACCAGGAGACGGACATAGTATACTTTTTATTTTATTTTTTTATAGTAGGAGTAGGGTAGGAGTAGGGTAGAAGTAGGGTAGGAGTAGTGTAGGAGTAGTGTAGGAGTAGGGTAGGAGTAGGGTAGGAGTAGTGTAGGAGTAGGGTAGGGTAGGGGTAGGGTAGAAGTAGGGTAGGAGTAGTGTAGGAGTAGGGTAGGAGTAGTGTAGGAGTAGGGTAGGAGTAGTGTAGGAGTAGGGTAGGAGTAGGGTAGAAGTAGGGTAGGAGTAGTGTAGGAGTAGGGTAGGAGTAGTGTGGGAGTAGGGTAGGAGTAGTGTAAGAGCAAAACAACGTTTGCCGGGTCAGCTAGTATTATAAATTCGAAAGTAACTCTGTCTGTCTCTATGTTACCTTATCACGCCTAAACCACTGAACGAATTTCGATAAAATTTGGCAGAGAGGTAGATTGCATCCCGGGGAAGGACATAGGATAGTTTTTATCCCGATATTCCCACGGGATCGACACTTATGCGGGTGAAACCGCGGGGCGCTGCTAGTCTTCTATATATCTACATCTATAGGTAGCTACACATTATAAAATAAAGTCGCTTTAAGTGTCCGTCTGTGTGACGGTGTTGCTCTTCTAAACTACGCAACGAATATTGATGCGGATTACAATATCATTTAGAGAAATTATTCCGGAAGGTTTTTGTGTATATTTACTTATGTATTATTATAAAGAAATCTCGATGTTTTGCCAAGTTCTAAAAACCCCGTCTCGCTTTTATTATTAATAAAATATATTTTATTGGCTTCTTAACCTTTATGAATAACAGTTAAATACCTACCAATATTTCATGCATGAAGTCCAATAAACATAAATCAACAGAAGTCGTAATCGTTTGAATAATTAGTCTTGCTCTGTTATATTTTGATGAGTGTACCTACTTATGTGCTCATTAAGTTTGGTTAATACGCAAGTCAAGTGGCTGAAGCCGAGGAAACTATAATTATGACAATTTCACGCTTTAATTGAGCACTACTGTGTGTTTAAGTACCTGCTTGTATTTGGCACAGTAATTAAGGTAGTTTATGAAATTCATAAAGCTTCGGCCAAACCTGCGCGTCAAGTAGGCGGGACGCGGAAGCGTCAATAACGCGAAACTATAGGTGAGACGTTGCCTGAGGTAGCTGCGCAATGCGGGAGGGGTGATAGTTGGCAAAAGTTGACGAATCACTGAGCTCTCGCATCACGTCACCACACCCCTCCCGCACCGCGCTGCTACTTCAGGCAACGTCACAGTTAAGCGGTCGGCCTATAAACGCGAACACCTGCGCGACTACAGTGCAGCGGTCGCGTAGGTGTGCAAGGTATCATAGATAAACACGAGCAGCGTCCACCACGCGACTGAGGCTCCCGCTTCGCAGTCGCTTTGGTCGCGCAGGTTTGGCCGAAGCTTTAAATTGCACCTGCAAAGCACCTTCATCATCATCATGCTTCCCAACACTCCAAATGCGTAACATACTGTTAATCACTTTCCGAAGGATATTAAATAATAGTCCGAATCCACTGCTTCGTATGTTTCAAAAATTCGCAAGCTCAACAACGTAAATAACGTAATGAATGTTGCTGAACTGTCAAAATTGAAGACACTGCAATTTTAAATGCGTTACGTAATTGAACCACTGATCTGTGCGAGCAAAGTACATTGGATGGCAAAAAAAGTTGTTTTTTCAAAAATGTACAGACGCCAACACATCAAGCTACTACAATCTGTCAAATTTCTTTAATAGATTTTCAACTTTATCGCTAAAACATGAGGTTCAAAGTTGATTGGGAAAATTTTACAGTTTTGGGGTAGCTTGATGTGTTGGCGTCTGTACAATGGGACTAAATCTAATCTAACTAGCCTGTATTGTCCCACTGCAGGGCAAAGGCCTCCCTCTCCCTTTTCCACACAATTCTGTCTTTTGACAGTGTAACTAAACATAAGAGAAAAAAAAATACAACACTATTTTCCAATAACCAATGATTATTAGAGCTGCTATAAAGCTCTATTTTAAAAATCACTCTGTAAACACTAGCAAAGCTGAACTTTTTTTTGGTTGTAGTAGTCGAATAATTTTTTTGTACCTATGAAAACGATTCGATTTTCAGTATATTTTCTTGGACACAATTTAATTTACGTGACCCAAGTGCTTAAAAAGTAGTATCTAGCTTGCGTAAGCATATTAGCTTTAATGCGAGCAACCTTTAATCAATGTAGATTTACATGAAAAATAATATTAAATGCGTTAAATTGGAATTTAATAATTAACGAATCCACATTAATATTTTTATGCAAACAAACTACCGTTTTAATTAATAAAAGATAATGAAGTTTAACAAAATAATGATTTGTTTATAATATAATAATAATAAAATATTAAAAATAAAAGCGCGGCGCAGCGCGGCGTAGCTCACTGAATCGTGTACCTTTTTGTGTAGTAGATAAGGTCTGTAATTGTATTTCTATCTTGAAAACTGCGCGTCGCGTCGCGTCTCGGTGTGAACTGACCCTAACCATGACTTCAGTACATGATTCTGAACCCCATGTGTTGTAATTTTACGTCCGTTATCTGTAAAAAAAATTGCTGTTCAATACATTTTGACCGCGAAGGTGTGATACCTTCGCGGTCAAAATGTATTGAACAGCCTGTCTTCAGCCTTGTCTATGAAACAGCCGAGGAGAAATTTCTATGGTACCCCTCTAGAAACATGTGCTGAATACACACTTTACACTACACTTTACTTTTATACAGCGTGTGTGGGTGGCAGCCACGCTGTATAAAATAAATACAAATTATGATTTACTTTGTTTACTGCACATGGGTTGGTATATCTGATAAGGTCTGCATACTGACCTACTTTGACAACGCTTAAATGTTTGAGTGAGCCTAACCAGTAATCCACTGTGTTCAGGAAGTTCCGTAGTTTAAATTAACTTATGATTCTTAAAATAACTGCACCTTATCTGCCTAACACACTATCAACCACAATCTGAATAAGTTTAAAGGATATAAAATTAATTAATTAATTTTTAATCTATTGCTTCATATGTTCGAAAAAATTGTGTGCTCAACAATGTAAAATAACGCAATGAATGTTGTTGAACTATCAAAATAAAAGCCATTGCTACTGTTAGTGTGTTACGCAATTATCCCGCTGGTAAGCAAAACACCGAGATGAATTTTGTGATCTTCAGATATACCGTACATTTTCAGGCAACATACTAAATATCATTACAACTTTTTAGGTCATAGCAGTCAGTACCTACCCTTTCTAATATTTGAAGATTTTTTTTCAATTAACCTTTTTTGTCCCACTGCTGGACAAGGTCCATATTTTGGCAATTTTCTTTATGCTGTATTTTCTCCGCCCAATCGGTTAGGAACGAGTCCAAATATTTGAAGTTTAGTCCTTCGAAATTTACTCATTCATTATTCAGGCGCATTAAGTATTCCATTTAAAAAAGTTAACAAACCTGACACACAAATACCTACCAAAATATGTACTAAGTGATAACCAAATCACTTTAGAAATATAAGTAGGTATACAACAATACCACTCAAAAACCGGTTTTGTATCGAAAAGTTTACGGTACGGTGACTTAGAAAACTGTAAATAATAAATGTCGAGAGCCAATTAATTATTTGCCCTAAATAAATATAACACTTGATTAACAGAATAATGCAGAATGTATTTAATTAATACCTAAATTACTTTTTAATTCGAACACTTTATAGTCACGAATCTATGGTTGATTATCTCTGTAAGCATACGACTTCCTCAGAGATAACAAACCTTTGGTCAGGTTTTAATTATAATTTACAAAAGAGTTTGTGCAGATCTGATTCGGTATTTATTATATTTTTTATTTATTATAAACATACTAAAGAAAGATAGTCGATAGATTTGTCAATCATAAATGTTGCTAAAGTTATAGACAGTAGCGAAATTTCGTTAAACAATCCATGTGTTATATGATATCCATATAGAAATGTAAATTCATAAATCTATGGTTATATCTAATATCAATTTCGGTAAGTATGTTCCTACATAAGTGTGAATCTATTTGCTCACTGATATGCAATCACTTAACGGTGTCGTATAATATACCAGTTATTGGCTAAACTAATGTTTAATTAGATACGGCTGGACAATTTATGTCTACTCACTCATTGATTAATGTATGAATAATTAATTTGATTCAGCGATTCCCTCGGGAGCGGTTTTTGTAAATGTTTAAACCATAAGTATGACAATTACGATGCAAATATAAACGATGTTGATTGTAAATACTGATATAAACTGTGTTAATAGGCTGTTGGTACTTGTAGATATGCTTAAGATAAATAAAGGCTTGATATCAGTAGATAAGAACCATAACAAACAAATCGCAATCAAACAAAACAATAACTACGTATAGCAAGCATGGCTACGTGATATAGATACGTTGTACAACGTGCAAATTACGTACGTTCGGTAGGCATATCGGATATCAATTTAATGTAAGGTTTCAGATATCAATAGCTGCTTAAACAGTCATTTAGTCAAGGACGGTGACATTTGCGTTGAATTGCGATAGGTCGCGTGGATCGCGACGTCAGTGGCGTCGAGTGACATATGAGTGATATTAAAGTTATTAACGCGCGAGGGATGATTCAGGTCGGTGCACTCATCATCAGCCAGGCGAGGAGACGAGCCCGACGTCCGCCGTGCCGGTGTCTGGGGCCGGGTCGGCTCCGCTCCGGTGGGCAGCCGGCCCGCTCCGCTCGGCTCGTCGCCGCCGCTCCCGCCGCGAGCGGGCCGGCCTGGCGAGCTAGCGGGCTGCACGCACAGTCCTCTCCTAACCGCGAGTGAGCGCGCTGCTGCCGCGGCGCGCCCTCCGCACACAGTCAGGCACATGCCTACGAAATGTCACCTACCTACATTTCCCGATAACGTCCGATTAGCAATTAACACCGCCGAATAGCACGCTCAGTGCACGGCGACGTTCGATAGTTTTAAACGTTCTATTATTAACAGTTATATCTTTTTGTCGTGAAGTTTTTTCGAGTAAGATTTTTGTTTTCGCGTAACGATTACATATATGGAATGTGTTGCTAATTCATAGCCTTGACTCCACGGAATAGCATTTGTTTTTTTTTGGTGTGTTTTTATTAGTAGCCTCGCCGGTAATTATGTCTCCTCGTGTTCGTGTGTACATTGTTCGTAACGCGTGTAGTTTCGCTGTGTTTCTTTCTCAAAGTAAAGCAGGAAATAACAAGTAAACGTTACTGTCGCCTGCATTGTTTTGTTAAACATATGTGCCGATAAAATATGCCTCGGTTACTTGGATTTGAGAGTGACGTATAAGTAAAATCCGGTTTTTGTTTACGGATCTGATGCTGATGCTGACCTTGCTGGTAAGAATATGAGACAATAGGTATGTGCCGGTGATGATGCAAAATGTCATTCGGAAGGATAATTAAATTTATTTTTAGGTTAAGTTATTTAAAAACTTTACTTTGTACGAGCGGTAGTTTTACAAAGTAACCTCAGCCGTCGTGATACGCATGGGCGAATGACGAGAACACACGGCTTACCATGCGCATGTAAATGTGCAATTAACTACGTGCTGGGTTTTATATTCTATGAGGGACATGAAATCTTAAGACTGATTGTGATTAGAAATCACCACGCGCGTTTTGTAGATTTAGGTACACTTATAGAAACATGATCTACGCAGATTTCTAAGTGGTGCATGATACAATACTTAGTAGCTATTAAAGTTGCAAAACATGACGATTTTACGACTTAATCATTTGTCTGACAGGAATGGCAAATGACGCTGTCCTTCTGTAGACTGTACCTATTGTTTATCTATATATATAAAATGGTAAACTGACTGACTGACTGATTGTTGATATATCAACGCACAGTCTAAACCGCTGCTCCTAGAGACATGAAATTTGGAGGGTGTGTTCTTTGTGAAGAGTAGGTATCCACTAAGAAAGGGTTTTTCGAAATTCCACCCCTAAGAGGGTGAAATTTCACGCGGACGAAGTCGCGGGCAGAAGCTAGTCTAATTATAAAATGTTGTAGTACGTCTTTATAAGTAAAGTATGCATGACTTAGGTAGGTAAGTATAATAAACAGTAGTTACCTAAAGCAAAAAAAAACTATACAAATACCCTCAATAATTCAATAGAACTATGTAGGTATTTGAAGTGCCAAAAAATATATATAAGAGATCAATAAGAGATAAATAAATACTATTATAATAATAATTGACAGTGCGTACAAACAACACAATAGAATCGCTAACTTCATTATAATAATACGTAATAATGATACGTAATATGTTATGTTTTGGCAATAGGTAGTATCGTGACCGCATTCGTAACTTATATTATTAACTAACAGACTTCCATGTGAGGTATAAAAGCCTACATCAAAATTATTATGAGTCGAAAAACTTTTTTATGCAGTTTAAAGCCGACATACTTTCCACCATTTTGGTGTCATCATTGTTCCAAATATGAATTCACGAACATCGAAAAGTTACATACCTTAAAAAAAAAGGCAGAGATGCTCGATTTTGGTGTCCGGAAATGTATTATTAACTGAAAGATTAGAAATATAATATACCCACAAATTTATAGTCATGAGCTAAATTTTAAAATGTATACCGTAGGTCAAGTTTTCATAGAAAGAAAAAAACCATACCTAATTTAAAGTCAAACCGGTAAAACTCTGTTTCATCCGAATATATTTACATACCCATTATGTTTAGAAAAAAAAAATTATATTGTGATTTGTAAAAGGTGGCGTTTTAGAACTATATCTACCACTTACTTAATAAGTATAAATCTTAATTGTTTTTTTTTTTGTTTCTGCTTTTTTTTTATGCGTTATGTTTGCCGCAAATAAACATATTTTCTTTCTTTCTTAAGTTTATTAATTCACTGCAACAGCCTAAACCGTTGGGTTTAGAAGCATGAAAATTTGCACAAACGTTCCTTTTATAACGATAGTGAGCACGGAAGGATTTTTTAAAATCAATCCACTAACGGGATTCAACCCTATGTCGATAGTTTGTACGGAAGTTCGTCATTTTCGCTAATAGGAAATCCCATCGAGCTCATCGCTTGTATGATAGGTAATAACGGAGTACCTAGGTACAAGCTTAGTTTATCAGAGATTATAACTGTAGCTGTAGCTGTTATAACTGTATTTACTATCTATCGCCACTTAATCAGTTAAGGCTCCTACAAACAGGCGCGACACGCGACGCGAATCGCGCCTGTTTGTAGGAGCCTTTATCTACTTTAGTGAATGTATTCTAAGTTGATTTTTGAGTGGCCATTAACAAAAATGTCCTAGGTAATAAGTTTTTGGTTGAATTAGAATTAGAACTTTGTTAAGTATCTATGACGTTCAGTTTGCTGGTCCATAACTTGAAAATTATCTCAAATTCTTAGTTCAAATAATACGGACTAATTTTAGGCTCAAAAAACAAAAAAATCTGCTAGAGGAGTTCGTTACGTCACAATCGTGACGTAGCCCGCGACATAGGCCGGACGAAGTAATTGCATTATTAATAAACGTAAAGAGGATAACCCATATAGTTTGTGATTAAAACATTATGTCGCTATGCTCTCATCACAGTTAATAACAAGAATAATAAACGCGTTTTGTTATCATAATTAATATTTTCTGTACCTAATACAAAAGTGTCAACGTGCTGGATAAAAAAACTGTGAACTTTTATGTTACTTACTGCAAATTGTTTTTACAAACCTGCCTGCTTTATTTTTTAATTTTATTCTGTGACGTAAAATTATTTATTTTTAAAAAACACAAAATTATTTAATTAATTTATTAAAGTTACAAACTCGTATAGGTAATTATGTACAGTATTAAAATAATTATAAGAATATGTACTTACAAGTATATAAAAAGGAAAGGAAACAATCAAAGGGCATCAAAAAATTTATCCGCATCGCTGTCAACAGGAAACGTGCCCAAAAGACTGGCAGCATTGCCACGTTGTATGGCAAATTATTTTAATTAATATAATATTAATTAATCGAATAGGCAGTCGCTTTATGTAGGTAATTGGTATTCAGCTGCTCACTAAGTAAAATCGTACTAAGTATTTTCTCGTTAGCACCTTTTTTCTTCGGATAACGTTTCGACTATTCAGACCCTTGAACTCAGATATTATATACTTTACGTGGTAATTGTACGTAAAACCGTTACTAGACGGCGTCGGTACAAAGAATTTATTAATTTAATTTACAGTCCAGCCGTCGAGAAAATGCGTTCCTGACACCGCCGCCCGGTCAGTGCGATAATTCTAGTAGCTAATAAAGATCAAATTCGCAAAACACATATTGGTTTGTATTAAACTTGACAGGTGTCACGCATTCCACTGTCGGCCGCACTGTAGGTGTAGCAAGCACTTTAAATAAAAGTAAAAAAAAAAGTAGTTACCAAAAAAGCGTCCAAGTGCGAATCGAACTGGCACACAAAGAGTTCCGTAGCACCGTATCAATTTTTTTCTATGTAACATCTCTTCTTACCTTGTCCCCTAACACATAGCTAATCAGTGATAAAAGGCCTTCTTAAATCCTAATTAGTGTCCTTTCTGTACGAACAATCATAGTTCACTTACTGAGAAGTCAAAAGAAACCAATTCGCAAGGAAGTATTGATAAAATCAAATAACCTATCGGGACCGTTCGATTAAAGTCAAAAAGACTACCTCCGTTAATCCTATGAAAATGTTGTCAACCCTATTTTAGAAATTCATTTTAGCATTGGGCAACCCTATTTTAGAAACTCATTTTAGAACCAATTATTTAATGTGAGAGTACCTATGACTCATTCGATTTTCGAATAGTGAGAGCTTTTAAGTAAGGTGCAAAATGGCTAATGCAACATGCAACTAATTTGATACGATAGAAAAAAATCATGAAGATACCTCTAAAAACTTTCTTTTTACAATAAAAACCATACTAGTATGATACGTACAATCATTCTGATTTTTTGTCAGATTATTCTACAAGCAACATACTAAAACACTAGTGGTTTAATTTTTAGTCCAAACAATAGATTTTTGTAATTAAATAATTGCTTCATAATTTCCAATAAATTACCAGGGTTGTGTCATCGCGCTTCTCTTTCTTTTCTATGCAGTCCGACAGTGACCGTGCTTTAGATTATGTAATTCTAAAAAGGTTAAAAATTTTGAGTTTGTACGAAGATCTTGGGAACTACAGAGGGCCTACTTACTCGCTAAATGCGTCAAAAAAAATACGAACTCGTCCGCAAGTAATTCGATACTCTGGAGTTGAACCCTACTCCCGATTAATTAACTTTTTTAGACGGGCATAGACACATCAAAGGTAAGGACAACTGTCAAATCGTGTTGTCATTCATTGTTAGTTCGGGTACGTTAGTACTTTTCGTTATTCTGTGGTTCGGGCCCCAAACCATAGTATGAATATTTATAATATGCCCAAACTAATCTTATGTCGTAGGTGATACGAACTACGGATTTCGAGCTTAGGGAGTAGACTTCTTGATCCGATTACAAAAATCTTTCACTGACAGAAAGTTGCACTATTGCTGTGTGCTATACGGATATCTATGGTGCTATAGGATAAACGAGAAACTTCACTCGAACGAATTCACGGGCAGAAGCTAGTAGGTATCTTAGAAATGAGAAAAGTTAGAGATCGCACATTTTTTATCTGGCGGGCGTTTAGTTGACGTGATTGCCAATTAGCTTTTCATTGCGATGTGCATTTTGCGTTTCTTGATGAATGTCTCTATTAAAAATGTCTTGTAATTAAAACACTTATCAACCAGATAAGTAATAAAAAACCGGCCAAGTGCGAGTCGGACTCGCACACGAAGGGTTCCGTACCACAAGGCATAAAACGCCGAAAAAAACGTTTCTTTTATACCCCTTTAATTTTTTTATTTTATTATTATTATTTGTTGTTATAGCATCAACAGAAATACATCATCTGTGAAAATTTCAACTATCTAGCTATCACGGTTCATGAGATACAGCCTGGTGACAGACAGACATACAGACGGACAGTGGAGTCTTAGTAATAGGGTCCCGTTTTTACCCTTTGGGTACAGAACCCTAATAATCCATTAATGTATACCAAGTCGAATTGTCCCTAGGTCACTGACCTCTAATAAACAAGTATAATAGGTATAGGTCAGTGCCGTAGGTAATATTCGAATCACAGCTGTCTATGAAATTACTTTAACCGAGCAATTTCACGCAGCGTATCAATTTGATTTACAATTAATTTTCCCGACTGGCCCAGTGGCAATGGCCCCGACATACGAGTTGTAGATCGTGGAGTCGAACTCAGGCAGGCGCTTCACTTTGTGTAAATAATTTCATCACCACTGCTCTCAAGTGAACCAAAAATTCGTAGATATTTGACATCTACCAACCCGCACTGGACCTGCGTAGTAGATTACAGTCCACTCCCTCTCGAAAGAGAGGAAGCCTGTGTCCCAGCAGTGGGAAATTTACATGCTGATTATGATGATATCTATTACTATATAGAGGTTCATACCTCTATATAGTAATAGATATCAACTCTCGGTCGACACAACGTCTGGTCGGAGGATCTTCCCTTTTCTATAGAGTATGAGTGAACTTTAAACCTTGTTCCATGAGGAACAAGGTTTAAAGTTCACTCATACTCTAGACGTTGTGTCGACCGAGAGTTGTGTCTGGCGGGCAACTGCCCGATGCTTCATGTCAGGCCGTTGTATTAGGCTAGTTGCGCGGTAAACTCTGCTTGCGCGATGCAGGATTTTGCGTGACGTCAGTATGACGCGTTGTTCGCATGTGGCGTTGTAGATACCGCTACAACTACGAATTTGACAATACAATCGAATTAAATACACACAAGGCCCTCTTGTCTCGTTAGCCACGAGTTTCCGTCCCCACGCGGTTAAGTCGAGTGCCAACTAATCACTGCCATGACCGCCATTTAATAATTTACCCGTGTTCAGGTGTGAGAGACGTAAACGATGGTAATTTACGTGTTCAGTCGAAACAATCGTAATCTTTGCACTCGACACTCGTGATGTGGGAAAATCTGTGTGGAGTGTGTGAACATCGTACCCATTAATAATGGTGAAAGTGTGTGAAAGAGTCGTGGGGGTAGAAAACGATAATTGAATTATCTTTTGTTGGTGTTTTATAATTGTGCCTATTATACCTACTTCGGCGTGCGTGTACCTATTGACTAGTACCCTAATCGTGTAACACTCTTTCATTCACGATCGAATGATTTTGAAGGATATTGCTAATCCATTGCTTCTTAATTATGTTCGAAAATGAATAGACATTACATGAATACATACATTAACTCACGCCTACTTCACATGGGGTAGGCAGATATCACAGAACGCCACCTGCTACGATCCTCATGCTCCTTTTGCTCCGTTTACGCTCATACATCTGCTCATAATTAAGAAACACACTAACAGTAATAATGGTTTTCATTTTGACAGTTCAACAGCATTCATTGCGTTATTTACGTTGTTGAGCAAACAGTTTTCGAACATAATAAATTAAGGGCAATGGATTAGCAATATCTTTCAAAATGATTCAAATTGAGATTGATAGTGAGTTACGCAATAAGGGTGCTGCATGTAGTAGAAAACAATTGGAAAATCTAAAAGTGCATGACTCTTGAACGCCATTGTCACATATACGTGACAAGCAAGCGCGTGCCCTGTACGCCAGTCGTGTGTCGCCTATCCTATTACGAGTGACACAAATATGTGACAAAAAATGCGGTGCACTTTATCACGAAATAAACAATTAAATCATTACTTTTGTGTGTTTTTATTTGTATACCTTAAATATTTAAAATTGTGGCTTGGCGTGGAGGGCACGCGAGTGCGTTTATGCTCTGGCGTTCAAAAGGTTAATGCTCATTTTTGATCGTATAAAAAACCATAGATATAGATATTATATTAGTTAGTATTTTATTAGCTATTATTAAACTACTTTGAATAAAACAGCCATTTTCAATAGGGTTTCTCTATGGGTGAAACGAATCTATTTAAAGAAAAAATTCAATCAATTTCTTGATTTTTTCACAAGCTATAATGTTTTCAGGTTTCACACTTTATTGACGGGATTTTTTTTTTTTTATATTTTGATGTTTTTTTTTTCGTTTCTACTGCATTAAATGTTTTTTTTGGAAAAGTACAGTATTAATCTCTATTCAATTAGGTATCTATAGAATGGTAGGTATATAAATTAAGTAGGTTTGTATACTAGCAGGAGTATGACAATAGAAACTGTTGCAGAAAAGAGGATTTTTTTTTTTTTCGATCGTAAAGCACTCTAATACTTAGCATTATGAGTCATGCAAAAGAACCATTTGACAAACATAATTATGTATCTGACGCGAAGGCTGCTGTCTTTGTTATCTTACATAAAACATAATTATAAATAAAATAGCATGACGCCTGTATGCTCCAAAGGGTTATGCAGAAGTGTACCTATCTATTTATATGACACCACAATTCCAGTCGTTCAACCCTATAATAAAACAAAGAAACATTTCCAACACTATAAAGATCAGCATGCCAAGCTGGGAAGCTAGGATATGAATAAACAAAGCGAGTGCGAACGCAGACAAGTAAATCAAAAATACATTACATTCAGATTTACTGCTCTGTCGTGTTCGGAATATCTCTGGAAATATAGACTGATGTGCAAACAAAACATACTTATATAAGTACATCTATACATATTCCCTTAAATAAACGTTGCTTAAAGTTAAGAGACATCTAAACGTCAAATATGTATGGTTAAACAGTCGTTAATCATTTCATTACTTAACACATTGAAGGACACTGAACGAGACACAATAGAAGTTTTATTGTTATTACGTCGAGGGGCGTTAAGTGTCCCCGCAAAGTGTTAACTTTAAGCAACGTTTATAAATAAACCACTGATATCGAAATAAACCCTTATATATGTACCTAAATTTAATTCGCAAGATCAGCATGTCAAGTTGAAAAGCTAGGATACCCAAGAAAAGCGAGTGCGAACGCGAAGACATGTAAATCAAAAATGCATTTACATTCAGATTTACTGTTCTGGCCTGTTTTGTTCGGAATATCTCTCACTAAAATCTCTCTACCTAGGTATAAATAAAAACTGGCCAAGTGCGAGTCGGACTCGCACACGAAGGGCAATGGATTAGCAATATCTTTCAAAATGATTCAAATTGAGATTGATAGTGAGTTACGCAATAAGGGTGCTGCATGTAGTAGAAAACAATTGGAAAATCTAAAAGTGCATGACTCTTGAACGCCATTGTCACATATACGTGACAAGCAAGCGCGTGCCCTGTACGCCAGTTGTGTGTCGCCTATCCTATTACGAGTGACACAAATATGTGACAAAAAATGCGGTGCACTTTATCACGAAATAAACAATTAAATCATTACTTTTGTGTGTTTTTATTTGTATACCTTAAATATTTAAAATTGTGGCTTGGCGTGGAGGGCACGCGAGTGCGTTTATGCTCTGGCGTTCAAAAGGTTAATGCTCATTTTTGATCGTATAAAAAACCATAGATATAGATATTATATTAGTTAGTATTTTATTAGCTATTATTAAACTACTTTGAATAAAACAGCCATTTTCAATAGGGTTTCTCTATGGGTGAAACGAATCTATTTAAAGAAAAAATTCAATCAATTTCTTGATTTTTTCACAAGCTATAATGTTTTCAGGTTTCACACTTTATTGACGGGATTTTTTTTTTTTTATATTTTGATGTTTTTTTTTTCGTTTCTACTGCATTAAATGTTTTTTTTGGAAAAGTACAGTATTAATCTCTATTCAATTAGGTATCTATAGAATGGTAGGTATATAAATTAAGTAGGTTTGTATACTAGCAGGAGTATGACAATAGAAACTGTTGCAGAAAAGAAGATTTTTTTTTTTTTCGATCGTAAAGCACTCTAATACTTAGCATTATGAGTCATGCAAAAGAACCATTTGACAAACATAATTATGTATCTGACGCGAAGGCTGCTGTCTTTGTTATCTTACATAAAACATAATTATAAATAAAATAGCATGACGCCTGTATGCTCCAAAGGGTTATGCAGAAGTGTACCTATCTATTTATATGACACCACAATTCCAGTCGTTCAACCCTATAATAAAACAAAGAAACATTTCCAACACTATAAAGATCAGCATGCCAAGCTGGGAAGCTAGGATATGAATAAACAAAGCGAGTGCGAACGCAGACAAGTAAATCAAAAATACATTACATTCAGATTTACTGCTCTGTCGTGTTCGGAATATCTCTGGAAATATAGACTGATGTGCAAACAAAACATACTTATATAAGTACATCTATACATATTCCCTTAAATAAACGTTGCTTAAAGTTAAGAGACATCTAAACGTCAAATATGTATGGTTAAACAGTCGTTAATCATTTCATTACTTAACACATTGAAGGACACTGAACGAGACACAATAGAAGTTTTATTGTTATTACGTCGAGGGGCGTTAAGTGTCCCCGCAAAGTGTTAACTTTAAGCAACGTTTATAAATAAACCACTGATATCGAAATAAACCCTTATATATGTACCTAAATTTAATTCGCAAGATCAGCATGTCAAGTTGAAAAGCTAGGATACCTAAGAAAAGCGAGTGCGAACGCGAAGACATGTAAATCAAAAATGCATTTACATTCAGATTTACTGTTCTGGCCTGTTTTGTTCGGAATATCTCTCACTAAAATCTCTCTACCTAGGTATAAATAAAAACTGGCCAAGTGCGAGTCGGACTCGCACACGAAGGGTTCCGTACCACAAGGCAAAAGCGCCGAAAAAAACACGTTTGTTGTATGGGAGGCCCATCTTCAAATGACCCCTCCCGCTCTGGGTGGAGCGGAAGGCGGAGTGTCAGACTCTTACTGACTAAAACCCACCCGTGTTCCTTCCTTAGCCCTTTATGTTCCGGGCCAGCGGTAACCCTTTCGGACAATCCCGCTGACCCGGCAGGCTTCGGCCCTATGGGGCTCGATGCTGACATCTCTTTGAGGCGTGCGTGGAATACGTACGCGCCGTCCGGCACGGGTCTGGTCCTGATCGGACGGTGAGCTACCCATTACTCTCCGCCCGCAGGCCCGCGCCTACGGTGGCCGGGAGTCGTCCCGCGGCTCTCGACGCCCGGAGCGTCTCCCGCGGCGGCTGGGATGGGAGGCTCTCTCCCTGAGCCGTCCCGTCACCTCCTTCGCTAGCATGACTGCTTCGCAGAAGGAAGTGACTGCCTCCCACTCCCTCTCGCTCCGGACCATAGGTTGCACCAGGGCCGGATGGGAGCCCCCCTTAAATATTTATTTTATTCTGTTTTTAGTATTTGTTTTTATAGCGGCAACAGAAATATCATCTGTGAAAATTTCGACTGTCTAGATATCACGGTTCATTAGATACAGCCTGGTGACAGACGGACAGTGGAGTCTTAGTAATAGGGTCCCGTTTATACCCTTTGGATACGGAACCATAAAAATGAAATGCTGTTAGTGCAAATGCATCACTTGAGTATAACTGGACCGATTTGTCGATTTGTAAATTGTTCGTAATCTTTCGAATTAGGTTTCTATGGAAAGAATAATTGGAATAGTTTCCCGGAAAATGATCGTCCTTTTTTTTCTATAGGCTTTTCGTATGAACTCAAGATCTTTGGGCAAGACAACGTTTGTCGGGTCAGCTAGCAGTAGTGTTTGACATAAAACTGTCACACAGTAGGTACCTATTGTAATTGTGCAACTAGATATAGTCCTAGATTACTTTTATTATGCTTGCTCTGCTACATTTAAACTCACGTAAACCTACACTGTCACACAGTTTGTATTTTTTTATGAAACATTATTCAGCCTTCTTTAAGTAAAAATAACTTTTTAATTCTACCAATTCGTGTAAAACATCGTTCTTTTTTTATTTATTTTTTATTGCGAACGCTCTTGACCTCGATCACGCCTGATGGAAAGCGATGGATTAGATCTATGATGGAACGAGCGTGCCCAGAAGATGCCTAAGGCACTGGTACTCCCACGTATGGACGACTTACAGCAGGCTGCTTGACGCCAGATTCCGGTGGGAAGTGGTCGCAAACCAGGAGGCGTCAGCCCTACCACCACAAGGGAAGAATTGTCCAATCAAATAAGGTGTTGGGTGTGACTGTCCAGGATGCGCCGAGCGCTCGGTTCAGTTGAGTAACTGGCGGAACAAACTGCGCTACACGAGGAGAGAAGCCTCCTCATGTAGCGCAGTTTGTTCCGCCAGTCATACATCCCAAAATATTCTATTAATGATAAATGATTTATTTTCTGTAAGTAGGTTTGTACAAACACTTTTACACGTCAATCATATTTTTTTAAACTAGATGAGGTTGGCGTTTCCTATCTGACTATTCTGAGAAGAAAGACCTAAACAAACTCAGAGGTCACAGTCTCTTTTAAAGTCCAGACAAAATCTTGGTCAGATCGTGTGAAGACCATGTTAGTTGGTGTCTGAAATGGTCTTTTGAGGAAAGAACCACAGAGATTGAGCGGACCTGTCCAATCAGTGCACGCATTTGTCAAAAATCGTGCAGCTCAACTCAGAACTTGAGGAGCTCAACGATTCGACGAACAATACCAAAGACAGGACATTTGGGTAGGCCGCGTAAACTACTCAAACTGCCAGACCATGATTAAAACGGAAACAAAGACCCGCAGTCCTCACATTCACAATAATTAAAATAATATAATACTTTATACAGTAAATGTATATGTCATTGTTTAAGTACATAGTTACTTAATAATAAATAAATAAATAGATATGTCGGCAGACACATTGATTAGCAGCTGTGAGAGACGGCGACTAGATGGCGCTAGTGGAACGTGCACCAGACGCAAATCATTCACTCTATCGATCATTTGGCCTAAAGGACTTGGTATCCAATCCAGTAAAATATTGTAACGGTTTCCCCCCCACTAGCGATAGCCTTTATAAGGAGCTGCGCTGTTTGATCGGTACGCATTTCCAACGGTTGCGTCGTGGTGCACGGACCACTGTCTCTCGACAGTCAGTACTGCCCGATTATTGGATGTGGAACGCTGTCTCTGACAATTAGTACTATCCTTATTGCGGTGGGTGCATGGACCACTGTCCCTGACAGTCAGTACTGCCCTATGTGACCGCCTTTTGCCGTTATTAGTTTTAGTATTTCATTTCTGTATTTTCTAGATTTAAGATAACTGATTGTTCAATTGAATAAACTTGTGTTTTACTTCTGATGTCTGGGCCAATCCGACATCAGAAGTGGGATCGGATTGTCCGCCCACCTCTGGCACTTCATTATCACAAAATGGCCAGAAAAATATTCCGCTACCCTCAAATAATTTAGAAGCATTTCTTTCATAATTAACTGATGCTCTACTACCCGGTCCAATGCGCCACCACAACCATTCACAGTGTTGGTACCATTTGATCCTGATTACCCCAATTCATACGTAGAGGGCTGTCAGACACCATAATTAAAAGCAAAAATTTGAAAGGTGTCAATTTAATCATGACGCTGACCTTGCCTTCGAGGCGGCGCAGCCACATTACTGATCAAGATGCCTCTCAGTCATTATCAATGGGAAGATATACGGGAGACTTTGAAAGCTCAGTTCTCTCGCCCTTTGGCTTACGCAATGCCTCTTCCATTTTTCTATTAATATTGCTTTAAAGCCGATGAATGATGAAAAGATTTTTAGTTTTCATGGATGTACTGTACATGTACTTTCAATTTCAAAAGATATTCATGAAGGGCTTAACCGTTTAGACAAATTACTTAAAACTCTGCCCAATGCAGGATTCTCGTTTAATTTAAATAAGTGTTCAGTTTCTGAATGTCCAAACCTAGTTCCAGCTGGGGAGATTAATGCAAATTAAAAAAAAAAAAAATGTGATTGACCCTTCCTTGCCCATTGAACTCCATACCGATGCAAGTACTCGTAGTGAGGGATATAGTGCAATTCTTATCCAAAAAAACATAATGATACCCTTCATGTAGTAGCGTATTATAGTAGGAAGACCATAGATGCAGAGACACGATATCACTCTTAGGAACTGGAGATGGATGGCTCATGCAGATTTCTTGTCTCGCGATTTGTCAAACACAAATTATTCTGAACCCCGTAAAATAAATTATCTTGAATTAGATAAAGGTTGGTTAATTATAGAACAAGAACGCAATTAGTAACTTTCTGAAATAATATCAAAATTCCGTAATAATCATTTACCTGAAGACATATTGCGTACGTATGTAGATATGATTTAAGACAAGGAATATTTTAGAGGAAGATTAATTGTTGTGAGGTATGTAAAACTTTTAAAGGCCCTTCAGGTGCATAGCAAATGCAATGCATTCAATTCGTTTGGCACACAATTCATTTAGATCAAACTTTCGGGAAAAATGATAGAAAAGAATATTGCTTAGTTTTAATAGACGCCTTTACAAAGTTTGTACTGCTTGAAAATACTCCGGCCTTAAGTTCTTCACACGCTGTAAGAGCAATTAAAAATCCTGTAAACTTATTTGGTGCTCTGAAGCACATTTGATTATCGCAGGTAAAGGACGTTGTTATAACTGCGCATTATCGCAGGTAAAGGACGTGGTTAAGACTGCAGTGAGTTGAACAATTTTGTAATGATAATAGAATAGAGCTCCATTTAATAGCAACTGCTTCTAGTAGAGCTAACAGACAGGTTGAGAAAGTCATGTAAAGAATATTCTTCCAATATTGCCTGGAAGGATGAACTAGGAGAGATTCAACTTGCTCTTAATAATACACGTTCCAGGACCACAGGTTTTACGCCTATGGAACTGATGTTTGGCATCAAAGGTTCCTCAGTTAATCTAGCTAAAATAACTCCTAGTTCTTTTGAACCAACTGTAATTAATGTTGAAACGGCTCGTTCATCTGCATTAAAAAAAAAAAAAAAAAAAATCAAAGAGTGGCTAACGCTGACACTATCATCTGCCTGGCCTTTTCCCGACTGTGTTGGGGTTGGCTTCCGGTCTGGTCGGGTGCGGCTGGGTGCCGGTGTTTTGCGTGGGGCGGCGGCCTGTCTGGCCCCCGCGCCCCGGTTGCTGGGTGGTGCGGTGCCCCTTGGTGGGACTGGTTGTCGGATTTTCGGGCTTCGGGCGCCCCGTGGCGGCTGTCGAGGATCCGCGGGTGGCGGCTGGGGCCGGCCGCGGCGGGCGTGGCTTGGCCTGGTCGGTTGGCCCGTGCGGCTGTTGTTTCCTTGACCACGGGCCCCTCTAACGCTGACACTATGTTCTATGGGTTTGGCTTCCGCACTTAGTCCTTCAAATGGACCATTGTGCCTGGGCCGTGGTGGTCGTCGGTGGTTGTTCCAGCTAGCCCACCTCCCTCCGGAGGCTGATTGGCTCTCCTGGTCTGTTGAGAGCTTCTGTGTGCGGTCTGGGTGTCCCGAGGGTTTCTGACCTTGCCTGGGTGAGACCTCTACTCTCAAGGAGCACATGTGCGGTGGTTTCATCGGCCTCCATGCGAGCCCTGCACAGGGGACTGTCCGTTGTGCCTGTTTTGTTAAAGTGTTTTATTGGCGAGCGGTGTCTCGTGGTGGTCCCCGTCGCCGGGCGCGGGCCTTTCCTGTCCAGTCGTGGTGAGCGCCTGGTTAGCCTGCCATCCAATGACGGCGTAGCTTCTTTGGACTGCCTGCAGCCTGGTGACGATATCTACGAGCTTTCTGCTTGTGTGTGGGTGTGCTTCTGTAGCCACCTGCGTAGTTGTTTGAAGGGGATGGGCACGATAGGTGCCACAAACTGGAATACTGGATGCCCTTCTGGGCAGCTCGTCAGCTTAGTCGTTGCCTAGTGATCCACTGTGTCCTTTTATTCATTGTAGTGTCACTGTATTGCGGTTTGATACAGTTACCCGTTCCAGCACATTGTGACATTCTAGTAAACGCTGACACTGTACGGTTTAATAAGGGAAAAGCCCGGATTAAACCTTTTGCAGTTGGTTAATTAGTTTTTGTAAAATGCGAGGAACGACACCAAAGAAAATTAGATGAAAAAAATAATAAGGGACCTTTCAAAATGACTAGTTTTAGATAACGATCGTTATTAATGGCTCTATAGGTTTACAAGTACGCACATGTAAATTTGAGAGAAGTACCTAGAGGTCAACAAAGTTTTCTTGAAATTTCTGAAAAATTATGAGTCTGATGACAATGAACGGTGATAATGGATAATGTATCTAGTAATATAAATGATGATTTACATAATGCTGTTTCAGGCGAATTAGTGGAAAACTCTTTGCCATATTTAGGAGATCATAGTTCTCAAAACTTAAATGTCAGTCGAGTCTCAGAATCCGAAGAAACATTATTGGTTCACAAACAGCAACTATTAATTCTGAAGATACTTTATCTATCGATTCTGAGGCGACTGTATCCTGTGATTCAGTTCTGTATAGCCCAGTACCGGAACAAGGTTCCTTGCTGGATGACTAAATTAGTTTACACTGTAGGGGTTGCATGAATTGTAACCTAGCCCAGTTGTAGCTGAAGGGGTTTCACCTGCTTTTGTGGGTTGATAACCTAGTCCAGCGCTTTGTGAGCTGAAGGGATATCATCCATGGGATGATTATCTAGACCAGCAAATATGTACTGTAGGGGTTGCAAGAGTATTGTGACCTAGTCCAGTGAGCTGCAGGGATTTCATCCATGGGATGATTATCTAGACCAGCAAATATGTACTGTAGGGGTTACAAGAGTATTGTGACCTAGTCCAGTGAGCTGCAGGGATCTCATCCATGGGATGATTATCTAGACCAGCAAATATGCACTGTAGGGGTTACAAGAGTTGTGACCTAGTCCAGTTGTAGCTGCAGGAATCTCACCTGCTTTAGTGGGTGACGATTTAGACCAGCATGTTTGAACTGTAGGGGTTTTCTATTGTAAAGAAATACCTAGACCAGTGATATTTGCTAATTTGATATGTAACGATGATGACGATGTGAATTGATGACGAATGAATGCACTCGAGAACGAGTGATTTATCAGGATGGCCGTGTCAGCAGACACATTGATTAGCAGCTGTGAGAGACGGCGACTAGATGGCGCTAGTGGAACGTGCACCAGACGCAAATCATTCACTCTATCGATCATTTGGCCTAAAGGACTTGGTATCCAATCCAGTAAAATATTGTAACGGTTTCCCCCCCACTAGCGATAGCCTTTATAAGGAGCTGCGCTGTTTGATCGGTACGCATTTCCAACGGTTGCGTCGTGGTGCACGGACCACTGTCTCTCGACAGTCAGTACTGCCCGATTATTGGATGTGGAACGCTGTCTCTGACAATTAGTACTATCCTTATTGCGGTGGGTGCATGGACCACTGTCCCTGACAGTCAGTACTGCCCTATGTGACCGCCTTTTGCCGTTATTAGTTTTAGTATTTCATTTCTGTATTTTCTAGATTTAAGATAACTGATTGTTCAATTGAATAAACTTGTGTTTTACTTCTGATGTCTGGGCCAATCCGACAGATACTTAAAAAATATATATATATTAAAGTGTTAAATAGCAACATAATAACAACATTCATTGTCTAAACCTATTGGAGCAGCTCAATCCCAAGCCTTTTGGTCCTCAATATAGTCTTTTACAGTATTATAGGCTTTCTGGCATAGTTTTCGCTTTGAGCCTATACTACCTCAAATGGCTTAGCATGATCCTCCGTTAAGTCGAAAATAATGCACCATTAATTTTGAAATAAATATATGCTAAAGTTGAGGATTAATGTAAGGTCTTATGTTAGACGAAAACACGATTCCATAAAATTTTCTCGATAGAAAAAAATTCCAAAGTTACCTCCAAACCGAACAATAAACCGCTGGTATTCAAAAAATACTTCAAAGTAGATTATGAAACTTTGCATACTAACTGAACTAACTATAAAGCAGGTCTTATGTTAGTTAGTTTTTTTGAATTACCTTTATTTTCACCGTAATAAGCAAATACCTAAACTATTGGCGCTGCCCCCCGCCCAGCACCGCACTCTGTCTCGCTTTCACACAGTCCGCGAGCAGTATCGTCCGAGCGAGATAAAGAGTGAATTTTAGCTGAGGTAGTATAGGCTCTTTAGGAAGTTTATTATAAAATCGTATACTTACATTGGCATCTAAACGAGCCACCTATTTTCTTGACTTTGTTGTAGGAACAACAAAATTGTGTTTGTTCCTAGTATTTATGTTATAGATATCATTGTATTTTTTTAAACAGATTAATATTTTTTTGTGCATACAAAAGATTATCATAAATGTACTTACTGAGAAGGCACAGTCATTATATTAATCTCTTTAAATTGGTCTCTGGTCTGGGACTTAATTTATAAATGGAACGAATTGCTCTTTTTTGTAAAATAAAAATTGTTTGAATATCGGCGGCAATTCCCCACAACAGAATACCTTACGACATCACACTACGAAAATAACTAAGGTAAAATATACGGGCTGTCTCTAAATCAGTTAAATCAAGAATTGTCCTAACGGCGTATGCTGTAAAGCTAAGCTTTTTTGACATTTTATCTATATGGGGGCTTGGCATCCAACGTTATGCCTAATAATACTGTGGTATCTTCGGGTTTCAACTCTTCATCCTTAATGAGAACACTAGTTTCTACTTGTCTAACGTGGGGTATCGTAAACTTAATACATTTCGTTTTTTTTTCGTTAAGAAGTAGGTTATTGACATTAAACCAGTTAACTACTTTTGCAAGGGCGTTATTTACCTACATTGTCAGTAACATATTTTTTATTCTTTAATATTCTTAATGCCCTTTTGAAACCTTTTAATATTTTTATGTGGCATCCGTGGTGCCATTAATGTGAAACATAATGTGGACCTGCATAAAGTTTTTTCCTTGAATTTAAAGAAGAGATTTTTATGTGTGAGTTTTGTGATTGTTCAGGAACATTATAACCAATATCACTGGGCCTTATGTTTATAGCAAATTGATGCTTAATTGCATTACGTATTTTAGCATTCGTATGTAAAAAAACTTTTTTCGATACTTCGATTTCATCGTCACACACAAAACGAACCACGTTAGATACACAAACGAACAACCATTGAATCGTTCACATTCCATTGCACTTTTTTCCAATCATCTCAATATCGTTTACCGATGACGCCTCTAGTACCTAGTTCAATGGACTGTGAAACAAAATGCGAAATTTCGAAGCCCAAGGACCAAGAGACAGGTACAAGTCATATAGATATACTTAAGTACTCTTTCTACAGTCCTGTCAACGTCAGTGATCTTTATTTTCATTTCAATAAGGTTGCTGTTGGATTGCTGCCACTGGTCTGTCAAAATAAGTGTGATCTTTATTGTTGTTACAATAAGGTAGATTTTAGGTTGCTGCTGTCAGAGGTAAAAGATCTGTGAACGGACTGTAAATGTTCATTGTTCTAATTATGATTTATCCCGCGCAAGTTCTGTGACACCACCCCAGAGGCCACGCTTACTGACAATAAAGGAGAACTTAATTTATCGCGGGTTTCTGGCCAGCAATAAATATTATTTTATCTATTCTCGGGAACTAATACAAGATGACCCACGAAACGGCGTGCAATGAATTTTTTTAGAAGACATTCCAAGGTCTTTCCGAAACACTCCCGTGTATATTCAGCGATTATTTATAGTTTATAGGAGCTATTCTAGCACAATATTTTCGAACGACCATATTTTACGGATTTATAATAAAAAGTATTTCCGAAACACAAAATTCGTTCCAGATTTTCAGTCATTCATAAAAAAGCAGTTTGGTAACTAGGACCGAATTTTCTCTATCTGTTTAAATCAGAGAGAAAAAATTGGTCCTAGTCTAAACGACCAATTTTTCCTCCTTCCGTTTGGAAAGGACCAATAAATCCTCGTTTCGTTTAAAAGTGAGCTATTGATTACTCCAGCCTATTCTTTGCACATGGCGGCGTTTGCGTCGAATCAGATGTATTGAAGTTTATGTTACATTGGCATGTTGAGCCGAGCATAAGAAAATGACGTTATTTGCTTTCAGCTAACCAACATTGCGTTATTAACGTTGTGGAGCAAGTAACATTTTTTCAAATAGGTATATTATGAAACAATGGATTAGGAGCTTCCTTCAAAATCCCTTAGATTGTGAAATAAAATATGTTATGCAGTTAGGGCGCTGCGCGGTAATTGCATAACACACTAAGTGTTAGTGAGTCTATTTTTTTTTCTAGTGAGCAATGACTTTCATTTTGACAGTTCAACAACATCCATTGCGTTATTTACGTTCTCGAGCAGACGAATTTTTCAAAGATATGAAGCAATGGTTTAGGAATTTCCTTCAACATCTGTCGGATTGCGAAAGTCAAAGAGTGTTACGCAATTGGGGTGCTGGTGTACCTTACCTAGAATAATGTTCCATCCATCGCTTTCCATCGGCGTGATCGAAGTGGGAGCGGTGAATGCTTATGCGAATCCCGCACCCCCGGCCATAGATACCTAGAGGTGGAACACCGCGATGGTTTTAGCCGATAAGAGTCTGGCATCCCCCTCTGTCCCCCCACAATGGAGGAAATCCATGAGGATTTCCACCGGGCACCAAAAAAAAAGGCTGGATCGAGGACAAGAGCCATTTAGCAATAAAAAATAAAAAAAATTTACAACGCCCATCTATTCCCAGACCGTTTTTCTCTCAGTTATTTGAACAGAGAACCCCGGTAATTAACCCAGTCATAATTATTTCTCCACCCGGCCTTAAGAAAATTTGCAACTGCTTCTTTTAAAAAGGTTTTTCCTTTCTTAGACTTATTTGCCTTACCTTTTTGTGTCTAGTGAAACGTGAGCTTATTATTATAGGGGCTGTCTTTGCAATACGAATGTATAAGTACCTAAGATATTTTCTTTTTGTATTCGTTTTACGACAAAACGGTAATTACGGTAAGTGAACATTCGAGATCCAGATTGGCCATCGGATACTGTCCGTGTAGGTTGAACAGTTTATTCCAAAATCATCTTTATCTGAGTAACAAGAATTCTGTTTGTGTAGTCAATTATTTAATTTGAATAATATCAGAAACATAATCAGTAGGTGTACAACATTTGCAGTCCGTTTTTCTTTTTGTGTACTTAGAACAAAATTCTTTGAACTCAAATAATTTAATTTGCTTGAAGTTATTATTTAAGATAAACAATTCTGTTTCAGTTATTTTATTACGTTATCGTAACAGACTACCCAAATTGTGTCAAGTGACTAGATTGGCTGTTGAGCAGCATTAGCAGACGAAAAATGTCAACACGGGGGAGTTTAGAATCATGTACAGTCAACAAAAGAGATAAGTATGCAAGATAGTCGGATATAATTGATGTTTAGTAAGAAACCGATGGATGTTCTCGAATATTATTTTTATTTGTTATAATTCTTACTAAATTTCAACTATATCCGACGATCCTGCATACTTATCTCTTTTGATGACTGTACTTACTGAATCCATGGTAACAGGTTACGCGTCGATGTGATGCCATTCTGTATATACAGTATTTTTTATTGGCATGTATTTAGTCGAACCTCTAAGAATTCCTATTTTGCCCACCTAAAAATATTATTGACACTCTAATATAATGATTGCGCCTCTTTTTGTGAGCCTCAAATAATTCCTATTATGGGGTTATAATAAAAACTAAACAGCCAGGTAACTGCGACCAACTTGGAGGTAGCGCTCGTTCAATATTCATTAATTTAAAAAAGCATTCATCATTGTAAAGTCAAAAAGTTTTAGAGGATCAGTGAAATATTTTCGTAACATTTCCATAAATGGCATTGACATGAATAATATGTACAGAACCAGGCGGCCTAAATGAATTGATTTCTAAGTCATTAAGTTTGCTTGAACTCTGCTACTGACGTTAATTTATTTCGATTTTAGTCTCTTTGATTAAGAAAGTTTCCCCTCTTTTTCTCTTCTGATTAGGACAAAGGTAGAGATATAAAGAATTCATTGCGAGTCCGTAATTTTATTATGTCATTAAAAGTTTAAATGTTTCCATCCATTTAATAATATATTTTGATTAAAGTAAGCTTAAGATGATACTGATATTGTTTTATGCTAATCGATGCATAGCAATACTCGAAAACTTTAGCACAACTTAGAATTCCAACTAAAACTTAGATAACTTTGTAAGTAGGTATATATGAATAATAGATTCAATAATATTCTGGAGTTGACGACGTAGTTACAGGTTACAGTTTATAGTTCATGGAAAATCTTGGAATATAGAGCAATGGAAGAATGTAGCATGTATTATGTTCAACCATAAACACGGGTAATTTGAGTGAACTTTAAATTCATGTGGATCGTGCCACATTGCCCTCGCGCATGTCGTGCATAGTGTCGTAAACTCGAACAACAACACTTTGATGGTGTCGAACAAGATACTCGTAACGTGACGCACAAATACACGCTCCAGATCGTTTTAGATTTATCTCCCTTTTAACTCGCACGCCTGTCGGTGACTATAAAAACTCCGTTAGCTGAAACCACCCATACCGCGGCCTAGTAATGATCCCCATAGGACTCCCGACATTAGGTACTTCTCAAAAGAACTCCTAACTAAATTTACATTTTTATTCGACTTTCCACGTTAACGTGTATGTATACGTAAAATTAAACAAGTTACAAGTAAAATAGAAAGTTGTAAGGGTCGCTGTTGTATTAGCCTCTTCCGATTGATTTAGGTGACTTTCAGTATTCATGGGTCGTATTAAGTCGGGTTTTTAACCGACTTCAAAAAGGAGGAGGTTCTCAATTCGTCGGAACCTTTTTTTTTTTTTTTTTTTTATGTATGTTCCCCGATTACTCGGAGACGGCTCGACCGATTTCAAAAATTATTTTTTTGTTTGAAAGGGTATACTTTCCAGGTGGTCCCATTGTCAGCAGGTCAGGATCTGATGATGGGATCCTGGAGAAATCGAAGGAACTCTTCAAGTATTATAGGCACACCTATAGCGATTTGGGTATTTTTTGTAGTAACTCGTGCATTTGCTCTCGGAAAGCATCATTTGGTGAAGTGGAACTGATGATGAAGACCACAGATGGCCACCGGAACTACTCAATAATAAGTATTTCCCGGTTTGCGATTCGATTACTTACTTTAATATGGTTGCTAAGCAAGTTATGCTCGTCACAATGCGAATGGTGAAATGGAGCTGATGGTGGAATACCAGGAGAACTCCTCAACAATTAACGTCCCTGCATCGGGAAAAGCAATATTTTGTAAAAGGCGATGAGCAAGTTGGCATTAGGCTATTGTAACTTAGATACATTATAAACAGACACACTAAAAAGCGAGAAATAAAAACTTTTTAACAAAAAAAAAACCGACTTCCAAAAAAAACCCTACAAAGTGAAAAATAACTTTTATTTCGGAAGTCGGTGGCAAAAAACTAAAATACAGATCCAAAGACACCGACTTCCGAAATAAAAGTTATATATGGGTGTGCAGTGTGCAGGTTATATGTATAAGTGATATTATTATTCTCGTCCCAAGCTTTACGACTTAGAAAATCAGGAAAGTTATGGTTTTGAACTCATAAAATGCGGCTGTTTTTTTTTTTGTTCCAAAATGCTGAATTCTGTTCAACTTTTTATAAATTCAAAGAAAACATTAGCCTTATCTTTAATGAGTATTTCTTTTCAATATTCCGGATTTCCACTTTGACGTGTATGACGTAAAGTTAAACAGAAGTCAAGTAAACAGAACAAAAAGTTGTAAGGGTTTCTGTTATATTAGACTCCTTCGATTTATTTAGGGGACTTCCAATATTTATGGGTCGTATCAAGCAGGGATTTATTATCACGGATTAATATGGCGGACGGGTGTGCAGGTTCGACGGATTTCTGCTGAGTTGGAAGGATTCAATGCTCGTAAATCTGAATCAAATGTTCGCATTTAGACTAGAGTAACCGAATAGGAGTCGAATGACCCTTTTCAAAGTTGCGTCGAGCGTGATAAAATACGTATGTAAGTAGATATGTCGTAATCATGTAAGCATCCGTTCAAATGATGTAGGTTTTTATGTCAATTGTTATCTGCTTTATATTAATGTTTTAATTAAGTTTTATTTCCGCCCAGTACATTAATTTAAGTCCTTATAAAGACTTTTACAAAGTGGGAGAGTATAATGTAATAAAACTAGCCTGTAGTGGCTTTCATGTAAATAACGCAATGAACGTTTTTGAACTGTCACAATGAAACCCATTGCCACTGATAGTGTGTTACGTAATTAACCGGCTGATCTCTGTATATACTGCGCTGAATTTTTTTGTCGGTTATTTAAAAAAGCTCTGTCATACATTTTGACCGCGTTGGTATTACACTTTCAGCAGATTTTTCTTGGTAACCTACAAAAAAAAAAATACGCTATGGGGCCTAGAACCATGTGCTGCATTCATGGTTTCAGTTTGCGCGTGGCTAAATAATAACAGCCCGACAGGTCGATCGATCTGGTTAAGCTACGCTTTCCGCGGTTGGTCTATGGAAGGGTGACGATCTTTACTTACCGAAACCCCTCCGTGCCTCAGAAAGCCGTTGGTCTCGGCTGTCATTCGCGGATCATTGACAGTCGTTACGAGTACCTAGTCAAAAGTCTGACAACCAGTCTTACCAAGGGGTATCGTACCTATTACCCAGTAACTGGGTTGTGGAGGTCAGGTAGGCAGTCGATCCATGTAAAATACTGGTATTCAGCTGCATCCGGATACACTGGAACTACTGGAAGCCGACCCCAACATAGGAAAAGGCTAGGCAGATAATGATGAGGTTGCGCATCGATTTCCACCACCTTACCTGTAGATTCAATTAAACCTATGATTATTGTACAGACGCCAGCACATCAAGGTACCCGAAACTGTCAAATTTTCCCAATCAACTTTAAACCTTTAGCTTCAGTAATAAAGCTGAAAATCTATTAAAGAAATTTGACAGATTGTAGTAACTTGATGTGCTGGCGTCTGTACATTATGTACCCACGTTCATTTCCTCATTCAGATAACATGCTATCTACATAATTTAAACCTGATGTGCCAGTACATATTACGTGTTTTTCAAAAATATCTCGGGACATGTCGTGTTTCCAATGAATTACAATCAGCCATATGATAATATTATTTAATAATTCATAAGCCCAGTTATCGGTTGCCTGCAGATTGCCGTGACGCGCTGCTGTATTAACACATTTATTGAAATATTGCTCTTATTTACTATACTTAGCTGTCAATCTTTAGCGGATTTCCGTGTTTTTTTCACATATCACTTTATTCTAACAAAAATTTAACATACTTTTCATGCAAACTATGTGATTAAGTAAACCGATGACCTGACAGCTATGCATTCATCTATGTCTACTTAGGTACAGTCAAAAGGATGTACAGACGCCAGAACATCAAGCTACCCGAAACTGTCAAATATTTCCAATCAACTTTTAACCTTATGGTTTTTACCTTATGCTTTAGATAGATAGATAGATAAATAAAACGTTTATTCAGTGAAACAAAAGACACAAGTATTAAAAAACATCAAAAAAGGTGAAGAAAAAAAAAACAAAGGTTAAAAAGATAAATTGACCCATAGACACCTAGCTCATAATTACATCTATAACGGTCGATCACTACTGGGCGTTGTTTTTCCCATGGTTGCACCAAATAGGAGTCAAGCTCAGCATATGCCAGGTACAACACCTGACGCTGGTATTCTACTGCATCCCGTTAGTGACATACGGATTTCGAGAAGACACATTTGAATTTCAACAAAATGGTTCCCATATATATTAGTAGTCTATGATGGTACCTACATAGTGCGGCGCGTATATTATAAAGGTAGTAAGTAACCCCACAGACTCCGCTTGACTTGCTTTTAAAACCGACAGAAAGAAAGATTTTGAAATTTTTAACTTATTAAATATTTGTGTAGTGTCTACTGGATTACCTCTTGATTATAGTAGGTACATAGTGTAGGTAATTAATGAATGACAAGTTTATGTTTTTAAGCGTGTATTGTGTACGAGTTTACATGTTGGTGTATAATAAGTAATATATTGTTATGTTATGGTTTTATAATAATTATGTACCGATATAGTTGAAAATCTATTAATGAAATTTGACAGATTGTAGTAGCTTGATGTGCTGGCGTCTTACATCGGTAAGAATTCTACTGTACCTAAGTAGACAGATGAATGAGTAGGTAGGCATGTCATCGGTTTACTATTAAGACATAATTTATATGAAAAGTACCTACCTATACCTACTAAATTTTTGTTTAAGTAAACAATGTGTTTTGTAAAAAATACCACGGAAATCCGCTGAAGATTGACAGCTACAGTAAATAATAGCAATATTTCAATAAATGTTAATGCAGCCACACATAGCAATATTTTTTTAAGAGGTATTTCGGACGAAAGTACCTACCCACTTCGACTTTCTAACTCCCTATTCCCTCGATATTTATGACCGCTAATCTCCGTAACGACCCTAAGGATTGATTTTGATTGATACATCTTGCAATGCTCAATGCCTACTTGAACACCGGGTAGGGCGTCCAAGTGCCTCGACAGGTCTAAGTAATCCCTTAGGCCGAAGGCCGAGGCCGAGTAAGATATACGACCGCGATAATCTTCACTCAAGGTCCATGAAAGCAAAATTGCTGAACAAGATACAACTTTCTCGGCGAAACGGTCTTAGGTTGTCGCGACGACGGGGGATTATCGGAAGGTGGGCAGCCCAACTTCGATTTCGAATATTCAAATCTAATTGGCGTAGGATTATACCCTTTTCATCATTAATTTGAATATTCAGAGGGTTTTGTTACGAAAAATATGATAATAGTTTTAGAGTTGAGCTTTACCTTAGCCCAGTTATTACGTTTTGATAACATCGTTGGTAGCAAACACCACAAATGGCGGGAACGTGATCATAATGACATATTGGATGGTTTTATATAATTATTATAATTTGTTTTTTCCCACACAACGTACCTACAGTTAACAAAAGAGATAACTATACAGGATCGTCAGATATAGTTGAAGTTTAGTAAGAAACCGATGGATGTTCTCGAATAAAGTTTAATTTTAATAATAGAAAACAAAGAGCTCATTTATCAAATTAAATTTCAGTCGACAACATCCACCGGTTTCTTACTAAACTTCAACTATATCCGACGATCCTGTATATATAACTATTAAACTAATATTTTTTAGCCATGCTGCGGTTAATACAAACATCATAATTACACAGGATACAGCCTATTAAAGTAATATTTTACTTCTAGCTGTGCCCGTAACTTTGTTCGAGTGTATGTCGGTAGATAAATTGGAAAACATGGGTTTTATTTTTTTGCGCGGAACCCTAATTTACTTCTTATAACATCAAGTAACTGCCAGTGAAAGTCCCGCCAAAATCGGTCCAGCCATTTCGGAGATAGAGAGGGCCGGAACAAGCAGACAGACACAAAAATTTGAAAAATTGTTTTTTTGTTATAAGTACCTACCGTATATACTTTTATATGCATTTTGTAAAAAGCTGTTATTTTGAAATTACAAACAGATACTTTAATTTTATTTATTTGTATATGTATGTTATTTACAGATACCCAGTCGCTTTAATTAGGTACGACGACGTTACGTTACGTTACGTTAGAGACTGCCTGTCTCCGACCGAGTTTCGCGCGAAAATTATTCATTATCGATTCTACCGTATCGAATATCCGAAGAGTATCGTTCGTGACTAGTAGTAGTTCGTGTATTATATTACACAGACGATCTAATAAAAATGTATTCTGATGTCACGTTGTTACGAGATAGACAATTTATTTGTATTTTCATGTCAAAATCACACGTTATCTGTATAAAAATGGCTAGTCTAAATATGTATAAATCTGAATAAAAATAGCATTTATCAGAAAGACGCGAAGGGTCTGGTACAGACATCAAACATACAACTTTCTCTCTAAGTAGACGTTCCATACATTTGAGTCTAATAGGTATTATGTTTTATATGGAACGGTTGATATTTTTTTCGCGATTCCGATATTGGACCGATGGAGAAAATAGTTCAGTTTGATGGTCTGTAGCCACACCTTTAAATTTGACCACACCTTTCTTATACATGCTGTCTAAAAGCTATGTTAACTTAACAATGTAAACTGTCGACCAAAATGCCGGCTACTAAACTAAATAATGTCATGTTAACAAAAAAAGAGCATTCGCAGCTGTCAATTTAGTCTAGCAAATTAAAAACCAGATTTTAGATCATGTTTGGTATAATTTGGCACTACACTATAAACCTACCTACCTAAATAATTCAAGCAGTACAAAAAGATATTTTGAATTCCATAAAAACATATTTCTCAACAAGTTATTTTCGTCTAAAATTTTCCATAAGAGCAGCTGAATATGACCTTCATAGGAATCCTAACAGAGCATAGAATAAATGAATTTGAAATTGTATAAAAAATAAAAACACTTTATTGTTATTCAATCCGATTACAACGCAACTACAAGGTTGCCAATACCATACTAGATAATGTATGAAGTGGGTTACACATGGGTACAAGTGGTACTCACGGCTAATATTTAAATAAAATATAGGAAGCAATTTATTATACATCAGAAACTTGCATACAAGGTGGCATACATCGATTCGCAACCTGATACCAGATACAATGAACACTGGTATTCAGCTGCATCCGGTTAGACTGGAAGCCGACCCCAACATAGTTGGGAAAAGGGTAGGCAGATGATGATAGGAAGCAATTTATTATACATCAGAAACTTGCATACAAGGTGGCATACATCGATTCGATGTTCGCAACCTGTCACTCGCACCAGATACAATGAACATTTTGAGTTACACGTAGGTTTTGCACTTTTATAAGAAACAGCAGATTTTTTTTATAACCGATGATAAATTTTAACTCTGGTCCAGAGTCATGCACTGCATCCAGGTTAACAGGTTGTACGTCAATGTCCACTCTATAGGTATACCACCACCATTCTTTTCCTGAAATTATAAATGAGACTGTTCCTTCATTTTCTTTCAACTTTTCTTCAGGTTTTATTTTCATGTGTCAACCCACCCACTTCATTTTAAATTAAGAACTTTGCAGTAAAGTCTAATATTTCTGAAACATGTGAACATAGATAACGTACGTTTACTGTCCAAACGTTTATCATCCAGTTTAACAGAAAAATAACAAAGTCTTTATTTTTTGGTAGGTATTCACACTGATCAGAGTTCTTTTGTTGAAATGAAATGAAATTGTTTATTCTATAAATAGGATATCAGAATCACTTTTACACGTCATATTAAAAAAAAAAACTTGACGGAGTCGACATTTCCATTTCCATTACCCCTGAGAAGAAATGGCGAAACAAACTTAAGGGTCAAAGTCTCCTTTAAAGGCGAGACATAATCTTGCTCTGAAAGCTTTTATGAAAAACATTAATAGCGATATTGCACTTCATACGAATTCCAGAAACTCAAAAATGTGGACATGACTGCTATTCACGAGAATTAATGGACATCGCGTGGTCATAAACTGACGCTATTAATTTTATGTGATGTGCGCATTTTATATATCGTCCACAATAAATAAAGTGAGGAACTGCGTATCAAACCTACGGGTGCGTTAAATTTTATTTTTATTAAAAGGAAGGTCATGTCTTTACTTTTATTATATTTTATCAAGCACACACATAATATAATATTTATTTGTATGACAAACACTGATAGTCTCGCCAGCTTGCCGCTAAGACCAAAATACCTTTTCGACGAAATGTGCGTGCAATGTTAGATGTATCTTCAAAGAGGCATTTCCGAGGATTACGAAGTCTGAGGTAAACATACTTAATCCCTTTTTAATTTTGCTGGATTAAACTTCCGTACAGTTCAGGTTCTTCAATTTATCAAAGTCGGGATGAAATAAAGTTACATTCGTACTAAATATATTCTTAGTGAAAAGAGTCGCGTTTCCGGTAGACTTGAGCTCCGCTTGCATATACCACGTCTTTCCTGCAGCCCGCATTATTTCCTAATAACAAAAGACTATGTGTTCATCCCCCACGTTTACAATTTCATCCCAACAGAGTCATGAAAAAGTAATTTCATAGTTCCAGTGCTGCCTCAGGCGATCGCATTTCTCGTCACTAGCCAGCTATAGCACAGCGGGTTATCGAACTGTGAAATTGTCTCACATCATGCACGAATGTCTTATCCATATTTAAACGCACACATTGTGAAATACAAAATATTTCGCAATACGTTAACTCGAACCCTTTTTACCGTTGTCCGTTATCTTATTGAAAGTCTTTCGTTTGAATGTCAAATGTATCGAGTTTCGAATTTTAATTGCTTTAACTATGAAGAACATTTGTAAGATCTAGAAATGTAAAAACTATTAACTAGGTCTGAAAATGGTTTCTTAGGTATTTTATATTCAAGAAACTAAACTCGTTTTTATGCTTTTCTTATTACCTGTTTGTTTACCTTCTAAGCACAGTTACTAAGGAAAATTCATGTAAAAAATAGTTATCGTTTCACGTTTAATCTCATGAAATGCGAACTCTTTTGTTCTAAAAAAGCAGAATATAAAAACCTTTCTTAAAAGTCAGAGAAAACATTAACTTAGTGTATCAAGTGTTTCTTTCCAATATTCTATCTTGAAGAAAAGTTATCTATAGATCCACCCACGATCTTACTTAAAATGTTTTACGACAATCATACTTTGTAGACTTTGTTTTATTAATAGCCACTAAAAATTCTGTCTGATGCCTCAAATGCTTACCTAGTGCATGTATTTATTCTACCAGTGTCTCATTACTACTTGTACATTAGTCGAAAATGCCTATAAATTGTGTTCGTAACGCTTTATCTGAATGTTGCTGTCTCTTAAAGTTATCTAAAGCATTTACTGCCCGAGGACCGTAATAAAAACACCCGATCACATAGTTTGAAATGGCCATAATCCTAAGCACCCGCCCCCGCCTATGGAGACCACTAATCCCAACTATCGTTACTCGTGAAAGCGTTGGAATATCCACCAAATAATATTTTCTGGACGTGTATCGCAATGGTTGGTTTGACGTGGTGTGGGAAAGAGTTCGTGAAGGATTTGGGGGTGGCCTTTGCCCAACAGTGGGACATCATAATCACACAAAAAAAAAAACTATTGTCTAGGAATTTTCAATACGTAGTACAAGTAGTTTCGTGATGTAGTGGGTCCAACTTATACGACTTTCGCTTTAATTTTTCCAAATTACTCTCTAAATGTAATCCATTTGGGACAAGGTTTGGGTGGACCGAACAGGAGAGCGTTCGGTTCGATTTATGTCCCCTAACCCGAACAATGTGGCTTTAATAACTCTAAATTAAGTTAATTCCCCAAATTGTGACTCTTATCCGGGACTCTCGAGTCGACTTATTTCACATCAGCTTTCAGTGCCCCGTAAAATTATATTGTAACAGTTTTCTCGAAAAAATTTGGCGTGTAGTATCTTTTAGGAATTATTTACATTTATTCCCCTAGAAAGTATGTGAAGCAAAGAAGCCGTATGCCAGTCAGTAGTCAACGCGCCATTAAATATATATTAAAGTAAGTATAGCTGCAAAACGTTCGCAGTTTGTTTCTGTGCAACAGTTTCCTTTTGTTCGTTTAGCCAATTTCCCAATGTATGAATAAATCAACTCCTCCAACGGGAGTGGCGACACTTAATATGAATACATTTCCCAATCCTTTTTTTATGTTTAATTCATAAATTCGTGCATCATAATTTTGGCGTTTCTCATGACTCGCTTTCTTTAAACAAATACTTTATAATATGTTTTTGTTGAAATCGTCGTGTTCTTTCTCATTTTAATTTCGTTAAATATCGATGATAAATATTTCTGAGTAGTCCTTTGTTTTAGTTATCAATTGTTTGTCTCTAATTTTGCTGTTGTTCGTAGCGTAATGACTGCATAATGCATTACGGATTACCAAAATGGCCGAAAGCCTACAAAGCCGAAATTTTCATCTTTCTCTACTCGTACTGTTTAAATCCCGAGACCAAAATGTGTAAATATTTCCCGCTGCCTGACACAAAAGGGACGCTCAACATTTTGTACAAAGTGTAGTATACAGTTAACTTCTGAAACCGGCCAAATCCCTAACAGGTACTTATTTTTATAAGCATAAGTCCACTTAGCGTAACGGAGTATAGAAAATGATATTATACGAGAACCGTGCCATTCAATATCTAGTTCTAGCACATTGTAATTTGATACACAGTAACGGTTATTCGATATCGTGCGAATAGCCATCGTACCCCTTGTTCTTGTTGCTATAGTAATCGCATTCTCATTATAGTACATGGGCAGTAATGTGTGTTGTCTTATTATTATTCAATATCCGTTTATTATATTGTTTTACGTTACATATTTCTAGCTGGCAGAAGAAGTGTTTTTTGAACACATGGAAACGTAATTTGTGGAATATACATTACCAGTGAGAGTGGTTTTAAATTGTAAAATAATATTTCATGAAGACTTTGCAATGTTGCATTCTGGAATGTTATAAAACGAGACTGTCTTTTCATTTCGTAACATATGTTTTTGATTTGCTCTGAAAATGTGACGTCATTTTCATAAAGTAGTAGAGTGGTTTCAGTTTTATTACCGACTTTAAAAAAAAGGAGGTTATTTTCTTTCCCACTTTATCTTCAAATCTACGTTGCTTTCAAATTAAGTTATAACGTCAACTTAGTAATTTTAATAGTAAGCCTTATTTAGGATCACGCAGCCGAAATATAAAATATGTGGCTTAGCTCTACAGCTTTTACTGTAATTGCTTCGTGGCATGTTATAATTATTTTTACTAAGAAATTCCGAGCATGTCGATACAAAGTGTACAAGCTTAGTGAATCTCCGTTACGGTGTGACAGATTTTTTCTAGAAAATATGTCAAACTGCCATAATTATTTAGTCTTCAGAAAAAGTTAGGCTGACGAGTGAAAAATCAGTTTGTCCCCAAAACGAGTGTGACACACAAAATTCTTTATTTCGTTCCTACTTGAATTCAATATGTATCAGAAAATTCATTTTATTATTCATGAGTGTGGCCCGCGTCAAAATCAAATTGTTGTTTCGTACAGGGCAACGCTCTTACTTTATACCTACCGTCTCCTTTTACACGAGATCATAAAAAAATGAATGTTAGTATTCCACCAACATTTTGGATTATGCAAATGAAGATACCAATGGAACTCGTATTAACCCGGGATCCCTTTGCTCCGTAACTCTGTTATTTCCGTAGGTACTGTAGGTATTACTATTGAACCTGTTTGTTTTTGGGAATAGTTAAACTTTGAAGGATTGAGCGAAAACTTTTGTGTAACGGGGTACCTACCAGTAGCGAAGGGCCAATTTTTGTAAGAGGCAAGCCGGAGTAGATATTCTTAATATGATTATATTATTTGTCTATAGAATAGGTACTGACAGTGCCATTTTTCAAAGGGAAGCCGGTAGGAATCGAGTTATGTTATTGAACCTTCGCCACTGGTACCTACCTATTGAGTTTTGAGCGTGTGCGTATACTGCGTATGTTACGTAAGGGTATGCTGCCTATGCTATGTAGTTTTGGTACCTATATAAGGAGCTCAATTTTATTAATTAAATATTAACAACCAATAAAATCCCCTCCCGTCCCCACCGTATGAGAGCATAGAGAGGAAGGTTGTGTCCCAGCAATGGCTATTAAAGGCTGATTATGCTATAGTCGTTCTAAAAGCTTCAGTTTAGAAAGATAAATACCAAAGTTAGAAGCGTAAATTAAAGTTGCCTTTACATTCATAACAACATCAGCCATTTAAAAAAGTAAATCACATGCTAATTTCACGCAGAAGCCATTATTTTTTTATTTTAACGATGAAAATCGCAGGCTTTGTATGCTCTACAACAATTTGTTTTTAATTAGTCATTTGGGACGGAGCCACGTCCGATATACAAAATAGACTCTTCACTTTCACGATGAAAAGATTACACCGTAACTGTCACGTTCATTTTAAAGCTCATGCAACCGGAAATTGCATTTTTCAAGCCTTTGAATTTAAGCTTTAGCTTTTATAGAATGCAATATTGCGTTTCCCAATAAATAAGTTGGTTAAATGGTTGTATTTAAAAGATCGCTTTCAGCGATAAGGCCGCCCCATCGTGTCACGTGTAATACAATTTCGTATGGAGGTAGCTGACACCCTGGATTAACATATAGGCTACTTTTTATCCCGATATTCCCACGGGATCGATATTTACGCAGGTGAAACCGCGGGGCGCAGCTAGTTTCATAATAAAGAGTAGGAGAGGCTTGTAGCTAAGTAATAACAGCCACACGGGTCTATCGATCAAGTTAAGCTACGCTTGCCGCGGTTGGCCCATTAGTGGGTGACCATCTTTACGTACCAAGACCCATCCTTGCCTCGGAAAGCACGTTTAGCGAACATAGTTAGGAAAGAGTATTCTATTCTATTTATTCTAAATCTGTGTAAATAAACATAACTGCACATGTATCGTTTATCAACAGGAAAATGTATTAGTTTTATAACACAGCTGATTACTACAGCTACGTTGTGTTTAGTAGATGTTGCATAGTAAGCGTTCTTTAAGGCGACTACATGACCTAAAGCGCTGTCACTGTCGGACTGCATAGAAAAGAAAGAGAAGCGCGATGACACAACCCTGGTAATTTATTGCAAAACATGAAGCAATTATCTATTTACAAAAAATCTATTCTTTGGACTAAAAAATTCAAACACTAGTGCTTTAGTATGTTGCTTGTAGAATAATCTGACAAAAAATCAAAATGATTGTATGTATATTAATATGGTTTTTAGAGGTATCCTCTTGATTTTTTTCTATCGTATCAAATTAGTTGTACTATGTTTTCAACACACTATCTACCTAGCATATATCCTGAAGAATATCATGTATTTTTCTGATTTTGTTTACTGTAGTCGATCATATTTTACTTTTATTGTTTCTAAAACTTGCGTTTAATTCCTTACCTATCTGAACTGTCTGTTTGCTTGGCAGCGGTTACTTCTGCGGGTAAACTTCAGTTTACATTGTACAATATTTAGTAACTTTACCCGTGTGTTGACAGCCTATTAGTTCAAAGTGTAATTTTGTTAACAGTTAGCGTAGCTTACAATGTTGGCACTAATTGAACTTACAGGTTAACTTTTTGTTACAACAAAAAGTAATCTGCCTAGCCTCGGCTTCCAGTCTAACCGGATGTAGCTGAATAATAGTATTTTACATGGATCAACTGTTTATCTGACCCGCACAACCCAGTTACTGGGTAACATGATGCCCCTTTACTATAACAACACTCAAATCTTAGCTAATCACTATAGGAACTGACTTGTTGACCAAGAATAGCTGCATGGTTATTTGATTTTAATATCTGATCAAAATAATATTATTATCGGTTGCACAAGAATTACCTTATTTGGGATTCTTTTATGCCGTCCTCGTATTTGAATACTACATTAAATTAGGCCCGATGACATCTTTCCATTTCTGAACTCAATTTATAAGCAAATTTTGTAGGCACCAACAAGGGAGGGGAATGATACTCATAGCTACAGATAATATGCTACGACTTGAATATTGTTTCAGTTATTTACATTGTTTCGTGTCAATTGCTTTTATCGCTGATAACAGTTACAACGTATGATACCACTTCTAGCGACCCGCCCTTTAACCGCCCGGTTAATACGACTTGACATCGAAATTTCTTCCTAACTAATAGGTATTATAAGTGAGAAAGTGAGTTTTTTTGTTACGCCTTCACGCTAAAATGGCTGAACGCATTTGGATGTTTGGCACACAGATAGAGCCATGACCTGGGTAAGGATATTGGCTTCTTTTTATACTGGATTACTGGTGAAGTCGTGGCCAACAGCTAGGTAAGGACTATTCATTTATTACGTAAGACGATTTGAGGGCTTAGGGGGTCCAAACAAGTCTTATTTTTTCTTACGTGGGGGTTGTTGGGGTCTAGACTGTTCTTACGTAAGATCACAAATGTAAGCAAAAATTATACTTAAGTTTTTAATTTTTGCTACTTTTTCTTTGCAATGTTGGTAGTTACTGATCTTACGTAAGATTAAAAAGGGGGGAGGGGGAGGTTCACCCAAATCTTATTTTATCTTAAGTAAGGGGGGTCAGAAATTGGCCAAAATTGTCTTACGTACCTAATAAATGAACAGCCCCTTATATGTAAAGTTAATTTTAATGTAATATACACATAAACCTGTTGAAATAAATTCTCTAAATGATGGTGAAGACCGCTTCATAACCTGCTTCGTAGTTTAGAAGAAAAACGTGGTCACACAGACAGTACGAAAAGCGACTTTAATGTATATTATGTATAGATGCTACACACGTACATACGTACGTATGAGTATTTGTATGATACGTAAACTGTTACAAGTTTGTTTGTTGTCCATATTTTCCTGAGTGATAGGAGTCACCTATTAAATGTTTGTTTAAGCGATTGTATGTATCTACATGTTTTACCTACTAAAAATACAGTTCTATTTAAACAAGTACGATATGTTCAAGCCTTTGTTTATTTAGCTAGGTAATCAATATCTATAATCCTGTAACTAACAATAATCTTTTACTAAATCGAAAAAATAACAATTCGAATATCTAAGAACTGTCTCTTATAGAACTCCATACATGAACTTAAATAAGATTTTCCGATTCCGCATCCTACTTTAGTTGAACAAACCGGTTTGTTTTATTTGTTATTGAAAGTTTGCGTGTACCTACGTACCGACGCGCCACGTACAGCGTACTAGCTGAAAAGATAAACGCTAGCGAAACGATCGGGGACTTGTATCGCGATACGGGCTTATTTCAGGCTATTGAACACATAAAATAAAACAGTGGATTTGCATACAAACCGAGTGTGAAATCGGGTAGATAAACAAGGAACGTAAAGAACGAATATTTATATACTTTCCCGAAATACCTACCTGAATTTCGGATCATTTTTGATTCGCAAAGGATAGAACATGTATAAAAGAACTGTAAAAGGTGTTTTCCGAATCTACATGTTGTATGTATTTGAATCACGATTGTAAGTAATCCTCGATGAACACCTATTTGCTATTAAATGTGAAAGGGTGATAGAGGCCAAACGTAATGGCACAAACAGCTGACGAGGCGCAATTTCGGCTTAAATGCGATCAACTGCAGACAGGGGTTAACAGGTATCAAAAAAGTTAAGAACATTCAAAGACAGTTGATTCGTTCCGTCTTAAAGATTAGTAAAGGAATTGTAGACGATAGGATAGACCACCAGGACGGTATTCTGTTTTGATCCCATTGCAGTCGCGTGATTCTATGATTTGTATTTATTACGGCTTTTACAAACAGACTATCGCCTATTGCGGGATTATGAAAGGTAAATCGTTTATAATGCGTTTGTTGTGGACTTTTCACTGACTCATTGGTTCAAACTGGCTCCTGCAAAGGGGTCGGCAGGTTTAAGCTTCGTAGAATCAGAAGACTTTTAGTCAGGCGTGACATGACGTTCTCCGGAAATAAAATATACACTAGTCATTCCCGTGTTTTTTTTTTAGAAAGGGAAGCGGAGAGGAATCGTATTTTAAGACCCATTGCCAATATTTACTGTTCACCCACATTTCGCCGATGGCCGCCAGTCCCAAATGCGAGCCTTAAACCCTTTATCGCCGCATTCCAATATTCCGGATTGCTTGTATAAATTTCCTAATAGAAAAACTTACATTACTCTGATGAAAAAAAACTACTGTAATGTAGGTAAGTACCTACTCGTACATGTGTCACTCAGAATTAGTATCACAATTAGACACTAGTTCGAACAAAATTCGATTCTATTTAGAAGATGTCGGGAGTAAGTGTCTAAACACACTATGCCGAAGGTACGCGACCGAAGTTCGGCATGACTACGCCTGCAATGCTATTTGAATTACTGACGACTCATTATGCTGAAATTACGATACGATTACGATTGCCGAAGAAGATCTAGGGCGGGGAGCAGTGGGAAGCAGGCATGCCCGCATCCCGCGTGTGCGCAACTGAATTTCTGCCGCGTAAGTTCGGCACTTATGGTGTGTCATATCAGCCGAATACGTCGGAACGTAAAATCAGCCGCGGAACTTCAGTCGCGTACCTTCGGCATAGTGTTTGGACACTCAATCTGTCGTCTTTATTTTTCAACGTAAAGGAACTAGAACACCTACCTATACGTCAAAAAATCTTGCAAGCCTTTTCCCAACTTTGTCGAGGTCGGCTTCCAGCATTTTACATGGAGCGACTGCCTATGTGACCTCCACAACCCAATTACTTTCATTAATTGATGACAATACAACGTAAGCCTAAGCGCTGTTAATTCTGGCGGCCGTCAAGAGATGGAATAAGGAATGTTTCCATTACGATGCCGAATTCTCCAGCTCAACGACATTTAAACAACAATTTATGGATACTGTATAGCTTTTGTTTGTAAACAAACGACTTAATATATTTTATGGTTTTATACGTACAATCTAATAGTTAAAATAAAGTCGGTTATCTGAAGCGTGGGTTCGTTTAGGACTTCAAACTGCTTGATGAATTTTGTTTGCGATTATCACCATAATTTATACGATTTCTTATGGAAAGTATACGAGCATAATAGCAAGTCATGTCGTGACAGCACCCTAATTGCGTAACAGACTATCAATCACAATCTGAGTCATTTTGAAGGATATCTAATCCATTGCTTTATAATATTTTCGAAAAAGTCTGCTCAACAACGTAAATAACGCGATGAATGTTGTTCGACTGTCAAAATGAAAACCATTACTACTGTTAGTGTGTTACGCAAATACCCCACATGGCCCTCTCACTAGCCGTGCAATAAGAGTTATTTATTTTTATTTCTCGTACGGCGAAATATTATGACGTCGAATTTCCTCATGACGTATGACGAAATTTCGCACTTTGCAAGGTTTTGCATACACCGACCTGCCAATCGAATATTCACTCTAGTCAATATTTTAAAATCAGCAGTGTATTGCGTAACACACTATCAGTAGCAATGGGTTTCATTGTCACAATTCAACAACATTCATTGCGTTACTTATGTTGTTGAGCAGACAAATTTTTCGAACATATGAAGCAATAGATTAGCAATATCCTTCGAAATGATTCAGATTGAGACTGATAGTGTGTTACACAATTGTGTAACACACTATATCTATGATTATATAAGGTGCAACTGTTAGAAAGTTCTTGGTTACAGACTCCGTATTCAAATTGTACCCGATAGAAGCTGTGGCATGAACGAGCTCTTCGCCAATTAGGTACCAATCGAATACCATCCATTGAACTGCGAAGTTCAGCTGCATTTTACTCAGTCAGTCCGAAAGTCTATCATTCTTTACAAATAGAACCTTGTCCGTGTCTCGAAGAGCACGTTTTATGTGTCGGTACTGGTAGTCTTGCGAATATCGATTACTAGTCTTGCCTGTAGCTAGCGTAGAATACCAACAGTGTTTCCCAATACTCAGAAATAGTCACTTTGAGTAAAACAATATTTATAGGTCTGTTAAAGGGTTAAAGGGGACACCAAAGGAAAGGCCGTTCTAAGGATTTCAATAATGCGTTTATTAGCATTTTATTTATATATAATGGAATGTGTCTACTATTATTTTAGCTTTATGTGGGTATAATGGTTAGTGATTTTTGCACGTTTTTATGAATTTCCATTAATATTGTCTGCTAAATGTGGCATTCGTGGATCTGACAGTCGTGACAAGAGTGGAACTCTCTACCTGCGGCTGTGTTTCCGAGCGCATACAACCCGAATCTCTTCAATGTAAGAGTGAATAGGCTTATTCTGGGTATAAGCTCACTCCATCGTCGACTTTGTCTCTGTCACCTCTGACCTAGACTAGAGTCAACAGCAAACCCATTTCAAATAAAAACAAAATAAAAAAAAAGTCGAGTCAGAAGCCCGAAAGTCTGACAACCAGTGTTACCAAGGGGTATCGTATTACACAGAAACTGGGTTGTGGAGGTCAGATAGGCAGTCGCTCCATGTAAAATACTGATATTCAGCTGTATCCGGTTAGACTGGAAACCGATCCCAATATAGTTGGGAAAAGGCTAGGCAGAAGATGATGAATATCTGCTAAATGTTAGGAAAAAGACGCCATACTAAATTATTGTACGCGCCGCAATAACATCAGTCATCAGTATAGCTGGAACTGTAATTTTTTGAATGGCTGAGCTGTATTTTTGTAGTATATTTTTTAGTTATGGTTTAAACTTCCTTAACCCAATCATCAGCTGCCTAGCCTTTTCCCAACTATATTGGGGGTCGGCTTCCAGTCTAACCGGATGCAGCTGAATACCTGAACGCAATATAACTGGAAAAATGTTGCGGAAAGGTTAAAGGTAGACGGATGCCATGTTCTCCAGCCATTGCTCATCTCCTAAAAAACCTTAAGAAGTTACAAAGTTGACCGAAATAACATAAAGACCTGCCTTATCTCTCCCTCGACGGGAAGTAGACGCGAGGTGGTTATGTAATACTTTTGATGTACAGTCATATCAAATCAACTATGGGCTACATGACCTTCAGTTATGTATCAAATAACCAGATTTTTTTTTTCAGATACCGATAACTTATCCCCTGTTCTGTTATCCACGCACAAAGGCTGGCTGACCCAAATGTTTAAATATTTGGGTATCTGTGCGGATATATTCGCTTTATTGAAGCATATAATGGTTCCCGTGGTTCTGGGACGTTCATTATTTACTTTGTTATGTTATCTGTACTTTTCTCGATACTTTTCTGAACTTGACTTTGAATTATTCGACCTTTTTCAGATATTTAAAACCTCTTCAAGTCCCTACGTTAATCGATCAATAACTTTAAACAGTATCTCACAGGGTGTAAAATTCACTCACACTCTATAGAAAAGGGAGGATCCTCCGATCAGACGGGTGTTGTGTCTGGCGGGCAACTGCCCAATGATTCACGTCGCGCCGTTATATATAGGCTAGCTGCGAGGTAAACTCTGCTTTCAAGATGCAGGATTTTGCGTGACGTCAGTATGACGCGTTGTTCGCATGTGGCATTGTAGATACCGCTACAGGTACATTACCAGTCGACAGTGATACCGTATCACTGTCTAAAATACATGACAGTGATACCGTATCACTGTCAAACTAATAACAAACTAACCGTATCAGTGATACGGTTAGTTTGTTAATAGTTTTGGTTAGATTAGATTATTATATTCTTACAGTTAGTTAATTCAGTATATAAAGTATATCCAGTGTATATATTTTTATCCGCTTTTTAATAAAGTAGTACCTACAAGATTGATGCTTTTGCATTGTAGAACGTGTTTTTTGATAAATTCAATGAGAGTTGCAGTCAACTGTCAGTTGAGATGTTATCATAGTTTTATAAAAGTCAGTCTTAAACATACTAAATAGCCAAGTCACTACGACCAACTTTTTAGTAGCAAGTCTTTTAAGACTTGTTTATAAAAATGCGTCTTGATATCGACTGAGGCATCGAAGCCTCAACTTGTAAGAATATTAAAGAAAATAGACAGTTTATCCCAGGACCTTGGGAGGAATTTTCCCTCCCTACCAAAGAGCGGCCATCCAAACATGATCGGAGTATTGTAGTGCCATCAATCTTGGCTATGGCAGCGATAGTCCAGAGGAACCTTATTTTTAGACGCTATTTACTGTCTGATGTATCAGTAGAACTTGTTTAACCTAGCTTTTATTTTGAAACAGATAAAAGTAGAGTAAAGCCCATTTGAAAAAAATGATGCAGCCTTACTTTTTGTTTTTCCCTAAATCTGAAACCGTGGGTCATTGGGCTCATTATTATGAACTACTTTTATGGAATCAACACTGAAATCACGAAAAAATCAGCAGATCCACATAAACAGCAGATTTTTTCGCGATTTCAGCGGTATGATTGCGTAACACACACAGTAGCAATCGGTTTCATTCTGATACTTCAACAACATTTATTGCGTTATTTACGTTGCTAAGCAGACATTTTTTTCGAACATTATGACGCAATGGATTAGCAATATCCGTCAAAATCATTCAGATTGTGATTGTTGTGTGTTACGCAAGTAGGGTGCCGGTTTGGTCCCATAGTAGGTAAATAAAACCTAAGCTTGTTTGCGTAGATATACCTATCTTAGAAACATTTATTTCAATAATCGATGCATAAAGTCTGTCAGATGTCTGACGCTCACGTAGGTAATTCGTTATTTTAATTTTTAAACACATGAGCCGTATTACCCTGCAGCATTACCGGCGGACGTGCCTACAACATGTTGGTAAACAAATTGAAACACAGCCGCGGCACGTAGGAGCGTTCGTCCATTATTTACTTCTCCCCCGCCTCGGATTGACAACACTAACAAATCGGCCTGTGTGTACAATGTGGATGTGTGAATAATCGCACTGATAACGTACGTGTTTACACTCACTTTAATTAAGACGTGATTATAGGGCTGTGCTGAACTTTTTGGCTATTTTCTCATTTTCTATATCTTTTTTTTTTATCTAGGTATATCCTTCCGAGGGGCCCGTGGCTAAAAAATAACAGCCGCACAGGTCGATCGATCAGGTTAAGCTACGCTTGCCTGTGGATGGGTGACCATCTTTACATACTGTGACCCCTCCGTGCCTCGGAAACACGGATATCGAGTCTGACAACCAGTCTTACCAAGGGGTATCGTATTGCCCAGTAACTGGGTTGTGGAGGTCAGATAGGCAGTCGCTCCATGTAAAATAGGTACTGCCGGTCGATTCTGTAAAAATCTCACCGTGAAAACTTAGGTGAAGTGAGTTTGTTTTTGCTAGAAGTTGACACTATTGACAGCTCGCTCCACGCTCACTTCACCTAAGTTTTCACGGTGAGATTTTTACAGAATAGCACTGCTGTTATTCAGCTGCATCCGGTTGGACTGGAAGTCGACCCCAACAAAGTTGGGAAAAGGCTAGGCAGATGGTGCAGATGATCTAGGTATATCCTTCAGTCAGGGAAATTAGTTGTTAAGCAAATTGACACCCTACGTTAAATTGCCGTTTTATGACATTACTATAGGCTATCATATATACTTAACTGCTTTAAAAACATAATTTGAGTCTATGTACGAACAAATTAAGTTGGTAATTAATTTTCATATCGATTAATTTTCCTAACTTTACTTAGACAGCATGAACGCCTATAGGTTGTATGTTAAAGCTCTGGGAACACTAAGGCAGAGTACACCTCAGTCTTTCATGTTTTATATATTTTCTCAGAAATCATGTCTGTCACCTATTAGAGATTTGTGCTGGGAAACCCGAATCGTACCTAACCTATGTCTGTCACCTATTAGAGATTTGTACTAGGAAACCCGAATCGTACCTAACCTATAAATATGTTTCTCTTGCATTATTATTTATTACGAACTAGTAGGTAACAATAGAATACGTACAGTACAAACCCTTTTCCAGAAATACATTTAGTATTGAATCCGGAAAATGCCAGGTTCACGGAAAGAGTCGTACCTACATATTTTATTCGTACCTAATATTTTTTACTCTGTTTTATTTAGATAGTCAACTAAGCACACTGGTCCTGTTGCCCGTCACGTAGGAAAAGAACAAACCGTAAGAAAATATTTTTAAATATGTACCAACTTTTGCAACTTCCCTAGGATAACATTTAAGTAAATAATTTAATATGTATACTTACGTAACTACTGTGTCATTTGATTAATACAACATCAAACACGAAATATATCGTTATCGATACACGCGTTAACTTTGATTTTAGCAATAATTGCTCGGCGAACCCTATTGGGAACAATCGGAGAAATTTAAAGGGAAAACGTTTGATTAATGAACTACCTAACTCAAATCCCTAAGCCGAGATATCGACGCTCGAGCTGAGTCGAATAGCTGACTTGAACTCGAAGTACAGAGAAAAGCTTGTGGCTAAGCACTAACAGCCGATCGACCCGTGGGGGTCGATCGATCAGGTTAAGCTACTCTTGCCACGGTTGGTCCGAGGATAGGTGACCATCTTTATATACCAAGACCCCTCCGTGCCTCGGAAAGTAGGTACCGACGTTAAGCCTTTAGTCCCGACTGTCAGTCGTGGATCTTCGACAGTCGTTACGGGTCGTCAGAAGCCCGGAAGTCTTACCAAAGGGTAAGACTGGTATTGCTTATCGTATTACCCAGCGAATGGATTGTGGAGGTCAGACAGGCAGTCGCTCCATAAAATACTGGTATTCAGCTGCATCCGGTTAGATTGGAAGCCGACCCCAACATAGTAAAAGGCTTGGCATATTGATTGAACCTCGAAGTACAAAAGTTCCGCTTCTTACGGAAAATAAAAGCTTGGGAAACAATACGTTAGAGTATTGTTTGTTGTTTCAATTCGACCGCGACCTTGATAAGCAAATTGAAAGTGGAGTATGTGAACGGCTTATCATAACAATACGAAGGAATGTTGTTCGGTACCCGCGCAAGCGCTGCAATGCAATGCATAACTTGCTGCGCATTTTAATGGCATTTCACTAAAGTAGGTACCTACTGTGTTTATGTAAAATGAATAGGTTTGAGATTGCTACTTATTTGTTATTATTGTTATTTGTTTTCACTATTAGAGCAAAATATATGTAAATCAGTCTTTTCCCAAGTTGTGGTCGAGTGGTGTATTTTACATGGAGCGACTGCCTATCTGACCTCCACAATCCATTCGCTGGGTAATAGCTCTGATGATACCTCTTGGTAAGACTGGTTGCCAGACTGGGCTTCTGATTACCCGTAACGACTGTCAAAGATCTCCGAATGACAGCCGGGACCAAGCACAGAGAGGACTCGATATGTATAAAGGGCTAAGGAAGGAACACGTGTGGGTTTTAGTCAGTAAGAGTCTGACCCTCCCTTCCGCTCCACCCAGAACGGGAGGAGTCATTTGATGATTTCCCAGCATGAAAAAAAAAATTTATCGCGTATGTGTTTTCACGATTATGAACAAGGTCGGTAAAATTGTTCGTGGCTTTTCGCCGCAGCCTTTCCGTAGGTCAAGACTTTATCAGAACACATTTTTAAATGGTGCTCTTACACGTGTGAGTAAAATTGACGAGTCGTGAATAATCGACGTTAATATTATCGGGTCACGTCACATGTATATTCTTATTAGCTTCTGCCCGCGACTTCGTCTCCGTGAACTTTCTTGTAGGTACTCCTGACCCACCCTGTTGCATCGCATCGCCTGCCCGGTTTATTACTTCGGTTTCGCTTAGCGTTCTTTCTGACTTTTGTTGTTTCTGCTCGGCTCTTAAGGGTCCTAGCGTGATGTTAAGCAGCCTATATATAGCTTTTCTCAAGAATTGAGCTCTCAAATGCAAAATAATATTTCACATCCGACAGGTCGTTCCAGAGAGGCTTATTCCACTATTCCCGGGACCCAGGGACAGAATCCTCCTCAGGGGGAAATCTGGACTCTATTGTAAAAAAAGTCCAGAAATCCCCCTTTTCATTTTAAGTTATTCCACTTCTCCCCCTTATTTTTAGTTTTAATTTCTACGCTCTTTAAGTAAAAGATTAACGCGTTCAAACAAACTCTTCAGCCTTATTATATAAGTATAGATTTTTACTACTTACCTATACTTACATTTTCCATTACCACTTGAAGAATTAACTGAAAATTAGTTAGTTATTGAAATTATTCGAAGCGGTTTTGTTCTACTCTGAGATAAGCGTAACCCATAGTTTTCTCAAGAACAAATTTCAAGAGCACTTTCACATCGCTCTGGTGAAATTCTTCTTGTAAGAACATCTCAAGAACGTTATTATTACTCTCAATAACCTTACAGAAGACTGACAGCTTGAAATTAGAAAACCATTTCACAAACATTTTTGCTAGTAAACCGTCCAACAATATCGGATATTCGTCTGCTAAAAATACGGAACATAATGAAATTACATCACGGAAAGTAATTACTCTGGTCCGTGGAGCGGTGTGTGGAAATTAATCAAAATCTGCGCGGGTCACGACGGCTGTTTACTCAACACCTTCCGTTCTCCTTGATAAGGGTAGAGGTAGAGGTAGCTCGGTGTCATTGTTACCTATCACCAAAGTCAAAGCATTTAGTTCAAATAGGCAAAAAAAATGCACTTTTGAACTTCAAAAATTACAATAAAAATAGAATTGATTCTAGTCGCCCCTTCCAAAAGGTAGTTTTCGTATGGAGAATAATGGGAAAGAAACTCCACCGTTACTCTTTTAAAATCTTTCACAATATTTTGCATACATTAATTTTATAATTATATGTGAAGACGATGAACCTAGAATACAAATAGGTAAATACCACAATAGGTAAAAGAATTAAAAATTAAACCATGACCGATAAATGAATTACCTATGTGATAGATAACACATATGGTGCTTACATATTTCCAACATTGTATAAGAAGCTGATTTTCATTTAAAAAAAAACAGTGGCACTCCGGGAGTGCCGACAGAAGTGAAAACAAAACACAAACAGAATACTTTGCTATCACTCACTGACATATCAGAGGGGCAATTCTCGTAATTTTAAGAACGTTCACAGTCTGATCTCAGTCTCAATCTGTCAAAAATACCTCTAATTTCCCTACATTTTGACAAGTTTTTGACATTTGTTTGTCGCCGAGATGAGACTGCGACTAGATTTTGAAAGTTTTAAATTACGAGAATAGGATCCTTCAGATATACATTAAAACCGAGGACAGCCGAACCCATCCGAAGCGGGTATTTTTTTAATCGTCTTATAAACAAAACACGCGCGGTGTCGCTTTCGGAGTGGCGCGAGTTCAATGGTTTTTTCCCACCTCAAAAAATGCCCAACGCGCCTAAAGAAGTTTTCACTTTTTAAAAAAATTGCAAGTAATAAGTTAGTGTACCTAATTACAGAATTTTAATTTGGTTTAGCCTCCTACTTACCTTCTTCTCTTGAAAGCGGTTTTTATGCTTAATTGCAACGAGCTAGTGTAGTGATCAACGCTTGTTCTCTTTTTGAGAAGAGACATTTTTCTGGCCAGTATTATGATCTCTGTGGCTAACGAACTATAGTACATTTTTCTGTTGAAAACCAGTCATCATTTACCTTTATCTGTAGCACCATATTCCGTCTGTCTTCTATAATTCCATTTGTAAACGTAAATGTTTACAAGATGTCAGCAAGTTCTACCAACGGACATCACTTCGTTAAGTGATGAGGGCTTGTTGAGTGTGGAGGTGACGTTTCACCACCACACTCAATAAGCCCTCAAGTCAATGTATTTTTAAGCTGCTTTAAAGCAAGATAATTTTGTTTAAATGCAATCTCTCAATCTATAATTATGATATGTATTTGGACGCAACTTCAAAGACTGCTCAGTACAGAGAGATAAAACGTTGTATAACGTAAATAATTCAGTGTCCAGTGAATATTTATTATTTCCCATTTCGTTATTATTTCATCTTATCTTCTGAAGGAATTCGAAGCTCACATTTTGTTCTAAATGAAGGTTTTCTAGGTTAACGTGTATTTACATTTAGTAACATTAAACCACCTACGCTGGGTTTCTTTGATGTGAAATGTCAACTCCGGGTGGGATTTACTAGAAGGTGTCAAGTGAAATCGTAATAAAATCCTTACAGGTTCTGAATGTGTATATTAATATATATTTTCTGTATAAAAGGATGTAAAATAATACACTGGCAGAAATTAAAAACAAAAAGATCCTTGATAGTGTGATCATTATATCTTATTTATATCCATACATATACACACTACTAGAATCTGGAATCCCTTTGATTAAGTCTAAGATGTCGCTATACCGACCAAAAAGAGCGATAGCAATAATGTAACGTATTATGTACGTATGTATTTTCGCTACTAAGACGTCAGCCGACACTCAAGTGAAATATATACGTTATTTATTAGCCCAGCTAGACCGTAGACCCAAGACTAATCACTGTTATTAAATATGAGAAGAATAGGAACAACTTACGTAGTCATAAGAGCGAAATAGACTTATTAGATACATTAACTAATCATTTTGAAAGACTTAGTAAATCTAGATACGTAAAAATACATTGCAAAGTTAACTTACAAACAACTATAATTAAAGTTGTATTTCTGTTTATTAGTGTTTTATAAGTCAAACGGTTAAACAAGGGTAATCTTTCGAGTAAAATTATTCTGGGATCGGTTTGTTCGAAACTTTGTTTCAAATTGTAGAACTAACTGACTTGCTTGTAATTCCTTACTTTACAGACTTATGCCTGTCTAGAGCGATACCTACTCCAGAATTAATTTCAGTCATTCTGTTTTTTTTTTTATCAAATTTCTAGTCTTAGGCGCAGTTCTTATATACATTATAGATATTAACAATGTTGGATTATTTTTTTTCTTTCAAGAAAACCTATCTTTTGAAATTCCATTTGTAAACGTAAATGTTTACAAGATGTCAGCAAGTTCTGACAACCGACATCACGTAACGTCACCACCACACTCAAGAAGCCTTCAAGTCAATGTATTTTTAAGCTGCTTTAAAACAAGATAATTCTGTTTTGCTAAGAAACTCGAGATTCTAAATGCAAGAATCAAAAATACTATATTAACAAAACCTGTAATTATTATATTTTACAAGTAAAATATCAAAGGAAAGTCTACTGACCGCGTTAAATTCAACGATGTTCACGGATATGTGTGTCGCAAAATCTAATAAAAATCTCGTAGCGAATATGTAACGTTAGCAATACCATCGACACGGTTGCGTCGTTTCAACCTGCATCGGTTCGCTATAAAAACGATAGGTACAGTCAGCAATTTCACGGGCTGCGATACCCGTGCGGTGTATACAGGCGTTCAGTGTCACCTGATCGCGTACTGTTTGCACAACAACACTGATGCCGTGTAATCCTAAACAAATATTTACTTCCATTTTACAAAAATATTGGATCCGCTATGGCTACTCTTTTGAATGTTTGTAATGTCTAGTTTTAATGTTTTGATGTAGTTTCTATATCTATATCTGTGCCTCTCCTTAAAATTTAAAAAACGTAAAAGGCCAAGTATATCTGTGATAGTCGGCCTTATGGTGTCATACGGTGTTTTATGGTGGGTTCAATATAATATTCGTTTAGGCAACCCTACCTTTTAATGAAATATAAAAAAAAAACTTTAATTTCTTTATCTTAATTAGGTACCATGATAATGTGTACCATGTAGGGAAAGGAGACATAGCGTAACGGTTTATTATTTGGACATATTTATAACCGACTTCAAAAAGGAGGAGGTTCTCAATTCGACTGTATGTTGTTTGTTTTTTTTGTATGTTACGCGATAACGTATCAAAAATAATTTATTTAATGGATAGGGTATGCCTCAGGGGTGGTCCCATATAAATTTTATTAACAATGTTTGGGTAATTTTTGAGTTAGCTTCAATAATACGTATTTTTGCTACTTAGTTTATATTGATGATGTCATAATGACTTCGTGTCACTGATATTTACATAGCAAGTAGTGTTATACGAATTCGTGTGGGGTAAGTACAACTTAAAAGTAAATAAAAACTTTTTTACAAAAGAAAAAACCACCGACTTCCAAAAAAGACACTACAAAGTGAAACATAACTTTAATTTCGGAAGTCCATGGCAAGCAAGGAAAATGCGAACAAAATGACAGCGACTTCCGAAATTAAAGTTATTTTTCACTTTGTAGTGTCTTTTTTGGAAGTCGGTTGTTTTTATTTGTAAAAAGGTTTTTTTTATGCGCCACAATAATATAAGCTGTAGGATTTTTATCCCTGTTTCCTTCAGCTGGGAAAAGAACACTAAAAAAAAATGTTTCCGCTATCTTCGCAAGTCGTTAGATCGCAGTCGTTAAATCGACTGACAACATCAACACATTTGGACAGTTGTCTACGATTTTTTATGTAAGTAGGTATCCTTTCCAGAAAACCGTTTCTTTATGATCATTGTTTTTTGCTTTTGCAAAATATTTTGCAATGTATAAAAGACGGATTAGAATGATGATGTATTATGTTGTGACTCACAGTCATAGTCGTGATTGTATCATAATACGTTGTAATTACTGTATCGTATAGAGATAGGTACTAGCGATTCCACCCATTATTCGCACGGTTACGACTTGATAAAACATCTGATTCATTTATTATATGTAAGTAAGTCTAATATTAATTTGTTATATAGTTATATACACATAAACCTTCCGGAATAAATTCTTCTAAATTATGGTGAAAACTGCTTCAAAATCCGTTGTGTAGTTTAGAAGAAAAGTATGATCACAAAGACAGCCACGAAAAGTGACTTTAATTTATAATTATCTAAGAACTATACCTATCTGAAGTTTGTTTTGTTTTGTGTGTCTATGTAGTGAAAATACGTTGTAATTAGGTATTTGGGGCAAGTAAAATAGGTAATTAAGTTGTAATTACTTATTTGGAGTTGATTTTTTTGGATCATTAGGATGGCATTATTGCCAGTAGATTGTTGTTTGACAAATTATTTATTTGCTTTGTGAGGAAACATGCTCAAGGTTAAGCTTTGAAAATAAGAAACACGTAGGTATGTACAATAAAAACATCCGAGATAGCTTAGACTCGAAAGTTCTTTTACACCTACTATTAAAATATTGCTTCCACGACTGTCTCATTGGTCTAGTAGTCGCAAGTGCTACTGCTGAGCATGAGGTCCTGGGTTTTATACCCAGGTCGGGCAAAGTGTTATTGGGTTTTCCATCAGGAATTTTTCCAGTAGCAGCCCGGAGTCTTGATTTGTGCCTGGTTGACGGCAATAGGCTTGCTCCCTATTATATCTTCTTCTTTTTAACGTGTCGATGGCAAGCTAAATGGATTTCGGCTACGTGTTTGTCGCCATCACTAGCGTCCTTCAGTTCTTGTAACGTGCAGCTGACAGGACACGTAGGACCCTATTACATGGTACTGAAATGTGCGAAATGTGGGTGTACCAACTCCAGGTACACTTCTGCTTATCCCTTTGGGGAATACAGGCGTGATGTTATGTATAAAAAAACATTCCTAACCACGGTGAGCCCTAGGTACAAACGTGTAGATAGCGTGAAATTAGAGTTTCCACAGTTTATGATTATGGCGAAATAAAATGTAGAAAAGTACCTAGTAGGTAGGTACTTTTCTTTGTTGTACAAGCAAAACAATGTAACTTCGAATTATGTTACGACATACCATAATGTTACTTTTTGGTTCTTTTCATTTATATAGCTATTTATACTTAAATATAGCTTAAGAATTGGGCAACTCTTGAGGAAGGCTAAAGGCTATATTATATTAACATCACGTTAGGATTAGCACTCTTACGAGTCAAGCAAAGAGAATCCCCCTTTAATTTTCCTACTGCTGGTACACAGGCCTCCTCTCTGTGACAGGGAGTGGGCCGTAATCCAACCCGCGGGCCCAGTACAGGTTGGTAAATGTCACATTTTGTCTTATCATATCACGTAGTACTAATAGGTACTATGTAGGTACCTATTAGTAATAAGTGTATATACTGAAAGTGGTTCCTGATGTGCTATTGTGCAGATAAAAATACTTACTCATTGAATTTGTTTAAATAAAAACTGTCATTGTTAATAAAGACAATGTTGATTGCTGACGGTGTTAAATAAGAAATCGTTGATCATCATTTGTTTATTGTTGCTTACTCAGCAATACCTATTTAATTGGGTTTACGTCAGTAGGTAACCTAGACTTATAATGACCTGCATCTTAACGGAAAATATGTCTCAAAATGGCAGGATCAATTCAAACATTTTAAAAATCTTTAGAAGGGGGAAAACATAACACCTAATGGTGGATTTACGTTCAATACCTTGCAGTCAATATACCTTATTATTTTCCTTATCTTTAATTGCTATTAATGGATATTGCTAACGTCATCAGAATCCATTGAATTTTAGATCGGTGTTTCCCAGCATCTCACTTCTACAGGAAGATACATATACCGACATACAGCACTAAGTACCTACGTAAACGTGTGTTTTGTTGATTTGGTCAATATTTATTGTAAAGGTACCAGTGTAATTTAATAAGTAATTAATTATTTCTCCCATAAAAAGTGTTCGGAGGATACCAAACAGTGGTAAATAAGGTAATGTGTGTCGGTTGAAAAGTTCACGTGATCCAATATTATTTTTTTAACTTAGCTCAAACCTTAATTAGTTAATTCCTTGCTAAAAAAAAACATAAAATTACCAGTATTTTAAAGATACCAAAAATATTACAAAAAATCCAAGCTCCCAGAAATAAAAAGCCACAACAAATGGCGGGTATAAATAAAGTAGGCCCTATACTTAGCTAACATTAGGTACTTTGTAAAGAATAATCTGTTTTATGCAGCTCTGTGCACAATAAAACAAACCCTTGGTTTCTTAAAACATCTTTAAAGACCATAAAATACTTTAATCTTCGCCATTAATTGGCTACAAAGGTTCCAAGTAGAAAAATCCTTTTTGCTTGTAATGTTTACGCTTTTTCCTGGTAATTGTGACGTTTCACTCATAAGACAATTATTATTCGCTCTTCGCGTGTTACATTGTTATTATAAATTGCGGCTGATTATCTTGGTCGTCGTTGTATCTTACCTATTGTAATACGTTAGACGGTTCAACTACTTGACAATTAATGTAGTGTCACAGTATTTTCTACGCAGCAGGTTCTTGGTCGGTTTTATAATTTTATTATGTTTATTAGTTTCGACACGCGACTTCGTCCGCGTTCTTTCCTGGTCCCCGACCCTCCCCGTCGCATTGCCTCACCTGCCTGCGCTGTCACTTCGTTTTCGCTAAGCGATCTTTCTGACTTTTTCTTTTTGCTTGGCTCTTAAGGATCACAGCGTGACGTTGAATAGCCTTCCTCAAGAGTTACGCTATGAATGACGTGCAGCTGTCGAGTATTTCTGTTTTGTACTCGGGATTATAGATCTACATACGTATTTTGTTTTTATTTTTCTTTATTATAAGAGTTGATTGTCTTTTTGTATGCACGTATTTCTGTGACAATTTTTTTTTTTTTCTTTTCTTTTAAATGAAAAAAAAATCCAAACCGACTGGTAGTTCCAGAGATTAGCGCGTTCAAACAAACAAACTCTTCAGCTTTATTATTAGTGTTGATATAGATTTGTTTTGTCTTGTCTTGTTCAACGGAATAACTCTTCTTTTCTTCGAGTAAAAGATGCATAATGAACACAAAATGAATCGAAAGTGAAAACCGGCCAAGTGCGTATCGAACCATGCACAATGAAGGATTCCGTATTTGGAATGAATTTATTCCAAGAACAAACTTAACGTTAGTTTCTTAGTTGAAAATCATGTTCTCCCATACATTGCAACTGCTAATATTACCCGTAAACTTGTAAAGCCTACTTAGCTGCTGTGATAGTTTTCCTTTTAATTTCGTTATTATATTACTTCCGTGAATTTTTTCACATATCCAAAAGAAACCCTTTAGCTGGCAGGAAGGGGGACACTCGACTCTAACAAAAATTAGCACTTTAAAGCTTAATATTTCACAAACGGGTCCCTGAATCGAACAATGGCTTTCACAAACCCGCAATAATCACCCAATAATATCCCACACCATGGGGTAGACGAGAAAAACAAACATCCCCACTTTACGTGTTCCTACAGGAGGTACCAATTGTGTATTACCACTTTGTCGGCGTGATTAATATGTATATCCAGTCCAAATTATAACTTTCTAGTTCTAAGGGTCTAAACAGACGGACTGCAAAATTTGAACTGTACCTTCGCAGTTTGGATGCATTTGACATGACTAGGTTTCGAAGCAGTTAAAGTCAACTGCATCCAAACTGCGATGTTGCAGTCCGGACAGACGGACATAGCGAAAGTACCTATAAGGGTTCATTGTTGACTACGGAACCCTGAAATTGAATTCATTAGTGAACCAATTCAACGATGTTGACTTTCGGTGTCCGCCATCTTTCACTCGTGCTCCGAATGATCGAAATATGAAATGAAATGAGCAGATGAACGTTCGTTTCTATGTTTTTTTGTGGAAACATGGAATGACACTAACATGATCGCTCGAGTGAACAATCACTCAAGTGAAACACACCTACTAAACAATATAATACACAGTACTTACGTGCAATGTGCATATTGTATGACAAATGCGTCAAAACAAAACACTAGTTTAATGAACAAAACTAAACTAAAATAAAAGCGCTTAGGTAGGTACTTACAACAGAAGCAGTTTCGGGTTATTAACGTTTTTAAAAGATAAGAATCCTACTGATGCTAATGTAGGCACTTCACAAAACGAGGTCTTTCACAAATAGGTACCTAGAATTTAAATAGAGAAGTACTTAGTATTTAATGACGTGCCATTAGTACATAGATAGTCTTTGATCACAGGAGTGGACGTTTTTTTCAACAAGTTGCGCGGGAAACAGCAGATGATATCTACGACCTGATTTTTTTCCCTGTCTGAGACCAATCGAGGGCAAGGGAAATTAATGCTTCGTCCGAGTAGGTGTAATTTATTTTTTTGGGTAGTTACTAATGTCACTCCTACTATACTGACGTACAACACAAATGTACCGAAGTACAATACGACCGATGTATCTTGGCGAGCCCGAACTTTGCGCAGAAGGCTGCGCCAGTAAGATTTTTTAGGAACCAAATGGTGACATGAGGCGAGTGCGAGTGAGAGAACATGCGCGAAAGTTCTTAGTGCCTATGTTCAGGTTCGCCAAGTTACGTCGGTCGTATTGTACCTACATTAGGACTGGCATATACAGAGTCAAATTAAATTAGCTAGGGAAACTCTGCAGACATGATGGGTCGATATCTAAACATGATAATATAAAAACACAGTTGCACTCCGGGAGTGCCGACAGAAGTGAAAACTTGAACAATTACGTGTGTACTTTTTTAATCGTCATAAAAACAAAACTCAAATAGAATACTTTGCCATCACTCACTGACATATTGGATATACCTACATTAAAACCGAGTACATCCCGAGGACAGCCGAACACATCCGAATGTAGCGCGGTGTCGGTTACGGTAACGGTGTCGCGAGTTCAATGGTTTTTTTTCCATCTCAAAAAATGCCCAACGCGTCTAAAGAAGTTTTCACTTCAATAACAAATTATCTCGTTTTTTGGGGTCAACGAGCACTTGAAGTTTGAGTTATGAAAATCTGTTTTCTTTTGTTTTATCATGTTGCGATTTCGAAACCCACCCCCACTTCTGTGAACTTTACACAAAAAAAATGCTTTTATAAACTGATATTTATAGTAGGTACTTACACAAAAAAACCATCAAATTGATTTGTTTTTTTGTTTTATCATGTTTAGATATAGGTACCTACATACCCATCAAGCCTGCGGAGATTCGCTAGCCAATTTAATTTGACCCAGTATAAACATTTTTTTTTTAAATGTTTCATTCGTTGATACCCTATTTTTTTTTTGTAATGTTTCTACACCTCCAAGTGTCGGATTCCTATCGAATAATTTTACTCGAAGTAAATTCTAGAACTTTTTTGAAACCTTGCATTTTTCACTATGCTTCCAGTCAAAGAAACTATATTTCTTTGACCTAAATGTAACGAAAGAGAATTGTTATGAAATAACTACTTTATTGCAATTTATTATTTTACATACATTTTTATTTGGAAAATACACAATTTAATATTTTCATGAAACAAATATTTTTTGTTTGGCAAGCAAGTTGTCGCGTGAATGGGTGCTCATTAGGTCGTTGTAATTATATTTTAGGCTCGTTAAGCTGTCTTTTTCAGGTTCACAATAATTTCAACAAACCCATAATTAGGTTGTGTAAATTTTACACAACCTAATTATGGATTGTTTAACATATATTTCATTTAATTACAACAGAGCTAGTGGAAATAAAGATAGGTACCGATTAGGTGCATAGTCATGAAAATAACCTGGGTTCTAAATGTGCATACACACGACCACCCACGACCGACACGCATCGACTACAGAGGCAACTCCAACGGACGACGCGTGTCGCTGACAATCGTCAACAACGTATCGCTCTTGTATTTGAGTAGGTACAGTGTTCAAATACACGAGCAGCATGTTGTCGCCGGTTGCAGTTGCCACTGGTCGTCGACGCGTGTCTCTCGTGTGTATAAAGATGAATTGCAAATAAAATACAGGTTTTGCTGACGCATGTACCTTAAACAAAGAACCTCCGAGTACAGAACTAAACGTACCATCGAGGGGTCGTCACTGGTACCTAATTGTGCACACGTTTATTGATTGGCCCATCTTTTACCAACAACGCGTAAACAACGCAAGTCATAACAATAATGGGCAGTCGTAAAAGTGTTAATATGTACGTCTGTCTGTAGGCATATTGTAGGTGCACTTTGTTCAGGAATGGTCCCCGGTCAGCAATAAAATAAAACGAGGGTCCTCAACGCGGCGTGGCGTATGATATGTGACGTCATCAGGCTATGGGGGCATCATTATATCTGAATCATCCCGAAGATGGGTCTGAGTTGAAAGATTTTCGTAAAAAAAATATTTGATTTGCATACGCAACCACTACTCAAGAGAGTTGCGTGTTGTGAATAGTTTTTCATGATTCTGGAAAATCATATCCTGTGTGTGAAATAATCATAATTATATTGTTATGATCATAGGAGAGTGAAGATGTGTGTGAAATGCCTACTTTAAAAGAGACTGTGACCTCTGAGTTTGTTTCGGCCTTTCTTCTCAGAATAGCCAGATAGGAAACGCCGACCTCATCTAGTTTAAAAAAATATACTTAATTGACGTGTAAAAGTGTTTGTACAAACCTACTTAGGTACCTACAGATAATAAATCATTTATCATTTACAGAAATGGGTACCTACTACTCAGTTAGCCCGAAGTCGGAAAAACTGAAGCTAACTAAAAAAGATACAAGTTATTCTTAGTGACATTTTCATTCTTAGAAACAAATACCTTAGACTGGGTCTTTTTTATCCATTTCTATCTTTATTTGTGGCACCTACCGTAACACACACGAGACGGGCTACAAATAATATGCTCCTTAATGTAATATCGTCTTCTCGAAAGCCTTTTAACGCTAGAAATATTTGGTTACAATATTGTAGATAGGTCGTAACATTTCAAGCAATCTTATCAGAAAATACATAGCCTAACTTTTTATTGTCTAGACAGGTTAACATTTATATTGACAAAATAGTCAGCGTTTACTAAAACTGAAGCTTTATTTATCACAACATTTGGTATAGGTATTCGACCTCGTAATTTTTGTATCACCGTAAGGTTGAATCTCACTTGCACTTCATAAAACGACAAGCGGGTAATTGCGTAAAATGGTTTTCATTTTGACAGTTCAACAACATTCATTGTGTTATTTGCGTTGTTGAGCAGACTTTTTCGAACGTATTAGGTATTATGAAGCAATGGATTAGCAATATCCTTCAAAATGATTCTGATTGTGTGATTGAAAATGTGTTACGCAATTAGGGTGAAGTTCTATTTGTCTATGTTACAGAGAGATACACTCCCGGATTCCTAAATCGAGCCTATGTGTAATTCCATGTGAGGTATAAAGGCCTAGAACTAGAACATCAAAATAATGATGAGCGAAAGAAAAAGTTTTTTTGCAATTTATATGCCGGTCGATATTTTTGTACTTGGCCATTATTTTGGTGTCATCATTGTTCCAAATTTGAATTTAAAAAAGTAAAGTCTACTACATTGATATATAAATCAATGGACTTCTATACAAAAAGTACAGGGTGGTTAGATTTAGGAGTACGAGAGTGTAGTGTCAGCCAGTCACTTTTTTGTCAAAAGTGGTAAAGTAAATACAAGGCCGACTATACCTTGGTTTAACTAAGTAAGCTTTAGTAATTTCCCTACAATGTGAACAAAGCAACATTGTGAAAATGAACCAATAATAACTAACTAGGTGACTGAGCATTGTTTTGACAACATTAACTGACTAATTTTGTATTTTGTGCCATGTTAATCTAAATTCTAGTTTGCGAAATGAATTGAGTTTATTATTCGGCATTAAAAATATAATAGCTAGATAAACCTTTATGCATCACGTATAGTCTATCATACAGTCGGGAGCGTTTAGGGCGATTACACACGGTGCAAGTAAAAATGCAAGTTACACGCGTGGGTAATTCATGTGACGCATTAATTACTATAGACTAGCTTAAATAACCAGCCTATAATGTTCCCGCTTTGATTTTAGGACATTCCGGTTTCCTCACGATGTTTTCCTTCGCGGTTTTGAGAGCAGTGGTGATGAAATAAATGAATGAACCGATTTTAATGAAACTTCATAGGCATAAGCAGGATACAAAGGTCTAAAAAGCTACTTAAGAATATTTTCGGCGGCGTAAACGCTCTTAAACATTTGATTGGTAAATTATATTAATTCAACTACCTAGCAGCTAAAATGTTACAAGTTATAGTAACGATGAACCTTGAAACTCCACCGAGGCGGGTTCAGGGCTCGCGATTCACTTTACGAAGCACCCCTCAGGGAATTGATATTCATTTTGCAACCTTCACCGGCAAATTTTCTCGTTGATTTCAAGTTGGTTTAGATACCTATTTTCTTTGATAACCTGAAAAAGAAGGACGAAATGGACTAGAGACAGGCAAATTATTGAATGAGCAATTTCCTGCTGGCCAATTGATTTTATTTTCCGCGTCTTGAGAATTCTAAAATTATTTCTTTGAGTTTTACCGGTTAGCAGTATGTCACTGCTCTCAAAACGGATTACAGCCCACTCCCTCTCGAAGTGAGGAGGCCGGTGTCCCAGCAGTGGGCAAATTATAGGCTGATTATGCTGTCATAGAGAGCGATTATGTAAGACAATAAGGTTGTAAATTCTTCAGCTAGACAATAAGGTCACGGATTACGGCGAATTCCAATTTAGCATATCCAGTAGATTGCAGTATGGCTTCTGTATCCTCAATTTGAGCCGACCACGGTGGCATTTAATTAAATTAAATCGCGCCACATGCCCAGTCACTAGGTCACAAGGTGCTAGATAGTGTAGGCGTTGCCGAAATGCCAATGGTTAAGCCAATCGCGCATAGGTTCATTATAACACGCGGTATTTTTGTACAGACGCCAGCACATCAAGTTACTACAATCTGTCAGATTTCTTTAATAGATTTTCGACTTTATTGCTAAAGCATAAGGTTCAAGATTGATTGGGAAAATCTGACAGTTTCGGGTAGGTTGACCTGCTGGCGTCTGTACATAGTAGATAATCGTGAATATCATGTCACGAATTTCTACCATGTACTTACCTATCTACACTAATATTATAAAGACGTAAGTTTGTTTGTAAGTTTATATACCTACATGAGGTAATCTCCTGAAATACCAGACGGATATGAAAAATTCATTTCATCTTTCATTCTTGACGAAGTCGCGGGCAGAAGTTAGTGTCTGTATAAAATTAAGAAGCATTTTAGTTTTTGTGCTATGACCTTTATATGGGACAAAAATAATGGCACAACTTTTTAAATGCTCGTCCAGTGGCGACAGAATGTAACAACTGAGCGACGGATTACGTCAATCACCTAGATTTTCTGCCGTGACAGGTGTGACAGGCAGAAAAACCGTCAGAGCGCGTATCCTCAATTAGAGTCAACCACTGTGTGCATTTAATTTAATTAAATTACGCTACGTGAGAGCAATTAGTAACCCAGTGGTAACGACCGTGACTTACGAATTGTATTTCGTAGGTTCGAACCCAAGCAGGCACTTACTTTGTATACATTATTTAATCACCACTGCTCTCAAAACGGTGAAGGAAAACATCTTGAGGAAACCGGCATGTCGTAGAACCAAAAATTCGAAGACATGTGACATCTAGCAACCCACACTGGGCCCGCGTGGTGAATCATGACCCACTCCCTATCTCACAGAGAGGAGGCATGTGTCCCAGCAGCGGGAACTTTATATGCTGATTATGGTACGCTGAATCTGACATTAGTCGACTACGTCGTATCTAAGTTTTGCTGTAATGACCACTGAAGCTAAAAACCAATCTCGTATTTTAGGTATGCGATCGTTTTTTGTTTCAGACAAAAATATCATTGAGTCTCTTTTTCATGACCGGCGATGACAGAATGACAACTGAGTGAAAGACCACACGTCAGTTTGAAAATACAAAAAAATAAAACCCAGTGTGTAATAGGCCTAAATAATCAGTTGAACAGTAGTGCCACGGTAATGTAACATTACCGTGGTAGTGCGGTCGTAATCTTATCGTATATACCTGCCGTTTAATTAATAAATACACGAGTGCTCGCTTTTACGGACAATATGTTACTAATTAGTAGATAAGGTAATTTTTGTGATTGCTTTTAGGCTTCGGCCTCGGGAAACACGGAATTTACTGATGGTGTTTACATATTATCTTATCTTTTAGGACTTCTATTAAATAATGTTCTAGCTTTCTGCTTTATCAATCACTTGTCTGATAGGATTTTTGGTCATACATATAATATACAAGTAGATCATACACTAGTAGGTACTTACAGCCGAAGTTCATTTAAAAAACTTATCGTTTCCCGCAATTATTGTAATGAAATAAATAAAATAAAATGCTCTCTCTCTCTCTCTCGTCACGATGTTTGCTTTCACCGTTATGGTGAAAGCAAACATCGTGACGGAAACGGATGTCCTAGAAACAAAAATTCGAAGACATGTGACATCCACCAACCCGCACTGGGCGCGCATGAGCCCCACTCCGTCTTACCGAGAGGTGGTCTGTGTCCCAGCAGTGGGAACGATATAGGCTGATTATGCTTATGCTATAGCAATGACGACTAGGCTAAAATTGACTGACTCAGTTCCAATAACGGTTCGTAAGGTAACTATAGCAACGCAGGTCCTCACCGGGCACGGCTGCTTTGGGAGGTTCCTGTTCCGGATAAGGCGGGAGGAAACGCCCGGGTGTCACCAATGTGGATCGCCGGAGGACACGGTGGAGCATGCGGTGGAGGTCTGCCCAGCTTGGGCAGAGCACCGCCGCGTCCTCACGGCTGCGTAATCGACAGCCGATTCCCAGCCACGGTAGGCGTGGGCTTCCGACGGCGAGCAATGGGCAGCTGGCCGTCCGGTAAGGACCAGGACCAGGTCGACGGCACGTTGTGTTCCGCGCGCGCCTCAAAGAGATGTACTAACTCAAAACTCGCCTCAAAGAGATGTAGATGTGACTAACTGACGGTGTCTGCAAGGGCCAATGCCTGCCCGGGTCGCGGGTTGTTCGAAAAGATTCCGTGGCCCCTGGCACAGGCAACTGAAGGAACACGGGTGGGTTTTAGACAGTAAAAGTCTGACACGCCCTCCCGCTCCTTTAATAATTTCCCGCACATAAAAAAAAACCTAACTATAGGTATCGGACATTATTCTTACTTCCGCCTTGAACGTAAACCCATTAGAGTTCTCTGAAAGTCAAACTACTATTTTAGCTTATAACTGCTAGCTTCCTCGAGCATAATAACTATCCTATAATACAATCACTGATGAGGTTGATACACGTTGAACAAAGTTGTTGCACGGTGTTGTGCCCCAGATGTTAATCGACAGTAACTACTGGAATTAACAATGTTAACAGGTTATTATAGCGAAGCGAAACTGTTCACAGTGTTCACCTTTGTTCCAGCCTGGGAACTGTTTTGTTGTTATATATTTATTTATTAACTTCAATTTACGCGGTTAAAAAGCAATTATAGTAATTAAAGATACATAAAAAAGAAGATATAACAAAGCTCAGGTCAAGTCTTTCATGAATACCCCTCAAAGTATATGTGACATTTAATAAAAAAAATCGTGATTCCATTTGCAATCAGATCGTTTGTTGGATTAAAATCCAAGAGATCATTAAGTGCAGTCAAAGAGCCAGGAACTAGGGACCAAAGACTAGGGACTAAGCACCTGCAACGGCGCGACATGGAGGCACAGCAAACAGCCCGTGCTTTCAGCCGCGCCAGTAATTGTCTAGGATAAATACATAAGCTATCACCGTCAACAAACAATTAGACTTTGCTTTCCCTCTGACATGCCAAGCTTTGTGCAATTTTTCTCATGGTCCAATTCATCGAACCTCGACTCAACTATGAAAAAAACCGGTCAATTGCGAGTCTGACTCGCGCACCGAGGGTTCCGTAAATAATTGTAAAATTATATTTTTTGTAATGTAACTACAAATATACGGTTTTCGGTTTTTTTTCCTTTACTTGTGCTACATGACATTACCTACTTCTTGCCAAATTTCATGATTCTAGGTCAACAGAAAGTACCTTATAGGTAGGTTTTAATTCCCTTGAGAGTGTCAAAATATGCGGCACAAACATAAACGTGCTATCTTTTGATTGCGTTGACTTAGAAGTTTGATTTTTTCACTGTTTCAACGGATTGCAGCCCTGAGTATGTGATATTAATTTCAACTTGATAACTCCACGCGTTCCTGAGAAAAAAGGTCTTGACAGATGAACAGATAGACGGACAACGAAGTGATCTTATAAGGGTTCCGTTTGTCCTTTTGAGGTACGGAACCCTAATAACAAGATATTATAGGTTGTATTGCGACTTTTACACGAAGGGAGTCGCGAGTACAGCTAGTCTTGAATAAACAATTTGATGACTCATCCTTTATCAAAATTACTATGATAGTACCTAAGCGCTCTAAGCTCCAAGGATTGCAAAAGATTGATGGATTTTCTGATCCATAATAAGTTACGCTCCTATCCTTGTATAAAAGTATGGAATTTCCCGGATTTTTCCAGGCAGCTGCGTCAGAGATTTTTCTATTTTCTAAACTCTTTATCTCAGCCTTTTCCAACCTAAATTCCGTCCCGCGCCCGCTTTTCTTGTAAAGACGTTTAAGCTTTCTAATTAAGCAAGCTAACATCTGTTTCAGTAGCCCCAGTAGTTTAGTGCTCATTGAATTAAATTTGGTAGAAACGCTTGACCTTTTAAATATACTGTTTTAAAGACCTTGGTTTTAACTGCCCCGTTGGTCGTCGTCGACATGGTCGCAAGTGCGACAGCTGAGCGTGGGGTCCTGGATTCGATTCCCGGGTCGAGCAAAATGTTTTTGAGTTTTTCCTTTGGTCCTGCGCCTGATCTCTCTCCGGTCGTGTTGGATTGCCATCTCATCGGACTATGAGAATGAAAGAAGAGAGAGTGTATCTATGTCTGCGCGCACACTTGTGCACTATAATATCTCCCGCGCCGAAGGTTAGTCTCCGTTGAGATTGGCTGCCGTGGCCGAAATACGGTCTGGAGGACTTTAATTTTAAAAGACTTTATTATTTTATTTTCATTGCCTTTCAGGTTAATTTAGAAGCGTTTAAATTCACCCATTTGTAGGTGAAATTGTGGGACTATTTTAATCACCGACCTCGACATTAACCTAAAACAAAAACGTATCGCATATCGCGTTCCTCTTATTAAGTAACAAAAATTAAGTAAAACCTTGAACTTTATCATAGAGTATTAGATAGTAAGGGCCAGGGCACACTTGTAACACCCGATTCTTGCTTGTTCATTGGCCAATTCACAAAATGTAGCCAATGAACACGCCATCTTCGCGTCGTGCGTCATGGCGTGGTCTACGTCTGTTGCTAGGCTTGAAGGGCGTATAGTATGTGGCGCTCAAAACAAAACAGTTATTTGACAGAAATGGAGCTATGGCTATGACACATTAAAACAAACCATATCGTCTGTTTTCGTAGACATTAGACTCAACATTAGACATTATTTAAACGCTAGATGTGACATGACAGCATGAGATATGATGTTGACAAATTATTCCGTTTGTATTGTCAGTCTTGAAACAACACAGGCAGTGGCATCATTAATTTTCTAACCAAATTAGACTGGACCTTTACAGATGTCGTCCCTATTGTAAGTTCACCTTTTCCAAGTTTACCTTTACCTCTCTGATACTAGGCCTCGCTAGATTTTGTCAAAAATTTCGTTCGATTACAAAAAGAGACATCAAAATCTGCCACAGCTAACTTGGCTGTGAATATCTAGTTTATCTTGCAACTTATCCAATCCATCGCACATTGTTTTGCTTGGGAACCATGTCACTGCGTTTTCGCCAGTGCCGTAGTGTTGGTGTAAATAATTTAACGTATCGTATGCTCATCAGGTTTCGTGAATTTTGACCGGGTAGGCCGAAATAACAGTCGCTTCCTGCGTCCTCATAAGCTTAGCATAAGATATCCTGTTTTTAAAAGCTGTTATGCCTCCTTCGTCATAAGCTAGACGTCGGCACCAGATTAAATGGCACACATAACTGTAGAATTATATTAGAATCATAATATTGTGTGAACTTTAAAAAAGACAATGACCTCTGAGTCGGTTTAGGTACCTACTTCTATTTCCAGCTCGGATACTAAAAAGTTGTTCGTGGATAAATCATCAAATTAAATTAATATGTAATTATAGTGCGATTTTTTTTTTCGTTTGTACCCAAACGTATAGTTTGTGTTTTTGAATTTAAAGTGCTCAAAACAAACCTTTTCCAGTCTAGACTTGCCTATTTTAATCTACTTACGTAGTTAGTTTAATCATTAGTATAAATGAATAACAGATAGTTATAAATAATAAAAAAGTATTCAAACGGACAAAACAAGGGTACCTACCTACACGTTTAAGAAATACCCTAGTAACAATAACATCTATCTACTTATGCATTTTTACGTATTCCACAAACGTGTAAAATAAATATTCTCATCATTTCCCCCAACGAGGCCCTATTTACTGAAACAGAACACGTCAACTTGCCTATAATGCCAATAAGCATAATCAGCCTATAATGTCACATAATGTTCCCTCTGCCGGGACACAGGCCTCCTCCGAGAGGGAGTGGGCTATAATCTACCACGCGGGCCCTATGCGGGTTGGTAGATGTCACATGTCTTCAAATTTTTGGTACTATGACATGCCGGTTTCCTCACGATGTTTTCCTTCACCGTTTTATATAAAAAAAAGAAAAAGCGGATCAAACCGGAATGAGAAAGTTTATAGTGGATAAGACAGAGATTAAAACAGAAGAAGAACAAGCAAGGGATCTTGGGGTGGAGGGGAGGTTCAGGGGGTCAGACCGGAGTTTTGAGATTATTGCTGATTAAATTATTTACACAAAGAAAAGCGCCTGCCTGAGTTCAAACCCAAGCCGGGCGTTTCCATTGGCCCACCACTTCTCCCACGTCAATAATAAAGGGTAATTTAAAGATGATTAGAACAGTAATTACCTCAGTCAGATCTATCTAAGCCGACGTCAAACTTTTAGCTCTAGGGCCTTATCTTTTAGAAGCCAAGACACTGATTAATGAGGTTTATCGTTGATATTGTAACATTTTCTAAGAGCCAGTATTTTCCTGTAGAGCTGGTGCTTTCGGTCATGTATAGATCCGTCTGTCCCTTACACTGGAATCACGATGGCACTAATCATGGCAATAATCAATAGGCCCCTTAGCAACCCGTCGAAAAACTTTTCCAAAGACGTGTATTATTTATAGGTACTGCTATTTTGATTTTTTTATTCGGTTTGTGTCATACTATTACGTCAGTGTAATTATCTTCCCTTGCGTGTCCCAAAAAAAAAAAATTGTCTTTCTTTCTCCATGATTTCGTTGTTTATCCAGTGCATAGACAAGTAATGATAAATGAATCATTAAGGATCATAGTCTAGCTCATCATTTAGCCTTCTATACATGAGGGATTTAAGCAAAACAATTTCGCTCAGTGGGGGGTCGCTATACAAAACGTTATTAATACTCTTTATTGCTTATTGTTCCAAACTCATTCTGAATGCTAGCAGCAACCTCCTAATTTATCCGCGGGTTTCGTGACAGTCTATTGTATACATTTTCATTAGGCCCGCATTTAAAATAGGTAGATAATGAAATAGGAGAATGGTGTTGGCGAATTTAGCATTAGTGTGATCGTCCCCTTTTAATATCAGATAGTAATTGACGGTTGGGCGCATAGCATTATCAGCCTATAATGTTCCCACTCCTTGAACACAGGCCTCCTCTCGGTGAGAGGGAGTGGGCCGTGATCCACCACGAGGGCCCAGTGCGGGTTAGCACATATCTTCGAATTTTTGGTTCTAGGACATGCCGGTTTCCTCGTGGGCGCCTAATTGCTTCTATTTGTAAATTAACAAGGCCAATTAAGATTGAAGTGGTAATTAATGTCTGGAAAATTATAAATTACGATGGTAGATAAATCTTACATTTCATCTGGTGGTTGCCATCGAACATTTTGGTTAATTAATCAGTGAAACTAATTTGATTAGTTATTATTGTTAATTTTGATTGCTTTCTTGTACTTGTAAACAATTTATAGTTATGTAGGTATGTATTGGTTTCAAATTTAATTACAATGTTTTCTTACTTGAATGTAGCTAAAACGAAAATATACGCTTCCCAATCTTACTATACCATCCTAAAATAATCCAAGGTTAGGCAATAATCTCACATTTCTCGAAAAAATATTAGTGTGTTCAAACGCCTACCAATATAGAACTGCAAACAGTTTCGTTTGCGTTCGTGCCGCGTGACTGTCAGGCGCTTTGAGCACGCGAAGGTCTCGATCTCCGATTAATAGCACACCGAGGTTGCCCTACCCGCCCTTTATTACCTCTCTGCCCTCTTCAAGTGCCTGCAAAATGAGCAATGTTAAGGTCAAACGACGTAACTCCTTATAAGTCCGGTTCCTTCATAATCCGCAGCTACGAAAACTTTGATCAAATCCTAACTTAGAATTCAGCAAAGTTTCGGCGTCTGGATTCGGGATCTTAATAAGATTGTGTGCTAACTTTGTTTATTAGCCGTGCCGTGATAAGATTGCATTACCTTACTAATGACATCCGATGTGCATAGGTCGGTAGCTAAGTAATCAGTTCAAATATTGACGAGTAAAAGTGTTTGTGCAAACCTACTTACAAAATAAAATCATTTATCATTTATTTATCATTCAATGATTCGATGACAATGCAATTACAAGCATTAATTGCATTTTATCACCTTTACCTATCTCATTATTGAGTGCTAAATGGAAGGACCTGGAGGAGCAGTGGTGGCCCAGTGGTACCTAACGGCTGCAACTTACGAATAGGTCGTGGGTTCGAACTCGAGCAGGCACTTTGTGTGAATTATTTCATCACCACTGCTCTCAAAACCGTGAAGGAAAACATCGTGAGGAAACCGGCATGTCCTAGCACCAAAAATTCGAAGACATGTAACATCCACCAACCCGCACTGTGGGAACATTATAGGCTGATTATGTTAATGGAATGACCAATTAATTGAATGCAAGCTAACGAGAGTTGTCAGTATATTAAATTAATGTGATCATTCCAACCACTGTAGATAATTATAATGCTTACGTAGGTGGTTGCAAGAGTATTATTGTCACTTTTTCCCAGCATCAAAAGAAGCCTCGAAATCACATGCGTCATAGCTAGGACAGAAATAAATACAAGAAATGAGAGTTTGACATCAGACCGGGTCGATCGTTACAATCCAGTAAAAAAAAAAAAAAATATTTTATTGAGTTTAGATATCGATCTAGAGATATAGATGTTTTTTTCAGCGAATCTCTACAGACATGATGCGCATATCTATGCGCATTGCATATCATTGCTAGCTATTTTAATTTGAGCCCTGTATAAAAACCAAAAAAATTAAAACAAGTTCCTTCTTTGCACAATATTGATCGAAGTTTGCACAGTCATAAATTAATTTTTAATACAGTTGCTCAAAAAGTGGTGTATTGCAGGGACGTATGGCGTTCGGGATGTGGGCTATTACATACTAGTGCTTTTTTTTTACCTTTCCCGAACTCGTGCGTTCTCTTTCCCAACTGTCAAAATAATGTCTATTAAAAAGAAAAACCAACCATGAAGTTTTTACTAAAGAGTTTTTGTGATTCATACAAATACGTATATTTCTAAAAAGAAGCTACTAATTTATTTCAATATCAGATTTAAGATTTAATTGAATGAGTTAGGTTAGGTTTCATTTCATTTCATCTCATTAAATTTCATTTTCATTTCATATCAATAAAAAAAATATACTGAAGACTAAGCTGTATGGATAGTTCCCTTTGCCTACCAAAATGGGCGAAGAAAAAAAAACTCTGCTTATATTCTACGGTTGGCGCCATTTTCCAGAAAAAATTATTAGTTAGTTGAGTTTATTGTTTTTATTATTTTATTAAATTGCTTCATTTTTTCGCAACTGTATTAAAAATAGTCGTTCAGTACACCTGCGGAACCATCATTGCAACTTGTTCCGACTGTCAACCCTCGCCTTCGGCTGCGCCTCGGCTCGGGTAGACATTTGTCGGAACTCTTTGCAATGACAGCCTTTCCGCACTTGTAATGAAATATACTATTTCTGCAGTCACGGTATAGTGAGACAAAGAAAACAAAAATGGTGTTATATTCTTCACACAGTATATATCGCACCTTCGGTAGAACAAGGGCATAATTGCAGTTTTTGCTATTTTACAGGAGAGCTATTTTAAGATATTTATTGCATTCAGTGAGGTCTTGCTCTGTTAATATTGCTCGAAAGTTTTTCTTCTTTGCATGATATAAACTATATACTATATCCTTTTTAGGCGTATAGTTAACAAGAATTAAGAACTTTTAGTTTTTTTTCAATTAATTTTAATTTTAAGGAAGGAATACATTTGTGCCCTTGTTCTACCGAAGGTGCGATATGTCGTGTCCTACTTACGTCAGGCGCTGACGAGGCTTCTGTTCGTATTCATGACCACCTCTTGAATAGCTTTTTGTTCTAGGCTACCCCAAATTATTTTCTATTGAATTTCACAACCTGTGGACTCTTTAGATATCGTTCATCAAACTGTCAAGTTTCAAAGTGACAAGCTTTGTGTACCTACAATACGACCGACATAACTTGACGTGCCTGAACTTTGCGCAGAAGGCTGCGCAGTAAGATTTTTTAGGAACCAAATGGTACATGAGGCAAGTGCGAGTGAGAGAACATGCGCGAAAGTTCTTAGTGCCTATGTTCAGGCTCGCCAAGTTACATCGGTCGTATTGTATATTAGTTTACTGTATTTGAATTAAGAATTTGAGATAATTTTCAAGTTATGGAACAACAAACTGAAAGTCATACTAAACAAAGTTCATATTCCATTGCTACCAAAAACTTATTAGAACGTTTTTGTTACAAATGGTCACCCAAAAATCAACTTAGAATAAATTTTACTAAAGTAGATAACTGATTAGGTGGCGATGAAATGTAAATGATCTGAGTTTATGAACACTGCTATAAAACACGTTGATATTATAAATACGCGAGTTCTTCACTTCACTTTCAGTTTGTGGTTAAATGATAACGAAAATGGTCCTTAGGGACAGCCCTAAGGACCATTTTTACCGACTTTACAAAAAGGAGGAGGTACTATGTTCGGGTGTTTGTATGTTTTTTTTTTTTTTTTTTGTATGTTTGTTCATCGAATACGCCGCCAATTGTCGACGGATTTTCAAAATTCTTTTTTTGTTCGAAAGTAGATAGTTCTGAGGTGGTCCCATTGTCACCAAGTTAGGATCTGATGATGGGATCTTAGAGAAATCGAGGGCAACCCTCAAATTTTATAGGCTCACTTATTGTTTTTCGCATATTTTATGAAGTATCTTGTGTATTTGTGTATGGTTGTCACCATCTCAGGTAGCTGGGCTGATGATGGAAGGTACAACTCCTTAACAGTAAGAAGTTACTCGAACAGGCAAGGACTGTTTTAGTAAATTGTTTTATTGTTTGATAGGGCATTTGCCACATTTGGTCTCATGATCATCAAGTCATGACCTGATGCTGCAGTCAGGATAGTCTGCAGAGTACCTAACTCCTCGACAACTAACAGCAGATATATCGTGTTTAGGCTCATTGAAAAGGGCTCGATGTGTGGATAAACGTACTGATACTGAGGAACACCGAAGACCTGATGCTGAAGCCAGGAGCATCAGAAAAAGTACAAACCTTTATTTTACAGCACTGTAGTCGTGTTTGGGCTCATTTTAAACAGGACTAATTTTAAGTTCAATGCAATGTTGACATAAGTCTGGCCTGATGCTGCAGCCAGGATTATCAGCATCTAATCTAAAAACTAATAAAAGGAGAACTCCTCAACAATTAACGTCCCTGCATCGAGAAAAGGAATATTTTATAAAAAGGCGATGGGCAAGTTGACATTAGGCTATTGTAACTTAGATAAATTATAAATAGACCCACTAAAAAGCGAGAAATAAAAACTTTTTAACAAAAAAAAAACCGACTTCCAAAAAAAACACTACAAACTGAAAAAAAAAACACTGCAAACTGAAAAATAACTTTAATTTCGGAAGTCGGTGGCAAAAACTAAAATACTGATCCCTAAGACACCGACTTCCGAAATTAAAGTTATTTTTCAGTTTGCAGTGTTTTTTTTTTCAGTTTGTAGTGTTTTTTTTGGAAGTCGGTTTTTTTTTTCGTTATCATTTAACCACTGTCATATTCCCCTAATGCTAGTCATAAACAACCTGCGAAGCAAAATAGCTCTTCAGTTAATAGAGTACAATTTAGAATAATTAGTGTAGCAGGCATCCGGGTGTTATGGCATGCGTCTCGTAATCTAAATTGTATCAGCGGATATGTCGTGACGCACATTATTAATGAGCTCACACAACCATTAGTGTTTTGAACATAAAATAATAATGTCAATCAATTTATGTGCACAAATGATTTGAATAATCCAATCACGCAATCTAAATACTTCTGAAGAATATCGGCACGCTATCAAATATAGTTATCATTAGTAACGAAGGCAAGATGAAAAAGAAAGAAGTTACAGATAATGTTTTGTTTAAATAAACTGTGCCATATTGAATTTCCAAATAGAGAAAATGTTGAAATCAATATTAAGCTTTATTTTTGCCCGGATATTTAAAGAAGTATGTCAGTATTTCGGTGTAACCTTTTCCAGGCTGTTCCAGTTTATATGGGAATATGTAAAGATACTGAACTTTTGAGTAGGTTTCTAGTGAGTATAATATAACGTACTTAGAATTTCGTAGTTCCACGGATTCATATAGGATCCTTCTTACGGCCGAACGTTTTTAAAGTCCCAATAATCTATATCAGTAGCGATCTGTATGATTATATTATACTAGCAGTTATAATTTGTTCTGGCAACCATCAGTAGTGATCTGTCAATAGTTTATTGGGTTCGTTCGTTAGAAATACGCAGTACGTAAGTTGTAAAAAAACGGAAACTAAACAAATGAAGGGCGCGCGGTTTTTCCAGTTTTCTGAATCAAAGCAAGTTGTACCCACTGTTGTGACTAAAATATATTACTTCTAAGGGTTCCGTACCCAAAGGGTAAAAACGGGACCCCATTACTAAGACTCCACTGTCCGTCTGTCTGTCTGTCACCAGGCTGCATCTCATGAACCGTGATAGCTAGACAGTTGAAATTTTCACAGATGATGTATTTCTGTTGCCGCTATAACAACAAATACTAAAAACAGAATAAAATAAATATTTAAGGGGGGTCCCATGCAACAAACGTGTTTTTTCGGCGTTTTTGCCTCGTGGTACGGAACCCTTCGTGTGCGAGTCCGACTCGCTTGGCCAGTTTTTTCATGACATGCTCTTTTTTTCATGCGTGTCGGTCTGAAATCAGAGCTGAAAGCCTTGTTGACGCTTTGTTCAGGTGATTGACGTGACATGAAGGTATCTAAGGAATGAACTGTGTATAGTATGCGCATGTGCCATGTGGTACAAAGTTTTGACCTAAAAGGATTTGTTACACGGTCCATTTACAAGTTGAGTGCTTTTAAAACTGCTAATGCTAATTGTGTTTTTCTACTCTACCTGTACGCTTTTATTTATGTTGTCAATAATATAGCTAGAAAATTAAATAATAAGTACCACTTTCATAGTCAACTAGTAAACATTTTGGAAACACAAAAGCATAATATAAAATCACTATCATGAGATGTTTTAACATAAATAAAACACCAAGATCGCACCTTTTCAAATACCCGATGTACCGACATCTGGAATAGTGCGGATTACTGTCATAGCTCGGAGTAAAGCTGAATTTGTTTACAAAGATTACCACGTTACCGCTTCAGATGCCATCTTTGCGACCATCTCTAAAAGCGACAAAATATTCCGTTCACATTCGCCGCCCGCCCTATTTACGTGCACAGATTTTTCACAAAAAATCTCATCCCCAATCGACCCTCCTTAAAGTGGGTCGTAAGCCTTTGATGGAATCTCTCATAAAATAAAGCCTGGAGAAAGTGCAAGTCAGATTATCCAAGGTTATAGATCTATAAGATGAATAAATTTAGCTGTCTCCCAACTGAACAAAAAAATATTTATGTCTTAAAGTTGAAAGGAGAAATAGCTGGGGAGCTCCCATAAATTTAATTCGAGGTCAGAAGATTAAATATAACCCTCGTCATCAAGTTTAATGTATCCTATAATTACTTGATTTTAAGCGGTTTTAAATTTCCCAAGGGCCATTCAGAAACTTTTACAGCTATCCGGGATAGAATTTCTGAATGTAAAAGTTAATGAGGAAAAAAGACGTTGGTTGAGATCAGCCTTTTTCTGAAATATTTTTCTCAAAAGAAAAATGTCAGTTTCGTTTTAGCCAAATCTATTTTATAATTAGATCAATACTGCTGCTTTTACACAATATTTAACCCAATAAAAACAGGAGTGTTAATCGTACCTACATACTTTAAAGTTTAGTAGATAAGTAATCTATAGAATCTCTTTATGTAGGTACTTGGACTACTACTTAGTATTAGTAATGTACAAACCAATAGCCTTTTTGGCGTAGATCCGATTACCGGACTTTCGTGTAAAAAATATCATGACAAAATATTTATCGGCGATCCTTTACCTACGTCTGAAAACAAGCTTAGTGTCGTTGTATACTATTAAGTACCGAAAAAAATACTGAAACTGAAACCCTTCAGTGCCTAAAGCTAAGGTTTAGGTATAGTCAGCCTCAAAAAGATTTATGGGTAGGTACATCGACAAGAATTCATTAAATTGTCTCTAATCTTTGCTCCATAATATTGTAGGTATCAATAGAAATATAAACAAACAATATTGTCGAAATATACATCTTTTTGAGGGTAACTAACTATACTAAGGTTTTAATATAATAGCTTATGCTTTCCCACTGCAGGACAATTAAGGACGCTATCACATTTTTCCACGAATAACAGTGTTTTTCAGGTACCATTTTAACGAATTGGAGTCACAACTGCGAGGATATCTTGGTTTCAAATTAAAGATAATATACTCATCTCCAGATTGGCCCCAAAACCATTAAATAGCCCCATACAAAATTTTCACACAAATACGTTTTTACCATCACAATAATCGCAAAAAAATAAATAAGAAGGGGTCTGAATAGGGCCCAATATAGCCAAATCCCCTGCTTATTTTAACTTAAAAATAAGAAGATATCGTTGCTTATATAGTCCTTTATAGACAAGCTAAATATTTTGTAGATATATAAATAACTTTTTCATTTATGAGAAAAATAAGAAACACTTTCAAATTTCTCCATACATTTTCTACCCGCGGACACTCGCAGTTGATCATTCCGCGCTCAGAGGCGCTCGTGAAAGCACGTCTGTATTGCTTTTTCGTAAAAAATAATTACGTTAAAAATTCCGTTCCGTTTTGTGTACTCCACAGTACGAAGTTGATACTTTTTCGTACCGAAATAAAATTAAGTACGATTTTTGGAATTTGTTTTAGAAATAAATACTTATATTTTTCTATTTAATGGATGTAGATGACGGATAAAGATTGTATTGTTTATTTATGTTAATAAATTATGATCAAATAAAACTGACGGAAACTATTTTTTTTTAGATATCGTACTATAGTCGATTTTGGGGTGGTGATTACGAATATGACATCCATGTTTTTTTATTCAAGATGGCGAGTGTATTTTTAACCGACTTCTTAAAACGAGGAGGTTGTATGTTCGGGCATAACTCCGAGACGGATTTGCATAATTCTTTTTTTGTTCGAAAGAGGTTTATTCCGAAATGTGGTCCTATTTAAATTGCGTAAAGATCTGATGATGAGTTTCGGAGACAGCCAACGGAACTCTTCAATAAATGCCAGCAAATCAACCGTGATTGCTGCTATCGCATATCTATCTATGCATTGTTTACGCAATCACACTGTAACTACCTATGTATCACAAATAAAATATTTCTGATTTCACATCATAATCATAATCACTCCTGTGCCCTCTAAAGGGGTACGCAGATGTGTTCAATAACTTCCCGTCACTGATATTCACAGGTGGTGGGTATAACTAAAAAGTGAAAAAAAAAACTTTAAAAAAAAAAACAAATGACTTCCAAAAAAAAACTACAAATTGAAAAATAACTTTAATTTCGGAATTCGGTGTCGTTGGTTCCGCATTTTCGTTTATTGACTCCGACTTCCGAAATTAATGTTATTTTTCAATTTGTAGTTTTTTTTTGGAAGTCATTTGTTTTTTTTTTCACTTTTTAGTTATACCCACCACCTGTGAATATCAGTGACGGGAAGTTATTGAACACATCTGCGTACCCCTTTAGAGGGCACAGGAGTGATTATGATTATGATGTAAAATCAGAAATATTTTATTTGTGATACATAGGTAGTTACAGTGTGATTGCGAAGTCATTTGTTTTTTTTTTTGTTTTTTTTAGAAATCGAAAGAACTATTCAAATATTATAGGCACCTACAGCAATTTGGATATTTTTTAAAGTAACTCGTAGATTTGCTCTCGAAAAGAACCGTTTAGTGACGTGAAACTGATGATGAAGACCACAGATGGCCACCGGAACTACTCAATAATATTTAAAAGTAGTTACATCTTTTCAAACTAACAGCGGACTGGAGGATAAACGTAGATTTTCCTTGTAATACTAATATTTTACAATGTAATACTAATATTTTAAATAATATTGTAATACTAATATTTTACATGGAGCGACTGCCTATCTGACCTCCACAACCCAATTACTGGGTATTACGATACCCCTTGATAAGACTGGTTGTCAGTCTTTCGGGCTTCTGACTACCCGTAACGACTGACAAAGATCCACGAATGACAGCCGGGACCAACGGCTTAACGTGCTTTCCGAGACACGGAGGGGTCACAGTATGTAAAATAATAAAGAGAGATGTAAAGATGGTCACCCATCCACAGACCAACCGCGGCAAGCGTAGCTTAACCTGATCTATCGACCTGTGCGGCTGTTATTATTTAGCCACGGGCCCCTCGGCACCTACTATTTTTCGGCACCTACATAATGTACGTAATGATAATGACTGATGAACTTCAACAATACTAAAACATGATTATCACACATAGTAAGTACTAATAACAGTTACCAAATTCGATTGCGAACTAACAACTAACTTTACTCAATAGATACCAGTAAAATTAAAAAGATAATACCTTCAAGTACCAAGATTAGTTATAGTTACGTAGAAAATCGAGCGGACAATGGGTTCAATGTGTGCGTGCTCGTAATGTTGTTGTGTGGCGCTTCAAATACCTAAACTTGAGCGAGTTTAAAATGTGATAGCGTCCTTAAAGTATCCCTTTGTTCCACTTTTCCTTCCTGGTCGTCTGAAATCCTTTCAAGAGACGTCCAGCTCATTCATCTGTCTCTTTTTTCTCTATTTCTCTCTCTCATTTTTAAATATTTCTGCGGTAAATAACGTTCCTAAAGAGGTCGGGGTCGCGTCGCGGCCAGGTGTTCGGCACTCCGCCAACAGATGGCACAATAGTTCCGCTCCAACGTTGTGTTGAGTTGAGATTATCTATATTTCTTAACGCACCCACTGTTTATTGCAGCTAGACGTTAATTTTCTCTCGTATTTCGAAATTAAATGAGATTTTCCCTTTCAATATGTATTTCAGTCTTTTTCATGTGAACATGAAGCCCTAGCCACTTATTCTCTGCTTTGATAGTCTCATTATACACAAACCTCATAAAAATATAAAATGCGTTTTTAGTTTACAGGGTAGCAAGGACATGCGCCACCTGTTACCATGAATTCAGTACATGATTCGAGGAAATTTAAATAATACGTCGGTTATTTTAAAAAAAAACTGCTGTTTCCTACAAAAGTGTATGAAACAGCATTTTTCTTTTAAATAACCGATGAAAAACTTCAACTGTTCAGAATCATGTCCTGAACTCATGGTTGTAATAGGTGACGCGTCGGTATCCCTGCCATCCTGTATATTGCCCTCAAACTTTTGTTATCATGTTTTTCTGAAAGGCCTAAACTCCATGATTCCAAAACGATGTTTAACGATAGTCTATTGTTTAACTGACACCAACAGTAGCCTCCAACCAAGATTACTATCTAAGTTTTGGAATAAAGTCCTAGGGGGGTATGACTTCCTATACAAATCGTGTATATCTATATGAGATTAATAAATATATCATCAAGGTGGGTAGCAGCCTTCACCCGTGTGTATAAATAACTTCATAATACTGCGATCACCAATTTGCTTGCCAACTTGCCAAGTAAATCTAGCTCAGTATATGTGTGTAGGTCCATAAGCCCAGCCACCAGCCACAAATCTACAATATCAGTTGTGTATTATAATAATTAAATCAGATACTTCCTAATAAAGATTAAATGTGAGTTTACAACCAATATTTTCATTTATTTTTAGACAAAAGAAATCCTTCGTAACGACCCACTGAAAGAAAATGTTTATCATTTCATTAGCTAGAGGGCTTTTCCAGTCGTGTAATTAGTATTTATGAACCATAAAATGTAATCTTTGATGTGGTAATTTAATCATATTGACTTATACATTAGTCCAATTTACCTATGTAGCGTATACCTACATATTTCTAACGGCCAGTTTATTCATCAATAATAACAGCTAAAGTAACGTCACAAGAGTCAAAGTAACGGTTAAATTTGTTTCTTAATGTTACTTGAATGAAGAAACACATTTGCCGTAGCATCAGTAAAGGTCAAGTAAAAGTCAATACTTTAACTGATTACCTATTTTAGTTGTTGATGAAGAAACTGGCCGTAAGTCAACATATACAAACAAAGAACACATATATACCTACATACATATATATTTCTACATACATATATTTATACATATATATTACATACAAAGAACATCGACCTATAATAAAACGGTCGTTAAAAGCAGACAGCAAAAAAAAACCATTTATTTTATCCCAAGCCAGTTTTATTTTCAGCTCCACAGTTGTAGGTTTTAATGACGTTATATTTTCATATCTCGTACGTTGTGCTTACGTAAAGTAGCGATTAGAGAATACCGTCAAGGGTGAGAGATAAAAACAAATCGCTTTAAAACGGGACGGATCTTCCGATGAGGCTTCTTCGCAATGTGCCCTTCGCACCTTCAATGGTCACAAAGATAATTCAAGATACCATTTCACGATCTTTATACGATCCACATAAAACGAATCATAAGCTAATAGTTACAAATGACCACAATAATAACGTAATAAAGTTGGTTTTACCTTAGATTACGACGTAATATTATTTTCGGTTGACTTATGAGCAGCTAATGAATATGGAGACATGACAAATTATAGAATCTCTTCATCTAATGACCGCCTTAGTATGAATATAACAAGACGTATGAATTAATGATGTTTTAGCGAGACATATTACCGAGAGTCGGCTTAACTAAGTAGAGGATTTTTCAACTGTACAAGTTTGAATTCAGCAGCACATTCCAAAAATATGAAATCGTAATTTTTGTTAACTTGTTTCAAGTTGACGAGAATTACAAAAGTTCCTTTCCATTTCAGGTGACGTACATCAATCAAACCGAATTTATTACTACGAGGCGTATTGTTGAATTTTGATACACGATTTTTGGATTTACAAACGTTTTAGAGAGCGCGAAAAATGTTGGAATTTGTTCTTACTAAGGGCGTTTAAAGATAAGTGTTTTGTGATGAGTCGACACCAGCTGCGCGTACCGGAGGTGCGCGTAAGTGGTGCGCCGGCGCAGGAGGAGGACGACCCCCCCACCGCGCTACACCCATTCGCGCTCACGCTTGCATCTATACCGAGAAGAAGACACTCTTGGATATGTGGGTAAGTGAATGAGATGTGGATGATGCTTCATTTTTATTTATGACTAGGTTTTATCGGTGATCCTGCTGCACTACGTCATGGAGAATCTTGAAGAAGTTTTCTTTTTTTTTTTCAATTTAAAATGTATGAATGAGAAAGTTATGTTCAACCCTTGAACATGTAGTTATGTTATATTTAATTACCTAGTAATTAACTATATGAAAATTAAGTTACATTTTAACAAAAACCTAACCACGAAAATGCGTAAGCTTTACATTTTCCTCAACTTTCTAACTTAGCATTATTCTAAGAGGCTAAAATTTTACTTAAACTTTGTGCAAACTTTTGACATCTTTCGAACAGGTAATTAAGTTATTTTATTAATTAACACGTTAACTGAATATAAATAGATTATGCGGTAATCTTATAAAAGATAAATATAGATTGTATGAGCTGATTATCGTTCCAGGGAAGTCTTAAAAGTCGCCTGAAGGTGTGCACGGCAGTGAGTGGGTTATCCGTTTGTCAATGTATTGAACTTCAAAAGTAACTTTATTTATAAAAAATATTATGTAATTGACTGCTGGCACAGCTGTTAAGAATCAAAGATAAAAAGCTAGACGCATAAATAAATCTAATAGCTATTCCTTATATTTTGATAACAGAACCCCATTCCGTCTCTCAATTTATTTTTATTATTCATATTTCTCGCGTACAAACACACTTAGATTAGTTTCGCTTTATACCTACAGCAAAACAATGTAGCCCGAGTGTCGTGTCTCTCGTCTATATTGAAAGATATTTTCAGCAGTGAGTGGCTATCTGTAAGACAAATATCAGTTAATATTCATGAGGGGCTCTGGCGATGGTTTGTCCCAGGCATTAGCACAACAATGACTGCCACGTAAACGCTCATCCGAGCTAACCTCGACTATTGTACTGAGATCACTGTCTTCAACGGTTTTTGTATTCCATTATACCCGTCGACGCTTTCACTAGAGTAGTCCCATGAATCATTATAATACAGTCGCCATCTTCTCCCCAAATTGCCTCCCCCGCTACATAACTTTATTATTCATCGAATACTTACTGGTCTTTATTGAAAAGCAGACGATAAATTTCAAAAACGTTACATACAAGTTATCTACAGAAACTGCGCATTGGCGAAGGAAAGCCACGAAAAAATTTAGGTTTTTTCCTTTCTTTCGTCTGTCAGTGATATTTCATCACGACATTAGACGGCACATTGAAGGAAGCCATTAATCTAACATTGGCAGCGCTTATACGACGTACTTCGACGCTTTATCCAATATCAAAATATTTGTTTGGCGAATATAGCGCATTATTAATATAACATTTTGTAGAAAACGGTTGCGGCTACCTATTAATATACCTGTGGTTTTAGATATAAATATCCCTGAATTTAAATGTTCACGAAATTGCGCAGATCTGTTTTGTTTTGCCTATTCGGGATGGAGCAGGGTGAAGTAAATCTGTTAGTTACTGAGAACCTATTGTGACAGTAGCTATGTGTGTGGAGTTAATCAATACGCTCACGGGGAAATAGCTCAATCTGGAAGCAGGAAATAGTTCCAATTAAACACGGCTTTGATGTCTGATTGCTCTCTGTGCTAGCTCGAATGAGAACGTGGGGGAAAAAATCTATAACCTTTAATGAAGCCTGTCTTTTGTCTCCTATGAACCTATTAAATACTTAAAGCAAATTGAATGGAAATAAATAACGTAAAAGAGGAAACTGAACATTCAGGGGTTGTGTTTTCAATTTCCTGTAAAAAGTTTCGTAATTCGATAAGAGCGTTCTTTTTATTGTGCAAGTTCCGTCCGCGTCGGCGCTAGCTTCGGTACATTTCACGTAATTACATCGAGAACATTAAAATTACTGCTGTATTTAAACTTTTTCAGTTTATTTCATGGATATTGCGAATGCTATCAATATAAGCGCAACTAGTATTCTTTACAAATTCTTAAAGGATTTCTTCTACTGAAAATACGAGGAGTATTTTTGTAGAATTAATCCTAGAATTTATAAATACAGTGACTTGTCATAATTTTCAAGAAATTTATTGTAAATCACATAACATGATAGATAAATAGAATACTCTTTTTTGTGTACACCATACAAATTACAGATTTATGTATTTGGGGCATTCTTCGCCCAGTAAACTATTAACAAAGCAGGAACAGGAATTATTAATGAATTTCCAAGTCCCATCAATACCTACCTTTCCACTACTACCTTGAGTTACTATTTTGTCGTATGATTTGCATACGTATGTGAATTAGTTCGGAACAGTGAGTCGAAGTTGTAGCTCTTGTGCACCAATGTGAACAAAACTGTCACACACAAGCACGGAAAGTTTATTACGGTACGGAATTTGGTAAATGTGCATGTCCGGTTTCAATTATGTCCTTATAAATTCTGTTTGGAGCCAACTTTGCGTTAAGGGTACAACCCGCAACATAAGTCTGTTAAAAAATAAATATTTTGCTCAACAACAAAGATTGAAAAGACGAAAGTGTGAAGTTTTCTAAATCTTTATAAGTTTTCTAAATTATTGAGCAAATTATTTTATTTTTATTGGAACAAAAGTAAAACTTTGAGAACATTAACTGTCAGATATATGAAATAAAAAAAATCAAATGATGTGGAAAAGTAGCAGTGTTAAACGACTTCTTTTGCTGACCGTACATGAAACATTACATGTCTTGAAAAACTTTCAAGCGCTGTTAAGTTTTATCGTTGCTTAGCTCCTAGCCACTGACAACAACTTTGTTAATGAAGCCGTTAGGCTATACACACTCATATATATCTAGAAAATTATTTTCTACAAAGTAACAGGGATTTTTACTGAGGAGCTTAGCTCGCGGTGAGTTGGGACCGACCTTAGGGTTGCGCCCTTTCATCGCTTTTGTCTCAGTCTCTTCAGTGTGAACTCAAAGGCTTGTCGTTGAAGTAGTCTCCGTCGACCAGCAGACCAATTGCGTGACACACTTGCAAAGCTTTTATTTTGATAATGACTTATACGGTAGTTAGATAATTAAATAGTTTTTGTTACTTTTTAATAATTACTAGATAATATTTACATAATATAAGCTAATAGACTTAATATAATAAATAATATTATGTCCATGTATAAAAAAAGGGGGAAAGATTCATAGAGCAGCAAAAAATTCGTCCGCATCGCGGTCAACAGGAAAAGTGCCCAAAAGGTTGATTTGCTTATTCTTTGGCCAAAAAATAGGCCAGCCCTCTGGTCACGTGAAAAGTCGACCAACCGCTTGGCGATATCTCGAAAAAACTAATATGGTCGAAAAACGTCGTATGTTTTCAAAGGCCGTCCAGTTTGCCGCCAGGCCAGGCCAATAGATCAATTGCCAAAAAATACGTGTTTGTGTTTCACAATAAAGTTGCGGGTCAGTTTTAGACAAAAACAAAGGACTGGAAAGCCATAAATTTTCAGTACATATTCTGGCAAATGTACAATCTTATGTGATGATACTATTATAAGTACAATATGTTTCCAGTTTCGCGAAAATAGGTCTGTGTTTCGGCTTTCGTCCAAAACGGTACTTGTTGCGATGTAAATTAAATTCAGTGGGTAGGTACTTTTGTTACTGATATGATAGAGTTTCAAATATCTACCACACGAACACTATTCCTATAACAATTCTATTACAATAACTAAGTAATTATTGCTGAGCATCTCTCTGAAACTTAATCTAGTTAATATTAATTTGAACGTTGGATATATTCTTGTTCGCTACTCAAAGGCTTATTCTATCAAAATGGAGCTGCTACTTGTCTTATCTTTGAGGTGCCAGTTACGAGTTAATAGCGTTTCCTTTTCAAAAATTAACATCAAAATGAAGGTAAAATAAGCTTAATGTTCAGAAGGTTTTACAAGCTCATAGCGTAATTTAACGGGTTTTCTTCATCCGTTTCAGCTCTTGAAGATTTAATGCATTTAGAGAATTTGTGAAATTTTAAGACGGTGCTGTACGAGGTAATTCCTAAGATAATCCAACCTAAACATCAATATCAATAGCACGGTAAACTAGCAAGAGTCCAGTCAAGCGAAATCTTTTATCGGAAAGTTTATCCAGTTTAATTCAACTGCCTAACTTGTGCCATTCATTCTACTCTGAAAATGATCCCGTCTGAAGAACTAAGTGGATTATCCGCATATATACACACAAAGTGTCATTATCCTGATCAAAGCTGACCATCTGATTGCATTAAGTCCACATAAGCAGCGCATCTCGCGTGTCCAAGAATAAAGAAAATGTCACTCGAAAACTTTGTACTCTTAGGTACTTGTCTACTTATATTGGAATTACCTTCGTGCTCTTTATGATTCTTTTTCCTCTTGGGTAATGCACATAAATGTGCCGCTGTGAGAACTAAGAGGGTAGTAGCACCTCTTTACTTTCCCTGCACGTTCCTAAAATATTTTACTTTTGTATGAATTATGTAAAGCCTTTCGTTATGTACTTCGCCTTTAAGATAGAGTTTTACTTAGGAAAAGATACGTGACCACTGAAATTATTACTATACCGCACGGCGTTTATTATGAACTAGCTGCGCCCCGCGGTTTCGCCTGCGTAAATGTCGATCCCGTGGGAATATCGGGATAAAAAGTAGCCTATATGTTAGTCCAGGGTGTCAGCTACCTCCATACAAAATTTTATCAAAATTGGTCTAGCCACCTATAAACACACACACCCCCTCACAAACTTTCGCCTTTATAATATTAGTGTGATAAAACGTAGCCTGTGCTCTTAGTATTGATAGATTGGTCATATTTTGGCTAATTATTTTTCGGAGCTAGAGTTCGTGTCAAATAAAATCTAAAGGGTTTCTTATTTAAAATAATAACGATAATAACCGACTAGGGTTTGGTGTTGAATTTCCTAAATATTCATATGAGTCGTGTGTGGTAGCTCATTGGGCTACTCCTGTAAGTACCCACATTTTAATTCACTTACCTGAACCACCCACTTCAGGCCCGCTTTACGACTTTACGCCTGCCTTGTTAGTGCTACAATATATTCAATTGTCTTGCCGTATTCCGGCCTCCCGGCCCCCACTCAGTTTAATTTGTTTACTTATTTTCATTAATTTTATTCCGCCAACAAGTTACCACAGACAATAAAGTGTAGGTAATTTAACGTCGAGAGAATTAACTTTATAGATCGTAAATTGTTGGTTCTGTTTATCGTCAATAGATGACCTTTCATATCACACACAAAGCAAAGTCTAGAAAATAACTTTATCTACTGTTTAACTTGTAAAGGTTCTGCGAAAGTTATTGACAGTCTCGTAAAATTATTTATTCTGTTGAGAAAATATTAATATATCAGAGAGCAAACTCATTTATAAAGAGTGGTTGAGCAGGAAAGTGTCATCAATCAACTGAGGGTGCATTGTCTTTTATGTAATGACGCTTATAAACTCGCTATATTTATAATTTAATTTAAATTACAACACAATTTGAGGATTAAGTTACTTTCTATTCGTCGACGATATGGCGTTAGCTCTGCTCACAACATTGTGACGAGATAAATATTACGTGGAATTTAAAGCAGCATTTATATTCCAACCATGAAATAGGTAGGATTTTGTTTTTGTTTCTGCAATCCTGTTACAGTATTTACTGGTTAATGTAATAGGTAAGTATTGTTACTGGTAGGTAAGTAAATAAGGTTAGGAGATTGGATTCACTCAATCGCGTTTATTTGATAGGCCGAATCAGATGAATTCGTGATTAGTTAGCTTAAAAAGCTTCTGATATCTTATTATGTGAATAGGTCAACATATTTATCAGAATTTGTTAGTCATTTGTCAAGGCGCCCGACGCTGTCTTCGATTGTTAAAACCGACGAAGTTCGTGAAAAACGCTCTGCGAAAAAAGTGCAAATTGTTGGCAAGTAAATTGTACACAAAATAAAGTGCTTCCCTTATCCACGAGTATCTACAAAGGCATAATAAAACTAAGTGCACATAATATTTGGTTGCCAATCTTTTAATCATCGTCTAGCAAGATGGGCTTTTACGATATTCCACTTTGGCAACAGTGAAGTTATAGTCACAGTTGTGTACAGACGCCAGCACATCAACTTACTACAATCTCTCAATTTTTTTAATAGATTTTCATCTTTATCGCTAAAGCATAAGGTTCAAAGTTGATTGGGAAAATTTGACAGTTTCGGGTAGCTTGATGTGCTGGCGACCGTACATAGCATTTGAACAATATCATTTCCGTTATATCGCGCAATAAGTGATACATAAATTACAGGTACGCATATTAAGTGTGACAGTGCGTGAATCTTCAAAGATTCGGTTTAGCACACGGCGACATATTTGAAACTCTGCCACGAGTTATTCTCGTCCCCGGTCGCGCGTAAACACCGACACGAAGACGATATTAGATATTATTATATCTTCCATTAATAAACTAAGGGACAATTATAACCTTTTCTGGAATTCAAATAAATGCTTCGAAATTTAGTAGGTTGGATATAAAACAGTTGTGCTATTAACAAGTCGAACACCAATGCCGATTTAGAGTGGCTCCATTCGTCGTTCACCGAATTTCTGAAACTTCATTCTGAGTTGTATGTAACTTCCAACGTAATTCTCGCAAAGTTTCTTAAAGGCGTTATACTAACTCGACAATTTCAAAGAAGATCGCTAACCGGCACAATAAAAACATTTCACGTTGAATTCAAATAATAGAGTTTGATACGAAGTTGTGAATCTCATTTCAATATATGTGAATTGGGAATATTTGGAACTATTCAATATTTCAGATGCCAATTAAACTAAAACTATCAAACAATATATTTAAGCACTTTGATGAAACTCCTGTTGTTATACATATAAAGTTTATACTGTTGGTGCTTACATTGCAAACTGAAACAAGTTTGTTCGGTCGAAGCTGAAACGTAAGCTCTCGTGCGTAGGTACCTAAATCACAGCTTCTTACATATGAGTATTAAAAAAATATGACATAAGTGCTTCTGTAAATATATTACACCGATCACACAATGAAGAACAGAGATAAATTTTAAGAAATAGAAAAACATTTGCACGGAATTTTCGTCGCTTACCTCATGAGTCATAAGTATCAACGACAGTGAGTAATGTGGTCTATATTTTTGGGAAAAATATTGTAAGTAAGGCAGGTACCTACATGTCATCGGCATCGCGACAATATGCTGGTCGTGGAGTAAAGTGGCGCTTGGATGTAAGATGTGACCGTTTACGCGCCAAGACGCACGCGCAGTCCACGCCTCGCCTCGACCAATATAAACGTCGATCGAAATTAAAACATAACGAGAAAGTATGCGCGGGACTTTATCTTAATACAGATGTATTCCAAACATCTGAAATTGCGCATTTCGTGGTTGTGACCTCGTGGAGTGAGTGCACTTTGTGAACACATGTGACGTGATACTGTGATCGTGCTTTTGTTCTCTGTGATAATGATAATGCTGTGATAGAAAAGTTTTTTGTGGTATGCATATAATGGTAACGTAGTAAAACAACTTTTGGCAACACACTCGTGGGAATATTTATTAATTTCTGTAGGTTTATTCAAGAATATTATTCAATGAAAGTAATTGAGTCTTTGCGATAGTAATACTTAGAACCATTTAAAATAAGAATTGAGTAATGCTGCCTTTAAATACGTGTTACGATTACTCGACAATTAATCCCATAATGTGTTTGATTATTGAATCTACGAATATTACATACCTTCAATTAATGAACTAGAGCCGCAAATATTAACAGGAATGGAATAGAATATTATTGATAAACCTCTAACCGTAAGACGGTTATCTTTATTGACCGACCACTTCATTCTAGGGTATAGGCATAAAGCCCATTTACGTGGCCACACATGGCCTTCGGCTAATAACAAAGAAAGGTGACAGTGAATGTCAACCTTTATAGCACAATTCTGTTTTATGTTTTTTCTCCAGAACTTTTGACCAACACTTTTTTGTATATACTTTGGCATTAAATTACTTCTTCTTTAGCCGACTTCAAAAAAAGGAGGAGGTTATCAATTCGGTTGAATATTTTTTTTTGTTTCCTCAGAACTCCGTTATTTATAAGCCGATTTGCAAAGTTTTTTTTTTATTTGAAAGGATATACTTTCAGATTGGTCCCATAGGAAATTTCATCAAAATCGGTTAGGAGTTTGTTTTTTTTTTAAACAATATTACTGTTAAAAATTCAAGTAAACGAAATTGTGTCGTTTGCTTTCCTATGACTTTTCAGTAGTGGAGTGGAATTGTTATCTAAATATTAGCCACAATGCATCCCGCATTGTGGCTACGAGTGCCGTATTTTTACATAATAACCGACTTCAAAAAGGAGGAGGTTTTCAATTGACTGTATTTTTTTTTTATTATTTTATTAAAGGATAGGGTATGCCTCACGGGTCACGGGTCTCATATAAATTTTGTTAACTTTGCTTGGGTAAGTTTTGAGTTAGCTTCAATAATACGTATTTTTGCCACTTGTTTATATTGATGTTATAATAACTTCCTGTCACTGATAATTACATAGCATATACGATATTGTGCGGGGTAAGTACAACTTAAAAGAGAAAAATAGAAAAAATATTACAAAAAAAAACAACCGACTCCCAAAAAGACACTACAATGTGAAAAGTAACTTTAATTTCGAAAGTCGATGGCAAACAACGAAGATGTGAACCCATCGACACTTTGTAGTCTTTTTTGGAAGTCGGTTGTTTTTTTAAGTTTTTTTTAATAGGTAAGTACACTTTTTGTTGTAAAGTAAGCCCTGACAGATGAATAATACAATAATGACTTATCTATTCTGTGGAAACTTATGTAGAAAGCCATTATTTAGGTAGGATACCTACCTTAGTAGAAATACGTTTTCGCAAACATTTAAAAAATGTGATAGTGTTCCACAGTCTGTTAAAAATGTTTCAAAAACGATGTCAACTTGGATGACTAACTTTGCCTTTTAAAAGGCAATAAAACTTCATGTATTCAGTTATATTTCTCCGAACACAAAGGCGTATGAAAATTGCCTCAATTTTTCGCAGTGCAAAACAATGGTCGGAAAATGCTTGCCAATTTATTAACCGAAATCTACTGATTGAAAAAGTTTAACGAGAACAAGTGACCATAAATTTAATAGACAATTCGGAAATATGTCTCGTAAATCACTACTGGACATGGGTCCCCATTCCCCAAACGGAGTTGGGGAATGGGAAATTGTCATGCTTACGACTCCAGGCTGATTGGTGACAGCAGTTCGTTATTATTATCAGACAAAGGGATATTGCCTTGACCTTGACATGTCCTTGTGACAAAATCCCTTCCGTTTTCACTTGAATGATGCCCACTAGAGAAATGACGGGTCATGTGTTCCACGCTGAAGTTCACAAAAAAAATATTACCTACTCATTTCCTAAAAAAAATGTTGGTCACATTTATTTAGTTAGGTTTATTTACATTAGGTACCTACATTTACATGTAGCTAAGCGCCTTTTCTGCCGAAGGGTTTGGCAATTTGGGATAACACCGAACATTTGAAAGCTGGGTATAGTAGGTCCCTAATAATAGGGGGCGAACTCATTACCATTAACGCGAAGTAATTTAAATTACTGCCGAAATTATCAGTTAAGTTTGACAGGCAATTTACTGTATAGCGAATAAGCTTTATAGCCCAGCCACAGCCCAGCTCTCCGTATATCAGACAGTATCTTAATTGCACAACACACTATCAATCACAATCTGAATCATTTTAAAGGCTATTGCTTATCCATTGTCTCGTACGTTCGGAAAATTTGTCTGCTCAGCAACGTAAATAACGCAATGAATGTTATTGAACTGTCAAAATGAAAGTCATTGCTACTGCTAGTGCGTTACGCAATTACCTCGCAAATAATTTATTGGTCGCTTAGTTCAACCACTTATGAAACAATAGACTTTTAATACGCTCAGTAGGTAATTACCTTACTAGATAGGCGTATATGTTTGTTTTAATAGGATAACCACCAAATATAACATCCAAATCAAGAAACAAATTGACCATTGTTGTGTAAACCCTTTCTGTCAGCGAAAACAACTATTCTTCTTTTACAAGATTAGCTGCTTCATAACTATGTTTATGCCTATTTGTTGCTATCATACTATATTTTATTTGTTGTGCAGTGATAGAGGCCGCGACTTACGAGTTGTAGGTCGGAGGTTCGAACCCTGACTGGCGCTTTAGTTTCTGTAAATTATTTTATCACCACTGCTCTCAAAACTGTGTAGGAAAACATCGTGAGGAAACCAGCCAGTTTTAGAACCAAATATTCAAAGACATCTCATCATGTGACATCTACCGACCCGCACTGGGCCCGCGTGGTCGACTCCCTCTCACCGAGAGGACGCCTGTGTCCCAGCAGTGGGAACATTATAGGCTGATTATGCTATTTGTAGCTAAGATTAATGTGACGTACCTACTGTTACAATGTCCAATACAATATGTGTCCTAATTACGTTAATAATAATTGATAAACTGATCATTATTTTCTTATTGTTAATTAGTTTCTCTTGTGACGTAGCTAATGATAGTCTGCAGGGCGTGCGATTCTCCATACAAATGTATTCCCCTTTTTTCTTCCTGAATAATGCCTCTAGAGCAAAATATTTATTTTTTCATAAAATCAAGGTCTGCTGTAAACACGTCCCTGTCATTTTATTTTTCTGAGCAACTAATTAAAAAAGAAAATATGACCCTCTAAAAATTTCCAAAAATGCAATATTTTTACCGCGCCGCCGTGATTATAGAACTACCAGACAAATTAGAAAAGTTTTTAACATAAAAAATTGATAGGAACCTAAACATACTCTTGCTTAAAATGTTAGTGTAAAAATAATATATATGCTAATATTTAAAATAATAATAATATGTACATTTAGGTATATGGAAAAATAAGCAAAATAATCATAGGGCATCAAAAAATTCGTCCGCATCGCTGTCAACAGGAACAGTGCCCAAAAGGCTGGCAGCATTGCCACGTTGTATGGCAAGAATATCTTTGGCCAAGAAGTAGGCCAGCCCTTTGGTCACAAAAAATAATTGAATCGGCTCAGTTTTCGAGGAGAAAGCTGTCCCTATCACACACTACGAGAGCAGACTTGAGGTAAGGTGACGGCAATAGTTTCTTCAATTACTTATTTTTTCAAACTCGCAGGCCCCGTCCCTCTTAAACTGTGTTCTGATTTCTGATTAAGAACACAAATACAACTTTAGTACTAGCTTCTGCCTGTGACTTCATCCGCGTATATGACACACACACACTCACAGTACGGGTAGGCAGAAACCCAAGTGTGACAACCAGTCTTACCAAGGGGTATCGTGTTGCCCAGTAACTGTATTGTGGAGGTCAGATAGGCAGTCGCTCCTTGTAAAATACTGTTATTCAGCTGCATCCAGTTAGACTGGAAGGCGACCCCAACATAGTTGGAAAAAGGCTAGGCAGATTGGTTTTTGACTCTGCAATAGTTTCCCATTAGAGAATGAACCTTCGGAATCGGATGAGTAGTTCTGAAGATTACCCCCTACATACAAACTGACAAATTTTACTTATTATTAGTATAGAATAAATGCAATACTAGACTTTAGTTCGATGACTTTTAGAAGTATGATAAGCAACTTTGATCTCCTCTTAGATAGATAAAAGTTACGATAAGCACCTAGAAAGTTTTAATTGAAGTTTGTACAACATAAGGACATTATGGACTGTACCAAGTTTTAATAGTCTGAACATACGTGTAGTGAGCGAAAGATAGTCATTCTTTCTCTGTTCTTCATTTGTAAATGATAGATACCCCAACACCAAGGTTTTTGTTTAGTTAACCTACTAATTATAATTACGTCTCTCCGTACCCGAGCTTACGTCTCTTCGTCCATCCTTGCCCCTCTCACCCCTCCGGCCTGCCTGTTGCACCATCAACCAGCGGTCGGTGAGCCGTAAGCGCGGCGTCGTCGCCTAGCAGTAGCCGAATCGACGTATCGGAGCTTCTGATCCGCTTTGGTTACGTGCTTAAGTTAGGTTGACGCCTGTTTGACGGCGAGGCGAAAGGCGATACGACGCCGATCCCTTTCCGATTTGATACGTGTGCTGTGACCTTAACCCGCAAATGCTTAACCCGTTTATTGATAAAGTAGTCCCACTTTCCTGAGAAAATATTTGTAAGGTGCTTGAAAGATCCTAAACACCATTTAATCATGACGCTACCTATCCGAAAACATTTACTGCGAAAACACACAATGAACATGGTTGAGCACATCACCACGTTTTGGTAGTAGATCGTGGTCCGTTTTCGGACCACTGAAAATCAGCGCTATGCTATGAGTAGGTATAGCATCATGCTGAGTGGAAGCCTTTTTCATCATAGTCACGACGTGCAACTGCCGACTATTTCTGTTCCGTGCTCGTAGATCTATTTTGTATGCACCTGTTTCTGTAACAGTTTCTTTCTTCTTCCAAACTATTTAATTCTGACAATGCTAATTGCTTATTTTAAAGCTATGACATTAATCTAAAGTTGAGTTTTCCTTAGTTTACGAACCTACATAATGTATTTGTTTTCTTTGCGGTCGGCGGTCGGCGGGTTATTTCATAAATATGAAATTATTTTCCTTTGAATATTATGTTAGAGAAATAATGATTTTTGTACAGTGATTCAAATTTACCATTCGAAGCTACTAACTTACTTAGTCAGGCTGTACCCAAGTAAAAGTATAAATCGTATCTAAGACGACTTATATTGTCTTGAAAGAGAACCTTATCTATTGTAAATTAAGGCCTAGATTTGACCTTTGATTTTCAACTGGCATTAATTTATTTAGGTGGCAAGAGATACATTTAGGCTTTAGGATTTAAGGACTATTCTACCACCTCCGGATAAGTTCTGGCTAATTTATCTGACAGACAATAGATTAAAAAAAAAACATTGTTTTCTCCATTTTTACACTTTTTTTTACTTGTGCTGGGTCGTTCTTATACGAAGGCTTGAGGGTGATGAAACAGGAGCTTAATGACAAACAACCCGCAGGACTTATTTACCAACTCTTTAAACGGGACGAACCATATATCCGTGGGACGAACAGAACTGACTGAGTGATTCTGAGAGTCAAACAAACTGCAAGTAATACTTACATACTTACAAGTAATGCTACTTAGTACTATAGCACTCAAAGGATTTGGTGCCAGAATCCATTTGTCAAACAAAACGTCGTAATGGTTGAACGTTTTTAAATGATGCCTACTTAGCAGAATTTTCCCTAGATTATAAATATGTAGGTATTGCAGTTTATGTAAGAGGATTAATTATTATCTATATTGTCGTCATCATATTTTTAGGACTTGCCTAAGTATAAAAGAGAATATCGTTTTAAAAAGACTGAAATAATAAAATGCGTAATGAGGCAGTCAACATTTTAAGAAAATTGATGATTTTTTTGAGTACTATGAATCAAAATAACATTTTTATCTCATTTAGCTGTCATTACCTAAATGTATTTTCGGCATTGCTGCCAAATTACAGTATTTTGCACTCGTAAGTAATTTGAACTTCGGTCAACGACTTTTCAGAGGTTAGATCGATGAATGATAAATATAATGAATCGCACTTCTTTTCTTATGAATTGCAACTAAGTTATTATTTACCAATAGTCAAACAAGGTTATTTTATTATGATGGGATGGGATGGACTATACCTACTATTGAAATATAAAAACCGTCTTGGCAATATTTGCCCTTAAATAGTTTTAAAATTTTTTTGCATAATAAAACAACCGATTTCCAAAATAAAACACTAGAACTAAAACTACAACACTAGAAACTTTAATTTCGGAATTCGGTGTCAAAAAACGAAAATGGACCTTCCGAAATTAAAGTTATTTTTCACTTTGTAGTTTTTTTTTTTTGGAAGTCGGTTATGTGTTTTTGTAAAAATGTTTTTATTTTTCACTTTTTAGTTGTACCTACCCCACACAAATTCATATAACACTACTGGCTATGTAAATATTAGTGACAGGAAGTTATTAAAACATCATCAATAAAAACTCAGTGGTAAAAAATCGTATTATTGAAGCTAACTCAAAAGCTACCAAGACAAAGTTAACAAAATTTATATGGGACCACCCCTGAGGCAAACCTTATCCATTAAAAAATAATTTTGCACATCGGCTTATAAATAACGAAGTTCTGAGGTAAAAAACATTTAAAAAATGGTTGCCTGTAAAGTCGGTTTTACGGGCGAAGATTTTACGTGACAACGTCTTTCTCTCTCTCGTTCGGTGACTCATCGTAACGTTACCGAGCGTTACACTTTTTCATAAGTGACTCCCAGCCGCAACCTAATTTAAGACGTTGTCACGTCAAAAAAAAAAACAAATTGAGAACCTCCTTTTTTTAAGTCGGTTTAAAATTACACTACAGTCCGGCCGTCGAGAGAATATGTTCTTGATACCTGTCATTTTCTTACAAACGAATACGTGTTTGGCAAATTTGCTATTTGCTGACAGGTGTCAGGCACGTATTCTCTCGACGGCCGGGCTGTACCCTAGCATTTTCCAAGAATGTAACGATGTTCGAGTCTCACTCCATTTTGACATTTTCGGGTTCAAATCATACTCCGAACCTACTGAGAAAAGCCTGATCGAAAAGTTCATTAACACTTTTCCCACTTAGGAATCACCCCACTTCCCCATTACTGGCAAAACATGGGTGTACCCAACACCTCCTGCCTTTCCATTTCAGGAATACAGGCATTATGTTAGGTTTGTTTTGACTTGTGTTAAACCTAAACACCTACAAACTTAAACCTAAACTTGTGTAAACTTACCAACTGCGTGGTAGGAATGCACGCAGGTGTGCCAATAATAACAACATGCAATAATAAAGACGTTTGCCAAGCTTGGTGATTCTCTTCAGGGTTGTTCATCGTAATATAGAAAAGTCCGCATTTTAGCAATAAACGTTCTCGAGATTTATATTAGTATTCACCAGGATTTAACAGTAAGCCTTAACAAAAGCATGTTATTATGGCTTTTTTTTTTGGGTGGGAAATCATCTAATGACCCCTCCCGCTCTGGGCGGAGCGGAAGGGAGTTTCAGACTCTTACTGACTAAAACCCACCCGTGTTCCTTCAGTTGCCTGTGCCAGGGGCCACGGTATCTCTTTCGAACAACCCGCGACCCTGGCGGGCATCGGCTCTAGCGCCCTTACTGGAGGGCGAGCTGCCCATTGCTCACCGTCCGCAAGCCCGCGCCTACGGTAGTCGGGAATCGGCTGTTGACTCCCGACGCCCGGGGCGTCTATTATGACATATCTATTTAAAGGTAGAAGTCTAGGAGAATCCTTTTCTAAAGCCGCATATACTTAGTCTGTCAATATATCGAGATAAAAGTAAATCTTTATCCTCAAGCTGGAAACACGTTCTCAATAAAGTGACACTTCTATCTTCTAGTTTACAATAACAAATACTTAAGCCAAAAATTATAAACGACACTTAGCACGTGCTTTGACTTAGTTATTTTTTTTTCTTCCTTCTTTGGCAACGGAGCCGATGACGACTATTCTGCCAGCAGCGTCATGTGGTGATGACAATACAGCAAGGTGAGCCGTCGATTGGCTTCATTATGTTCCCATCTCTTCTTGCACTTGTAGTCTGACAGTTGTGTGACAGTGACCGGAATAACTCTTAGCCAAAGAAGGTATAACGTGCTAAGTAAAGTTAAGGGCGCGTTCCCACTATGTCGTTACGATTAATTTATCGTTGGACGACTGTCGTATCTAGCTGTTCCCATTGGATCGTGACGACATTTTTATTGTTCACGGCAGTCGTCTTGTCGTTTGTGTGATACGTACGATATAATAATATAGTCGCAATAACGACACATGATTTGTCGTCACCATAAGTCGTGACGTTTGTTTTATCGTTTTACGTTCTGTCGTGCTAGCCGTTCCCATTGACTTGACAATCTTTCGTCACTGCAAAAAAAAGTCGTGGACGACAGTTAATCGTGTAGTCCTTTATCTGAACACCTCCATTTAAAGACACAAGCCACGTCGCTTTAAACAACTCGATAATCTGTCGTCACAACATAGTGGGAACGGGGCCTTATATGTACATACTTACATCTGTGCCTCAGAGAACCCTTTATCTATTTACATACGTACAAAAAAGGGTCCTTACACAAAAAACGTGCTTTGACGTCGGTATTACTTACCTAAGTGCAAAAATAAACTTTAGACGGGTGACAGTCAAGCTAGCAATGTTGAATTATAAATTAGCATCTTCATTACTTGTTAATACACAAGTACCTTATCTAGTTCCTAATCTAGTGAGGGAAAATTGTTAATCAAATTAACAGTACTTAAATTAAAAAAAAAAACCTACTGACTTTACTTGAAATTGCAAAAGTCACTTTCTACTATTTACTGCTTACTTTTTTCTGCTGTCTATACAATTTGTCCAAAAACAGTCTCAATGTAAGTATTCACTGTAAAATGTAACCATAATGTAACAATAGTTTATTTACGAAGTCGGGCTTACATCTCGTTCCGAAATGAAACGACCTCTCTGGGGAACAAACTAATATGTTTTGGGACCTATTTCTCGTAGAATTTCCTGTAATCAAAGACTGTATATTTTAATATTAAAATAAACATAAGACTATGAATATTAATGTTGTTTCTGTATCATATAGAGTATCTAATAATAGGTGAAGACGAGATACCTACTTATTATAATAATTTAGCAATGTAGAAGGTAATATTATCAGCTTTAAGTAAAACTTAGGTACAACCCAATTAATTTTCTGTTTTCTACGAAAATCTAAACATTAGGTACCTACTTATTTCGTAAGAAATTGCACAAAGGATTCTTTATTAAAAGTTGTTAAATTAATTTGACCACAATATTTGTTTTTTATAGAAAGTGAAACGTTGTCGTTATTGAAATTATGAAAATTAAGATGTTTTGGACTGTGGTTTTCAAAGTTTTCATATTTAACTTCTATTTCCATCACTTACCAACATATTGCTTTAACTTTATTTCAATAAGGTTATCGTTATTCACTGTTGTTAAGTCTCTACATACCAAAATACGTTATTTGCTTCTGAATGAGTTACCATACCACAAAATACTTTTCTACAACCCAAGTTTCTTGCAAGCAGAGTTATAAAATGTGACGCGTTTTAAAACAGCGACATCTAGACTTCAGTGCCAGCACCTCTTGTCCTCGAAACAAACTAAGGGACGATGTTGCCAATCGCAGAGACAGACGAGAGCGCCACCGCGGGAATATCGATGAACGCACGCCACCGGCGAACCCGCGACCGCGTCGTCACGGCTGAAATGCGCGCCGTGCGACGCCGGCGGGGTTGGACCGTAGTGGGCTCGGAAACTAGGTAAGTGCGAGCTCCGCCACTAGATGACGCTTTACCCAATTTCCGCATGTAAGAAAAAATTATGTAGGAAAATATTTTTCTTACAACCTAAGTATAAAATTATGTCGAAAATCTGAAATTATTCACAGTACTAAAATATAACAAAAAAACAAAAAAAAATGTTTCTACAAAGATTCTAAGAGGACAAAAATAGTAACAAAATGGAGCCCACAAGCTCAATTAACTTTTGGTTGTTTATAAATAAAGCTAGCTTAGTATAAAACGAGGCGTGAGATAAATACATCGTTCTTCTCTATCAACGTCCGACTTTATCTTGAAGCAACTTTGGGTAGCGCCGTAATTGGCAATTAGGTGAGCCCCTGGGGCATGTTGAGCACACTACAGCAGTTTCATCCGCTAAATGTTTATTTGAAAAAGTTTTACATCGCGTGAATAAGTAGCCTGGATCTTAAATGATAAGGGTCTACGTATTTGGCCGTGTATAATTTTGTTTCTTTTTTCCTGTTTTTTATTTCTCGGATACTTTATGTTTAGAATTACCTAGGTAACGATTTGGAAAGTTACTTTTTGTACGGGGTCAATATTACCTAAATCGGTTTCCAATAAATAAGGAGTGCCCAAATTCTGGGTAGGAGTAGGTATACCTATAGTGTTATTCTCGGATACTGTTCATTTGTTTTCATTATCTTCAGTGTTTGCTATAACAGTCTGACTCCTACACGGTTCAACGTAGTTTGCGCTTAGGGCAATACATACGCTTGTGCAAAGATTATTAAGGCTAATATCTTAAGGTAAAGAACCTAGCTAGATGTTTGCTGTAGGATGTTCTACATAATTTTCAGTTTTGCAGCGCTTTATGATAATAGAACTATGAAATGAAAATAGGGGTTTTAGTGTTTAATTTCATTAAGTGTTGAAACAATGGTTTTAATGTGGTTTTAATAACATTGAATAAAGATATAAGTCCGTTTTATTCACTAAGAAAATACTTGTTTACCTAATATTTTATCTCATCTGCCTAGCCTTTTCCCAACTACGTTGGGGTCGGCTTCCAGTCTAACCGGATGCATCTGAGTACCAGTATTTGACATGGAGCGATTGCTTATCTGACCTCCACAACCCAGTTACTGGGTACACACACCTCTTGGTAAGACTGGTTGTAAGACTTTCGGGCTTCTGTAACGTAACGACTATCAAATATTCACAAATGACAGCCGGAACAAACGGCTTTACATGATTTCCGAGACACGGAGGGATCTCTGTATGTAAAGATGGTCACCCATCCACAGACCAACCGCGGCAAACGATCGGCCTGTGCGGCTGTTATTATTTAGACATGGACCCCTCCTAATATTTTATACCTAAGTAATATTTTATCTATTAGACATAATAAGGTATTAGTCTAGCTGAAACTGTGCTAGACCTCACTATTATAACATTTATTAGAACACTATCAAAAATTTAACACAGGTCGAAGTTATTACACGCATTACTTCACATAATCTCAAAGGATTTGGAGAAGATTTCTCAGCCACAAAGTCGTAAGTTCACTGGCGCCTGTCTAATAGAAATATGCATTAGATTCGCTTTACCGAATGTTAGGAGTAGTGAATGTCATGTTGTATTGAATAAGGAGATACTTGAATTCGTCGAAAATACGGTTTTCCTGGGGATCACGCTTGACTCAAAGCTGCAGTGGGGTCCGCACTTAACATCACTGGCAGGGCGGCTAAGTTCAGCCGCTTACGCTGTTTGGAAAATTCGCCAATTAACAGACGTGGAGACCGCGAGGCTGGTTTATTTTAGTTACTTTCATAGCATCATGTCTTACGGCATTTTGTTGTGGGGACGGGCTGCAGATATTGATTCTATCTTCATTCTGCAAAAGAGAGCTGTCAGAGCCATCTACAAGCTCAGCAGACGCGAATCTCTACGGGAACTGTTTAAAAAAATTAACATCATGACGGTTCCTTGTCAATATATATATGAAAACATTATGTACGTTCGAAAAAATCTACACCTTTTTAGTAAGATAAGTGACAGGCATAATTTTAACACTAGAAATAGGGACAAATTAGATCAACCGCGTTTCAGATTGTCTAAAGTAAAAACTTCTTTTTTGGGTTACTGTGTAAAATGTTATAATAAAATACCACTCGATATTCTTCAATTAAATGAGAAGAAATTTAAAACATGCATTAAACGCACACTATGTAGACAAGTATATTACAAGTTGGATGATTATATCGTAGATAAAAATGCTTGGCTTAATGCTGGTCCTGCTCCACAGACACTTGGACTCACTAGTTAAAATTTCAATATTTGGAAGAGGTGCTTCCCTTTTTCTTTTTTTTGTATTTCTGTCATTACGAACATAACTTTTTAAATTTATTCACTCAAGTTTTAATTGTTGAATACTTCAATATTAAATATCTCTTCCTGTTTGGTAGGTAATAAAATTCTATTTATCTCTAAAAATAAATTGCAATTGCAATTGTAGTTTTGTATAATTTAGAAGCATTTTTTTTTTAAACTTTGTAAATGTAAGAACCATGTTTCCTTTTATTATGATTTTTTGATGTTGACTTGAAAGAGCATGGCAGTTGAGAACGTGTCATGCTCACTTAAATGTCTCACCGATGGTGGCGCGTGTGTTGGATCATTCGGTTCCCTACAAAATGGTTGAGCTGGATGGTGCTGATCCACGCGTCATGTTCGTGAACGGGCGCCGTCGGTTGAGACTGGTCATCTCTTAACTGCCAAGGCTTATTTTTAATCTTATGTCTTGAATTCTTTCTTCATTTCTGTCTTTTTTACATTGTTCTCACATATAGAAGCAACAAGAATAATGTACCCAGGATTTTGTAATATCTTGATTTAAAAGAGTGTCCATGGAGTTTCTTGCCCGTTCTTCTCCATAGAGATCTACGCTTTGGAATGGGCAACTAGCTTCAACTTTCGGACTAACTGACAGACTATTTAATTTTGACAATTCAAAAGTGCCTGTACAAGGTTTAATTGAAATAAATGATTTGAGTTTTGAGTTTTTGAGAGTTTTTTATGTACCTATGTATTGAACTTGAAAGATTTTTTTTATCTCGTAATGGGCCTGCTCTTGACGTCGATCTCGTCTGATGGTAAGCGATGTGGATGGTTTATGGGTTGTTTCCGTCTAGACAAATTTTCGTTTCGCCAGATTTTTGTTTCGACAGCGTATCACTTTGTTATCTCCAACGTACATCTACGTACAAAATAAAAGACACAGGTATATTAATAAAGTATATTGATGGTTTGTGAAAACTAAAACGTCAAATTGTAAGTCATGCAAAGCCGATGGTAATCTACCGACGAAATAAAATTAAAATTAATAAAAAAATATGTATAACCAAAACTTTTTAAACTTGTAAATGCGGATCCTAACAAAAGTAAGTAGTTACAAAGTTACCGCTGAAATATCCTTACATAAAACAAAGTCGCCGAAATGTCTGTATGCGCATAACTTGCGAATGACTGCACCAAATTGGATAATTCTTTTTTGTTGTGTTCGGCATTGCCAGGACAAGGTTTGTATGAAAGAATATTTCGGAAATTCGAAAAAAAAATTGCACCCGTATGAAGCCGGGGCGCGGCGAGCCGCAGTGTATAAATAGGTAATTATAATTGTGTTGAATTTAAAAAAAATAAAGATTGTGATAAATATATCACTTTAACTATGTATCACTCCTTATGATTGTACTTTTACTGTCGAAACAAAAATCTGGCGAAACGAAAATCCGACGAAATAAAAATCTGCTGAAACGAAAATCTGTCTATCTGTTAGGATAGAACGAGCGTTCCCAAAGGATGCCTGCTGTAAAGATCTCACCCTGAAAGCTTAGGAAGCTTGATGTGATGTGAGCTTGAAGTGCAATAGAGTCAATTCCTAGCATCACGTGGAATGACGGCTCACTTCAAGCTCTTAGTATTCACAGTGAGATTTTTACAAAAATACCGACAGTTCACTCTTGCTTTTTAGGGTTATATGACTTATATGTGGAACACAGACGCTGGCAGAAAGTTCCTTAGTCGATTGTCTTCATTTGCTTTTAATAGTACGTAGATTAATATAAGATAGGTAATTATATGTACCAGCCTTCATAATATTCTGTCTTCTTTTTAATTGCCCAACGTTCTAATGCTAATGCTAATCTGGTAGCTACTTATAGTGCAGTTTCCAAAATTAAGGTTCTGGGTTTGACTCACAGAGCGGGCAATCACGGGGTTTTCCTACTGTTCTAGAAATTATTCTTTCCTATACACGATTTATTTACACATAACATACTTAACATCACGCCAGGATTCCTCGAAGGGTAAGGCAGAGGTGCACCTATAGTACTGGGTGTACTATTTTGCCAGTTATGTTCAACTCCCATTTAACAGTGGGCAAACCTTGCCATCAACCAGGTACAGATCCAGACTCCGGGTTGCTACTGGGTGCTTACCCATACTATCGTCGACTTTGTCTCTGTCACCTCTGACCTAGACTAGAGTCAAGAGCAAACCCATTTCAATTAAAAAAAAAAATTAAAAAGCCATCATTGGTCGACCTGAGAATTGATTCATTCTAAATGTCGACCATACCTATTATACTTATGCATGTTCATGATGTAAAGAGTTTCATAAACGACATAATAACTCAATCAAAATCCAAATAATGCAAAACCAACTGTAATAAAAATACAAGGAAACCTTTATTTCTACTGAAAATAAAGAACGCCATTTTAGAGAATCGAATTGAATAGATTTGGAAAGAAGTTTTATTAAAACGAGATAGTTTTTAAAAGAAAAGTAAACCCTGGGGAATTGTGTGTCTAAACTTTAAACTATGAAGCTTTTCTTGCAAAAGCTTCATAGTTTAAAGTTTAATACTTTTTTAATGTATTAAAACAGGTAGGTAAAAAAATTGATGATAACGATCGATACTTAGTTATCATATGATAGGTATAAATAGCTAATCTTTAAATACATAGGTACCGTTATGTTCTTTGATTGACGGGTAGGCAGGAAAAGTGGCATTATTTTTTTAAATGAATCGATGAACATACTAAAATAATATATTTCAATGAAAAACTTCACAAAGAACTAAAGGCAAAAAAAAACAACAACCAACCAACAAACTTGAAGAACGAAATAATAGCACGAAAATCCAATTTTTCAAAAATATTATTCAATAAGCCAGATGACCCTCAAGAGGTATATAATTGCGACTCAAGGGAACCATTATTTGTTAAAAACGCTCTGCTTATTCATGGATTCAATGCCTTACAACATTTCTCTTGTATTTTTAAAACATTTTAGTAAAAGTGAAAGAGGTTTTGTTATTTCCATTTTGTTTAAATACTTGCTCTTGGTTGCAGGATGGAAATGCATATTTTCATAAATAATGATTTGATAAGCTGTATGCAACAGACTGTAGACAGTCAAAATTGACTTTACCAATGATACACCCGCGACTAACCAAAAACTTCTCAGCCTGAGTAGAAATAACCTTAGAATAATAATAGGTTAAATTACGGACCACAACCTCCTCAACAAACATCTTTTCGACATAGGCGCCACAGACAGCCCCCTTTGCAGGGGCTGCCTTGACGCCGAGGAATCAGCCGCTCACGTCATCCTGGAATGCGAGGCCGTGGCTTCTCAACGTGCAGAAATCCTCGGAACAATGAGGTCGCTCCGCGAAGCCTGTGAAGCTCCCAGGAAGCTTCTGTGCTTTTGGGCGGAGCTAGGCTGGCTCTATTAGCCTGAATCCCCACGCACAACGGACCGAATGAGAGTCTAAGTGTGGAAAAGGGAGTCCCATCATCATCATCTTCATCAAGCTGTATGTAAATTTAAACATATTATCATATCGTATCAGACGGGAAATACTCACAAAGTCCTGTAAGGTAAGGATCAGACAAAGTAAATTGATTAAACAATCAATCAACTCAGACCCAATTTCTGAAAGCGAATTCAATTAAATCTGTTATCAAGTAATTTGATTGGGTATTGTAATAATATCAATCAATGTTAACAATGATGTTTGACAGCAGATTTGCTAATGAGTGTTGATTACTCTTGCAGGAACTGGCAATAAGCCCTTTATCAGCTACATTAACAGGAAATTATGACATATTTCATGGGAAACATTTGATTGATCCTCTAAAAAACTTTTGTCGATATACGCTTTTTTGATAAATGAGCCCTTAAAACTTTTTGGTCGTCGAATGATGTTCCTACGCTTTTTTAAATAAATTAAACTCATATAACTCTGACCTTTTCTCAAAGTTGGTCACAGTAACTAAACTAAAGCACCCCGACTAAATAAATTAGGTTAGAACTGTGACCAACCACGCGCGAACGACTAAATAGGTGAAAAGCCTTCGTGAAAATGTCTGAATTATGGTAATATTTTAAGTGTCTGCAACGCTTTATAACTGCGAGCTATTTATTATGCTAACATCACCAAAGTTAATTGGTAAGTTTGACGTTTATCTTAGATAGTAAAACACGGTGCTTTCTTTACATTCAGTAAGGTTTAAGCATTTTCATTGTTAAGTTACAGACACCGAGTTAAGTACGCGTAGCTATCGGCTACGCGGCGTAGCAGTTATGCGCCTTCTACGCCGAGCGTAGACTACTATTGAATTGCTACGCGTCTACTCACCTACGAGAAAATGCTAAAACAACAACAATTTTTTTTTGTCATCAATACTTCTCCTGCCCAACTGCATTAACTCTGGTCTCCATTTGAGGCTTTTCAAAAATACATTATATTATTCCTTGTACAAAAGTTGCAGGCCTATACATTATTTTTCTACCAGAGCTAAGCGATTCAGTTCTAAGCTGCAGAGTACACAAAGAGTTAAGATAAACTTGTCTACCAGAATGTGTACAAACCGTAAACAAGATTATGGTAACGAGGTACTTAATCATTTCACTGAAACATTGTTTCAACAATGCAGGTTAATTTTGTTACTACCTTTTGAGTACCTTTTCCAACGTTCAGGCCACGGCGATTTTTTTCCACAGGAATTCCTGTATTAAACAGGGTTCATAGCATTTAGGAATCTATCATTGTACATAAACACTCGAGTTCGAAACAACTATATTGAGGTCATACTAAGCAATTGGTAGAAACATAATATTATTTTATGTGTAGGACCAAATTATAGCTGACTAGCAGCGCCCCGCGGCTTTACCCGCATAAGTTTCGATCCTGTGAGAATATCGGGATAAAAAGGATATTCTGTGTTAATCCAGGGTGTCAGCTACCCCCATACCAAATTTTATCAAAATTGGTCCAGCCGTTTGTGCGTGAACAAGTAACAAACACACAAACACACTCACAAATTTCGCCTTTATAATATTAGTGTGCAACAGCAGCAGCCAACTCCGTTTCAGCGCCAATGCAAATTTTGTATGGACTAAAACTGACATTTTCGCTTGTTCCACCATTGTTACCAAAATTGTAGAACACAGTCTTCACAGATTACATATTGGGATACCTAACAAATAGCTACTAAAATATTTAGAAACAATTTTCTCAGAATGCTACTAAGTCCCACGAAGTCATGAATTCTGAACCCGAAAATTCACCGACACATCGTAATCGCACGAGCGATTCGGTAAATAATTCCAGCATAATTATCTTTTTAATATAAATTGTAGGTTTATACAAAGTTATAAACCTACAATTTATAAAACAATCAACCAACAAGGTGTGTAAATCAAGTGGTAAATGTAAATTGTTAAACTGAAAAATAAAGATTTTATTAAATATTATTAATAAAACATACAAACGACCGTTCCTGACTCCCGATTAATGTTAATTTACTTTTGCAATTAAACGACTAAATAAACATGAAAATTAAAATACCCCAGTGAAATATAAACTAGCGAATGATGTGGCCGCACGAGCTCCGAAATTATACCGCATATTTCCATTACAAAATGGTATAAGTTACAGTCAGAGTGGATTATTCGCAGTATAATTTTTTCACTGGCACCTGATTGCCACATTTGCAGGAGATTTTCCTTTCGGAAATTAAACTTTTGCTCTTCGAGTAACCTCGAGATTATTCGAGAAGAAGAACCGCGCAGTTTTTATAGGTGTTATGTCGAGTTGGGATTATCCTACCTATACATATTCGTTTTTGTTTCAATGTGTTCTTATTAACGAAAGGTTACATCCGTGCACCTTTTCATGTTAACACATAATTTATGAATGCGTAGGTACGCGGAAATACCAGAATTTAAGCCTTCCACCTCGGAATATAATAAAAACGTAACAATAGAGATATCGATTTTTAAGTACCTACAGAATGCAACTTCAAATAAAACTTATAGAGTATATGAGAGCAGTGGTGGCCCAGTGGTAACGGACGCGACTTACGAGTTGTAGGTCAGGTCTACGGAGTTATGTAAGTTATTTCATCACCTACTCTGATCTCAAAACGATGAAGGAAAACATCGTGAGGAAACCGGCATGTCCTAAAACCAAAAATTCGAAGACGTGTGACAACTACCAAGCCGCACTGGGCCCGCGTGGTCGATTACGGCCCATTCTCTCTCACCGAGAGGAGGCCTGTGTCCCAGCAATGGGAACATTGTAGGCTGATTATGCTATAGATTTTATAATATCTTATCTTTGACATGGGTGTCTTTAAAATATGGTGTTTCAAGTGAGAAAACTAATCAAAGCATGTTTGTAGCGGTCAAAGCTTGGGATATTCAAAAACGTCATTCAATTTTCGTTAAAGCTTGGCATCAATGTACGAGCATGTCTTGTTTACAAACACGAAAAATATGTATATGCACAAGTCTCTCAGATCACCCGAGAATGTTCCATTGTCTTAAATTCAGTACCATTCGGGGAAATTGAAGGCTATATAAAGTACTAGCTGACCCGACAGACAATGTCTTGTTTTTGATTCGAAAGACACGTGGCGCCATCTATTATCATAACAACGTTATTGTTATTTCCTCGGGAACAGCACATTTTTCGGGATGAAAGTTACCCTATGTCCGTTTCTGTACACCTGACAACGTATAAGCAAAATTTCAGGATGATCGGTTCAGTGGTTTAGGCGTGAAAAGGTAACAAACAAACTTACTTTCGCATTTATAATATTAGCTAGGTAGGATTAATAATAATATAATATATAAAAATAATATAAAAGTTAGGATTCGGGCCGAAGTAAAATCCTATACCTACCCGATCAACAGCTGCAAACTTTTACTATTGTACAATGTTTTATCTCGTCGATATTACGAACGGTTCAGTGACTTCGTATCATTACTATTAGGTATACAATATTTGGTTTTAGTTTTTTTATTTTAACACTAAGTACTTAGACGACATTCTTGGAAGAATAGGCAGAGGTCCATCCGTTCCTTTTTCCTTTGACGGGCCTCTCAAATCCCTGGATTGAATTGATTCTTTATACCTTCTTTTACTGCACAGGTTCTACTGGAAATACAAAAATGTGCCTGCCCTAACCATCAAAACCTTGTCCTCAGTCCCCTGAGCCACAACGATAACGTGACATAAATACATTTTTAGAGCAAAGTCGTTATAAAAATACTAGCTTCCGCCCGCGGCTTTGCCCGCGAGATATGTCGATAAAAACTATCCTATGTCCTTCCCCGGGAGGTAATCTACCTCTCTGCCAAATTTTATCGAAATCCGTTCAGTGGTTTAGGCGTGAAAAGGTTTCATACAGACAGACAGACAGAGTTACTTTCGAATTTATAATATTAAAATACTGAATAAAGGCATTAGGTAGGTACATTTTTCCCCACAGGGTGTAGGTATTTGTCGAATGGGATTAAAAGATTAATTTGTTGCGCCGATGAGATTATGGGATTATACAGGATGTTCGTTTTATGAACTTAAAAAAAACGAACAAAAATATTGCTACACAAACGGTATGTCCAGGGGATCGCGGGGGGGGGGCTGGGTTCAGGGGATCAGACCGGAATAAATCGTTAGTGTATGATATGTTTGTTTGATTTTGTTTATTTTAAAAGATAAACTGATGAAGCTGATACACTTCGTTCGCTCACTTTCCTGAAAAGAGAAGGTAGAATAAAACCAAGCAAACTATCATCGCATTTTATGATCCCAACGTGAGTACAGACACATTTTTACTTCATCATTCATGAATAGTTTTATTAGATACTACGCTAGCGCCAGTGACCTTTCGGGGGACACCTTTACTAAGATCTATGTTCACGTAGGACTAGGAACATACATACACATATACACACACCCCTACATACACACACCCCCACATATCATATACACATACATACGTTCATTCACGTATCGGCACATTTCCTCGAAGGGTTAGGCATAGGTCTATAGTACATCCATAAAATCATAACAATAACCCGTCTGCTCTACCCACGATCCCACAGACAGATTACTCAGCACCCAAACATAACTAGGTACTTAAAATCTGACTCAAACTGGGAAACATTCGCATTGTCATACCTGACGCGTTTCCACGATTCGTCACCATGCCACACATGCTTCAGTGGTTCACATGACGGACGATAAGCAACTGCCCCGGGCTTTGGCAACATGCCCTCACGGATATAGACGGAGACATAATTTCGTCGTATACCGTATCACGGGCCGGCTTTGAACTGACGATCTTAAAGATAGATCGAACATAGAATATCCGAAGGGTTAGGCAGAAGGAAATATGGTTTATCACACTAATATTATAAAGGCGAAAGTTTATGAGTGTGTGAGTGTGTGTGTGTTTATATGTTTGTTACTTCTTCACGCTCAAACGGCTGTACCAATTTTGATAAAATTTTGTATGAAGGTAGCTGACACCCTGGATTAACATATAGGCTACTTTTTATCCCGATATTCCCACGGGGTCGATATTTACGCGGGTGAAACCGCGGGGCGCAGCTTGTTATACACTAAAATAGGGCAGTGGTGGTCCACTGGTACTTACGTGTCGTGGGTTCGCACACAGGCAGGCGCTTTACTTTGAGTAAATAATTCCATCACCACTGCTCTCAAAACGTTGACGGAAAACATCGTGTAGAGACTGGCTTGTCCTAGAAACAAAAAATCGAAGACATGTCACATCTACCAACCCGCACTGGGGCCGTGGGTAGATTACAGCCCACTCTCTCGAAGAAAGGAGGCCTGAGTCCCAGAAGTGAGAAGATTATAGGCTGATTATGCACCAAAATTAATAGACATAGTACACGCGTTTAGAGAAGAAAGTGTTTATTCTTTATTTTGATGCAAAATAAGATAAAGAAAACCCCCAAGTCAGCCAAACTCAAAGATCCAATGAACACGCTTTGAGGTGGAAGGTCTCCTCTCGGTGAGAGAGAGTGGGCCGTAATCCACCACGCGGGTCCAGAGCGGGTTGGTAGACGTCGCACATGTTTTCGATAGTTTGGTTCTAAGTCATGTCGGGTCTCCCGATGTTTTCCTTCACCTTTTGAGACCAGTGGTGAGGAAATAATTTACACAAAGTAAAGCGCCTGTCTGAGTTGGAACCTACGACTTACAACTCGTAAGTCGCGGCCGTTACCACTGGGCCACCACCTGCTCTCTCTATTATTATATTGCTATGTATCTAAGCCACTGACCAGAGGGGCAATTCTCGTAATTTTAAGAACGTTCATAGTCTGATCTCAGTCTCAATCTGTCAAAAATTCCTCTAATTTCCCTACATTTTGACAAGTTTTTGACATTTGTTTGTCGCCGAGATGAGACTGCGACTAGATTTTGAACGTTTTAAATTACCAGAATTGGGCCTCTGTTGTATGATAGAGGTCAGTGGTCTAAGCTCACATCAATCGCTATCTCTTTCTTGTATTAGGTAGTTGTCAGAACTTTGATGTTCGTAGATGGATGCACTCCTTGCCGTTAATTAAGGTTGTCTAAAACAAAAGCTAACATTTCAATGTCAATGTCTTATAGATGATTGATTCTGGTTTTGTCTCACAAATTACAGACATTAATATTCAATTTATGTGCTCATTGAATCTGCCCTTTATGGCAATGAATCCCCCAGCGACCCTCGCGGCTGACAGCTGTTCAAAGATACAGACGACATATTAAGATTGCAGTCTTTGAATTGAACCCTGTTTCCATTCCAATGCTTGCTTCTCGTACTTCAGATTAATTTGTATATTTTAGAACAAATTTGATTTAGCGGAATTATTCGAAACACGAAGTTACGTCTGTAGATAATTATAGTAAAACGACTCATCTAATGTGTGATATCGAATACACAAGATCGGCTAGCTTTTGTTCAAATTGTCTCGTTGGGCGCAGCTAAATTGGCAGTGACTCCTACGTTCCACTGAACTGCACACAAAAGTACAATCAATACCAAAAAGCAGACATCCGAAAAATTGGCATTCTGTCTGACACTATAAGGGCGCTTTCAATATTGGCGACTGCATGCAGCTAACAATTGAACTGTGGTGCACTGCTATAGCCTTGTTGTGAAGCAGTTTGAAAGCACCCAAAGTAAAAAGAGCTCTATTGTACATTCTTTCTTATTGTCTCAGTACCAATGCAGGGTATATAAAGTAAATACTTGCTTAATTACCCCGTGCCTCAGTACCTAAACAAAGTGTTCATCAACATTAATGAGGCAGTGAAGATCTCAATTAATAACGAGCTACGGCTAATTTGACGATTAGTATTGTTGCAAGATGATAATGATAAGACTTAGGTACATTTTGGCAAGTAAACTATTCTCTGAATGCGCAGTGCGCCTTGTTGGAAGCGATCGCGGACATGCTAAATTACCCGACTTGTTTGAACGTTATGCAAGGAAATAATTATGTGTTAATGTATTTTCGAGACACGATTTACTGGCACGAGTCACCATATCGTCTGTTTCGGTAACATTCCAAAATTTCGAGAAAACAAACCGAATTTTCCGGACGTAAACAAGATTTGGGCGGACCGACGTGACAACGAGCTTGGCCTTAATTGTTACAGCTCTTAATTTATCGGGAAATCAATCTGTTGGTGCTTTTATTTATCGACAAGATTGTTTTATTTTCTGTAGGAAAATTGCTACTGGTGTACCTATCTGATATTCAACATCAACTTTTGCCTTTAACATCCGAGATATCTCGTTCACCACGTCCACTTTGAACGTGTCGAATTTCATTCAAGTTTGCATTCCTCCTTTTACCAAGAAATATAAATAGTTGAAAAGGGTAAGAGGTTTTGTGCCTGCGAGTTCTGCAAAGTATATCAAAAGGTGAAATCTAGAATTAGGTACAGTGCTTTAACAATTAGCTTTATAATTACTAAGCTAATCCTGTACCATAAAACAAGAATCATAAACCATGGCACCACTATTACGTAGTATTTACTAACTTAACTTAAACACATCTTACATAAATTTTTTACCAATAAATATAACAAACTGAATATATCTTCCTTGCTGAAGGCATGCTCTCCAAAGTTACGTAATAACCACTATAAAATAAATAGAGTAACAATATTGACGTTGATAATTATATAATGATTGGGGAACATCCGGTCGATTCTATAAAAACCTCACCGTGAAAATTTAGGTAAAGTGAGTTTGTTTTTGCTAGGAATTGACACTATTGACACTTCACCATATATATATATAATGCACAATTGCACGCATATGTGCACTTAGGCAACACGCTGTGAATACACACGTGGATTAAGATTATACTGTAGGTGCTCTACTCGTCGTTCCGCATTCCATTCTAATATGTAATGTCTAACAATAATATTAGTGTTATTTATTTATTTTAATGGGTGGTAGTACTTACTAATGACTATTGAAAATATTACCTATTGGACTTTGTCAGAAATATCACAAGAAAATTGCTGTTTCACTGAAAGAAATAAACAGTAAATAAAAATGAAAAAATATTAATCAGAACTGCTCTAAATAGTTCCAAATGAGCCTAACGTTCAAAACAGTATTTTTTACTGATCCGAAAACAGTTAAAGCTCGGGCCGTGCACTCAAGTGCTATTTTTTTCGGACGGCTGAATACGTCAGCGTCACAAAATTAACTGTTTTTTATTCTTTTGGTGATATCGTTCAAACCATTGAAATTTAATACATTACAGTAATGGTGGTTTTCCTTTTTTTTTTTGTTTTTTTCAGTAAATAGTATGTTCAAACATTTCTTCTTACTGTATAAAGTCAGTAAGTCTTAATGAAATCGCTATAATGTGCTGTAGTAAGAAAAAAATTTTTCAATGCATGACATATTATTTTTCACTTTTTTAGAGTTTGTTTGATGGGTAGGTAGGTAAAAGTTGCTCATTTTCATAAACCTATCACAATTATAAATATTTTACTGTATTTTGTTTGACGTCTTGTAACCGTAAGTAACCATAAGTGTACCGACTGTAAGGTGCCCAAAACAGAAATAGAACATTAAAATAATTTGGTCATTATTATTCACGTTTTTGTGCTGCAGACAGACAGAAATAGCCACAGGTTTGCACAGAGAGCTAGTTAACAAACGTCATCCGCCGGTGATGGCTCCGCACGTTTGACAGGTGCCTACCACACGGCTGTCAGTGATACAAACATTGTTAGCGGAAGGTTTTATATGCAGCATTATTGCCACTCTGTTAAATCTATGCCAAATAATTGTTTGGGTATTTTGCACGTCTATTGATGAGGTTTTAAAATGGCTGTTCATCTGTCCAATTTCCCAATGTATCGCGAATTTCTATTGAATCCAAACTACAAAAAACTAAGTAGTAGTTCTTTTCATACCTAACGATTGATTCTTGTAACAATTTTTAAGAAAACATAAATAACTTCAGTTGTTTGTAATCGGTTTTTAATTATTATTATTCACGTTTTCGTGTCACAGATTCGCACATTCGCACAGAGAACTAGACAAATGTCATTCGCACGTTTGACAGATGCCGACCACACGGCTGTCAGTGTTACAAACATTGTTAATGGAAAGTTTAAAATGCATTATTATTGCCACTCTTTACAATTTTTTTTTATTTTTACAATTTGACAATTTTATATTTGACATTTTATTTATTTTTATTCGATTCTGACATTTTTATAATTGTATTATTATTATTTTAAATTTAATGAACCTATTAATTTTTTAAATGATCACAATGTTGTTTTGGGTTTTTACCTGTCTTGACTTTTAATGTATGTAATTTTAATGATGAATGTGAAACTATGGACTAGAATTTTATAATGTCTGAAATAAATAAATTATTGTTATTATCTTTCACATCTATGCTATGTAATTAATGGTTCGGCTATTTTGTAAACTAATGTGGTTTCAAAATGGCTGTTCATCTGGTCGGTATCGCAATTATGTTTCATTTCGCGAATTTCCATTGAATTATACTTGAAATATAAAAACCTTAGGAGTAGTCCTGTTAGTAGGTACCTTACGATTGTTAACAATTTTTAAGAAAATAAAAATAACCTGTTTTGTCTGATTTATTACAATGCAACAAAGTAATAAAGTAGGCTTACAATGTATCAAGCAATAAACCTAAACAATGAATCATTGTAAGGTCCTTGACTAATCATTAAAACACGAGCTACCATTTTACATGAACATGAACAACCTCAAAATGAGCTTGCAAATATAAAAGCATTTCACTCACAAATTAGCTAAAGGGCTGTAAAGAGGGTGGAATTTAACGATAGGGCTGTCCAAGACAGGCTTTGAATCCTGCCCCAGGGATCGCGCCAATCCTCCTACGATTTACATACCAAAGTCTGGAAACATAAATTATTATGCTCAATAACACTGAATTTTTATTTGCGAAACTAGACAATGGTTATAGAATTCACATTTAGAATAACTCGCTCAATAGCTTTGAATAAATTATTAGGTTTTAGCCCTCAAAGCAAAATATAAGAAAAACAACACTTGTTTGGTCGGCTGGTTGGTTTTGTTTCGTTTGCTTCTTTGTTCGTCGAATCGTTGATCTCTTTATTTTTTTTATTATTTTGAGAATTCGCGTGCTGGTGCATCCACCTTTTTTCTCCACCACCAACGAGTGGGAGGAGGAGGTATTGGCCTTCGTAATCAACATCATAATCGCGAAAAAAATATCAGTCGCCCCCATACTTAACTCAATAGCTATCTGACCCAAATTTTTTGCGATTACGATGTTAGTCACATGGAGAAAGTGGTTCAGCTTGATGGTCTTTTTTTCTTTAAATAAAAAAACGTTGCCCCACACTAGGAATTTCTCCTGTATTGTGGGTGCGTTTACAAACATTTAAACTCACATACACAAACAGCCAGACCCGGAACAACTACTTGTAGGTCATACAAATATTTGTTCCGTGCGGGAATCAAACCTGCGACACGCAGCGCAGCAGTCAATCGCTTAACCACTGCGCCAACCGTGCCGTGGTCTGTACCCAACCCTTGATTTTGACCACACTCTGTATACAGTGCGGCGATAAGGTTATCACATTAATTGAAACCACGTATTCTACATTAAGTATTTTAAACATACCCAATTAAATAATTATATAATCAGCCTATAATGTTTGCACTGCTGGGACACAGGCCTCCTTTCGGTGAGAGGGAGTGGGCCGTAATCCACCACGCAGGCCCAGTGCGGGTTGGCAGATGTCACATGTCTTCGAATTTTTGGTTCTAGGACATGCCGGTTTCCTTCACCGTTTTGAGAGCAGTGGTGATGAAATAATTTACACAAAGTAAAGCGCCTCTCTGGGTTCGAACCTACGACCTGCAACTCGTAAGTCGCGGCCGTTACCACTTGGCCACCACTGCTCAATTAAATAATTAATAAAAATTAACGTTGTAGCCGTTTGGTAACAATACCATAAAGTTATGAATTTTCATGAAAGACAAAACCGCCGTAGAAAGAGAATCAGAACGAACTATATCAGACCCTTATAAATTGCTCTTTTGAAGCAACAAAATTTCCGATCATATTTCCAATAAGTTTAGTGACCTACATCTGTGACGTGCGGTCTGCCCGGGCAGCCGGGACCGCCCGGGCATTTGTTACTATAATGCCCAGGTGTCCATGTTAGGCACCTGTCCCACCACCGGCGATTAACGAGAAGCGAGTACAGCTAGCAGTTAAAAACGAGTTGGCAAGTAACCAGCGAGTGCGCGACGGCGACAGGCGATTACTCGCTGGAAAGCGTATGTGTAACAAGCGTAATTTTCTTAACGATTTTTCTGTCAGTCGAGTACACTCTTTGATAGCTCTCGCCGCTGCGATAAACAAGTACTCGAACAGTAAACGATCATCTTACACGGGACCTACAATCTTTTGTACGTTTCTTGAGCGAGAAAATCGTTGATAGTTAGTCGCATCCTCGCCGGCGGTGGGACACGTGTGTTGTGCCCAGGTGTCAGTTAAATTCATACAAAAGCGAAATTCGAGAATTCTGCCGCTCTGTTTGCCGAGGTTTTTCTAACGCAATATATAAGGGTGAAACAATTTCACACAGTGATATATGAGAGTCAGATGCGATAACATCTTTGTTGGTACCGTGATGCCCGTTTTAGTGTCCATGAAAATAACGTGATGTTCGCCCTAATAGGTTTAATAGACACGGGATTGGGGATTACTGCTCATTACTGATAACAAATGAATATTGCTTCACGGTTCTATCGGAATTTATTACTTACATTAATATGTAACCTAATTAAAATAAAGGTTTATAGGCTGGTCTATTTTTTGGCCAAAGAGTCAGAATTGCTATATAACGTGGCAATGCTGTTAGCATACTTTGCTGCACACGTCAGACCACTGGACAAAGAGTCGCATTCGCAGTCGCGAAGCATTAAATTATTTAAAACAAAGTTTAACTCATTATCAAAAATACTGTCAGATAAAATTACAAATAAATTTTGTTTCTCCACTGTTTCTAACATAGAAATCATACAAAGTTGGGAAACTTTTAGTGCTTTTTTAGTTTAATTTGTTAGTAATAAAAAGAGTTTTCATAGTTTATACAACTGGGAACTGGGAATTGTACGTATTGAAAATTTAATACATACGGGCCGCCACGCTCCAGGGATCAGCCCGTTTATGTAGATTCAGTATTTACCTAAGCTGAATTTTTATGTAGTTCCCAAACTGTCAAGTTGTTTTTTTTGCGATAGTGAACCGGCTTTATGTTCTTTAGAAATGCGGCTTATTGTACCTATTGAACGACTCATCGTGAAAACTTAGGTGTTTGAGCTGCCAATAATGTCAATCTTTAGCAACAGCAGTGCGATTCTGTAACCATCTCACCGTGAAAACTTAGGTAAAGTGAGCGTGGAGTGAGCTGTCAATAGTGTCAATTGCTAGCAAAAACACCTAAGTTTTCACGATGAGATTTTTACAGAATCGACCAGCAGTTTAGTGGAATGACAACTCACTTCACTAAAATTTTTACGGTGAGATTGTTACAGAATAGACCGGCTAATTATAATTGGAAGTGGATTAAGAAAGTGGATTAAGTATTAATTACATTGTAATTTAAGTGACGCCTGGTATTCAATTCTTAAACAACAATCATTAAAGTTCACAGTGCTTCGGAGTCGGGTGTGGATCTAATATAACATCTTGATGTAGGGAATTTCGTCCCGAATAGCTGCATTTATAGTGTTAATTATACTTTTAATGCGTTGTAAGCTGCTGCAATTAATTGGTACACTGGCTGCTAAGAAGGTTTGCTCGATTAAATCCTGCAATTAGTTGCAGTAAGGCAAGAAGCTTATAGCATCATCCTGCTTGACATTTTACGACTGCTACTCCCCTGCCCGTTCCTAATCTGTCCTGCAGGAAAAGGGGAAAACGGGGGGAGGAAACTAAATCTATCCTGCAGGAAAAGGGGAAAGGGTAAGGGGAAAATGTACCAAAATATAACCAACCTCTCGATGAGCCCTATTCGACCCAGTTCAACGAATTGGTATTTTTTATTTCCCGCAGTTCAGCGTGCTTCTTAAATCCTGCAATAAATTCATATTCGGCGTAATGTGCTATTATTTACTGGTCTAATAAAACAAACATCAAGAAAGCTCTAACATAAATAAATTCCCAATAAGCTGATGAAAAGCGCACGCTAATCGATTTTTTCGCTCGCCAGGTCTTTTCATCGTTGAAGCTCAAGCCTTTCATAATAAGAAGCTACAATGCCTGTTCCAACATCGCAAAATAAACGAAATCGGGTACATTATTACCCCAAATTTTTCCTTCCTGAGTACCTACCCTTTATCGTAAAATGAACATTGACTAAAACTTGAAGAGAATTAGTCCTTCTGTTTTAAAATAGGAAAATATATCTAATAGTTATTTTGTTTTCATGCATGAATGACTTTTTTTTTTTAACTTGACCTATCATTTAATAACACATAAACAAACTGAATATGAAATACACATACAAAAACATTCAATTTAATTATGTTATATGTGATAAAAGATTCTTCTGAATTACCAGTGGTCAGTTAAAACGAATCAGGTAGATTCAATTAGGTAACGTAATTTGTCTTTTTATCGAAACCTTTCAAGTAAATTTCAAGTTGTATCAATATTGAACCATTTTACCTTTGTATACATTCTTACCTCAATCTTTGGTCAAAGCTGTGACGATAAAGTTCCGCTTTTTTCTAACTACTGGGACACTTAAGTTTAAGATAGACAACCACACGATTATACTATAGTTAACTCTCACACTATCAGGATCCATAGACTCGGCGAAGTTAGTTCAAACCAGAGAGTTTTATTTTCCGCCTCGTTCTATGTCACCGCACTAACAACTACGGAGTTTAAACTACAAACTACCTTAACTACTGTATTAGGTAGCTCGGGGGTTCTGTAACTATTATCGCTGTAGTAATGTACATTGTACAGTCAATAAAAGAGATAAGTATGCAGGATCGTCGGATATAGTTCTCGCTTCTTTGTGCCAGACAACTACTGCCGCGGCAGAAAGCACAGGCTGTTTGCTGTGCCTCCATGTCGCACAGTTGCGCGTGCTTAGTCCCCAGTACCACGTACTCTGGCCGCACTTAATGATCTCTTGGACTCTAATCCAACAAACGATCTGTTTGCGGACGAATGGACGAAGATTTTGTCGGCATGTCAGGAGTACTGTGAGAGGGATGTATGAAAGTGTTGTTAACTTTTTACTTGTTTTTATATTCAATGTTTTATGTGTATGTGTAAATTGTCTTTAATTCCTGTAATTGGTTGTAAACCGTTTTAATTAAAGAATAAATAATAAATGTAAATAAAATAGTTGAAGTTTAGTAAGAAACCGATGGATGTTTTCGAATCAAATTTTATTTTATTAATAGAAAACCAACAGCTCATTTATCAAATTAAATTTCAGGCAACAACCTCCATCGGTTTCATACTAAACTTCAACTATATCCGACGATCCTGTTAACTTATCTCCTTTGTTGAATGTACATCATGTGTGTATTCATAATCATAATACATACATATTTTGATAATACAAGAGTGGCAATCAGTCAAAGGCATTCTGATTAGAAATTAAATTCATCAAGACAGCTTAACTTAGTAGGTAACTTTGGTTCCATATTTATTTATTTATTTATTTAAACTTTTCGCACAAAAAGGTACAAAGGCGGACTTAATGCCTTAGGCATTCTCTACCAGTCAACCAAGGGTGGTGAAGAGATTAAATGGTAGGTGCTTTGGTTGAGAGGAACAATGATATAAATTAAAAAAAAAATACTATTAAAACTAGGTACACAAATACATAAATAGGTTATATACACATACATACTATTTACTCTAATATATACTTATAATATATATATATATACATACAAATTCAAGGGAGAGAGGTGTTGAGATGACTCTACGCTATTTGTTTCGAAAATAACTCTGCAATTTCCGCTTAAATGCATACCGACTGGTGGCCGTCCTGATATCAAGAGGAAGTGCATTCCAAAGAAGAATGGATTGAATATGAAAGGAAGAATGAACAAAGTAAGAAGTATGAGAAGGGCAGAGTAGGAGAAGATTGTTAGAAGAACGCAGATTATTAGCGTGAGAAGAACATAGATATTGGAAGTGAGACACGAGATAAGAAGGAGGAGTGGGAGAGTTGAGAAGGGAGAAAAGCGTGGTCAAAGCGCGCAAACTTCTTCTTTGGCGAATGGACATCCATTTGAGCTCAGACCTGTAGCTCGACACATGGTCATATTTCCTGAGGTTGAATATGAACCGGATACCATTGTTGAGTAATCTGTCGAGCTTATCCAGCAAAACCGCGTTCAAGTCAAAGTAACACACGTCACCATAGTCAATTATAGGGAAAATCAAAGTCTGCACAAGCATGGTTTTCGTCTTAGCGGGCAAAAAGTTCCTCAGACGATACAGGGATCGCAGAGTACCGTTGACTCTTTGACTAACACTTGAGACCTGGCGTTGCCAGCTAAGTGTAGAGTCAAGATGCAAACCGAGATCTTTCACAGTAGGGGTAATGGGTATGACGGTACCATTGAAAATAAGAGGAGGAAGAGAGCTAAGCGTCACCCTACCCATCATGCGTGAGCTTCCAATTAAAATGGCTTGACACCTCGAGGGGTTTACTGACACCCCGAAACTATCAGACCACTTTTTGATAGCATCTAAGTCTCGGTTAACATCTGCTATAGCGTCCGACAAACCTTCTACCCGCTCAGCAGTATATAATTGAAGATCATCAGCATATAGATGATACGAACACCGAAGACAGTGAGTTATAAAATTAATGAAGATGGAGAATAACAATGGAGAAAGAATACCGCCTTGTGGAACACCAGCATCCAGGTCACGCCAACTCGACGAACTCTGATCAACGCGAACCGACTGCTGACGTCCCCGAAGATAAGAAGAGAACCATTTCAGAGCCTCGGACGAAACCATAAGGTGAGAGAGGATAGAAAGGAGAATATCGTGACTGACGGCGTTAAAGGCGTTGGAGAAATCAATTAAAACCAAAACGGTAACTTTGGTATCCTCCATCGCTTCTCTAATGTCACCAGTCACTTTAAGGAGAGCGGACGCTGTACTGTGCCCAGGCCTGAACCCAGATTGAAAGGAGCTAACGAGGTTGTTCCGATGAACAAACCCCGTAAACTGCTTGTGTACACAGGCCTCAAGCACTTTAGACAGGAATGGGAGAATGGAAATGGGTCGAAAGTGACTGGGTAGGGAGGGATTTGAAATTTTAGGAAGTGGGCGGACGTAGGCCATACGCCACTGGGATGGGAATTGTCCGGAGTCAAGGGAAAAGTTAATGATGTGGGTAATCGGAGGGAGAAGGCTATCAAGAATCCAAACGATCATACTACGACTGATGCCGTCATAGCCCACAGCCTTGGATTTTATGGACAGAATGATCTTTTTAATTTCGTCCAAGGTCACCGGAGAGAAGTGAAATGGTTCTATGATGGGACTCGCTAGGCCAGTGATGAAATCGACCGTCTGGGACAACATTTGGGAATCTAAATGACAAGTGGATGTGAAGTGACGGATGATATCATTAAGGCCAATTGTGTTAGGAAAATCCACATGCCGTGGTCTGCCGATACCAAGAGTACCAAGGAACTTCCAGATATCAGCAGGTGAAGAAGAAGAAATGTTCTCGAGAATATGGCGGCGTTTAGCGTTGCGTATCATCTGATTACACCGATTTCTAGCAGCTTTGAATAAGTTGCGATTTTCATCACAACGATCCTTTTTATATTTACGAAAGGCCCGATCCCTGCGCCTCATCGCCATCCGAACCCCTGTCGTCATCCAAGGAGCTGGAGGACGCCGAAGTTTAATCAGTTTAACAGGAGCGTGTTTGTCGTAGAGAGCAAGGACCGTCTGATCGAAAATACGCAGTTTCTCGTCTATATCAGTCGCCGCTGCCAGGGGTTCCCAACTGAGGTCTGACGCATCCTGACGAAGCATCTCAACGTCCCTTACATAGGTACTGAAAAAAAAAAACTTAAACTCACTCTTTATAATATTAAGTATAGATTTAATATAACATTAAGGCAGCTAAAGACTGAAGAAATTGTCTTTTGCATGCTTTTAAAGCTGCCTTATAACTTTCCTTAAGGATTCATACAATGTTTAGAACCAATTTCTCAATTTTTACAAGCGAATTAAATCTTTTATAGAACTTACAACAGAAATACGCTTTCAGTTGAATATTTTTCTTACACTTAATTGTTTTCTTTTAATGTTTGTAAAGAATAACAAAGCACATCTGTCAATTTTCTCACGGAAAACGTAAATTGGAGAGAAAGAGCTTTTCAAGTTGAAAGGTATCTACCATTAATTGAAAAGGTACAGACAGGTACATCTGCATTAATTGGGTACCTTTCACCTTCATTGAAATATCTAAAAAGAGGAAGCGAATATCTGAACATACCTGAAATATATTCGTAAATAGTCAGGAGGCAATCAGATCAAGTCTTTTTTTTTTTAAAAGGTTTTGCTTATAACATAATGTCTGTCACTACCATCTGTCTCTCACTTTGTTCTTTTTTTATTTTTTAAACCAGAACCGAGTTTTTCTTTGGAAAAGTGAAAATCCACTAATCATTTTAGTACTTACGCCTATCTTTTTACCGTTCAGATTTGAGTGCCATAATACGGCTAACAGGATCCCTTTTGCTTTTTACAACGCTCACGAGAACACTTATTTTTGTATGGTCTACCTATCTCCATGTATTGAATAAAAGAGACTTTTAAAAGGGTGTGCTCCTCCTCCTCCTCAAGTCGTACTTCTCATTACTGAGGGTCGTGATCCTCCCTTGAAAACATCTTTTCCCTGACGATGTTTCGCCATCTTCGTCTATCCTTAGCCAAGTGAAGCGCATCATGAAATTTCGTGTCAAGAGAAGAGCTTATCTGGTCGGATCATCGCAAATGGCTGCGACCTCTTGGTCGTTTACCATCCACCTTGCCGGTAACCATGAGTTATTCGAGGTTATTGCCATCTTTTCTCGCTATATGGTCGAAAAATTCCAAAACTCTGCGTAGACAGGTCGTAGAGAGTCTGGTCATTATTCTGAGCTCTCGTAGGATGGACTCGTTGGTGCGGAATGCAGTCAAAGGTATCTGAAACAACTTCCTCCAACACCACATCTCGAAGGCGTCTATACGAGCTCGGTCGGCCTTTCTCAAGGTCCAAGTTTCTGCTCCGTATCCGAAAATTGAAAAGACCAGCGTGTTGACCAATTTCACTTTGGTATTTCTCGAAATGTTGCGATCTCTCCATATTTTCTGAAGCTGAGACATAGCATTCTTGGCCATGCCTATACGTCTACGGATTTCTTTTTCGCAAGACACTGTGTTGGATATGTTAGAGCCCAGGTAAATGAAGTGATCGACCGTTTCGAGATTAAGAGCGCCAGCCAGTAAGCTCTAATTTATGTGCTCGGTCCACCACCATTAGTTTGGTCTTTGCGTGGTGGCCCAGTTCCTTGCTGATACGTTCCATCCTTCTAAGGAGTTCTAACATTTCAGACTCTAGGAGGCTGCTTGGAGAGTAGTGTCATCAGCGTAGCGGAGATTTGATAACTTGGTTCCGACAATCGAGACACCACCTTCCCAGTTTCCACAGGTACGTCTCATAATATATTCTTAATATGCGTTAAAAAGGATGGAAGATGAAATTCAGCCTTGCCTTGCGCCTTTTCCGAAACTGAAGGGATTAGAGTTGGTTTGGTCGACCTTCACAATGCCTTTATTTTGAGAGTATATAGCTTGAATTAGGGATAGCAGATGATGCAAGCTCCAAAAATACCTTCCACAGGCTTTGCCAGACTACGCAATCGAAGGCTTTACCGTAGTCTATGAAGCACATAATGAGAGGTGTGTTAAACTCATATGACTTCGCTATCAGGTGGCGGACGTTCAGGATCTGCTCGCGAGTTCCCTTGCCAAAAGGGTGTGCACGGTAGAGAAATTTAATTTAGGTAATATACTAAAACGTAATAGGTATTTAGACTTAGGTACCAAAACTTTAATATTTATGACTTAATTTTAAGTAAATACAGCACGTAATGAAGATTTACATAAGCTCAAGTGGAAAACTGTTTCCATTATAATGTTATCAGTGTTATTTATTACTGTTTTTTACATTATCGCGATAACGGCCGTTAGGTATAGGTACTTCAGTACCAGTTGTGTATCGATGCTCAGCTGTTATCTACGAGTATGTCTGCTGCTACCTATTTGAATGTGTAAGCTTGTGTAAATGATAAAATCGATATTACTGATTTGAGTATTTGTTTTATTTGTAAACATGATTCGTTTTGTGATAACAACACAGCGATGCACCACACTGCGATATGCTCCGCTGTGTTGTTTGTGTACATTTTGTTTAGACAGGATGGCTTGTGATTTGACGTATTCCTTCCAGGACGTGATAGTGTGACCCATTTGCAACAATTAAGCACCACATAAAGTATAGGCGAAAATTCATGGGATTCGAAACCCATTTTTTATGTATTTTTGGAAAAAAGAACAGAATTCTTCAGTTTTATAACTTTTCTCTAAACTCTCAAATTGAATGGCCTTTATTGCTATTACATTGGGTAAGAAACCTTTGGATGTAACCGAATTTTCTAACACATCAAACAGCTGAAAGTTAAAGGAAGAAGTTAATCAACCCTTTTCAAAAAACATCTACGTATCCATATTATGATTTACCCACAATGCAGGCAAAATATTAATTGAATACTAGCTTCCACCTGTGGCTTCGCCCGCGACGTATGTCGATAAAAACTATCCTATGTCCTTCCCCGGGATGCAATCTATCTCTCTGCCAAATTTTATCGAAATCCGTTCAGTGGGTTAGGCTTGAAAAGGTAACATACAGACAGACAGTGTTACTTTTGAATTTATAATATTATTATAGTATGCATATGGATTCGTCAATTTTACAGCTGGCTTACACCTAATCCATCATCGTTCCAACTCGGCCGACCGAACCAAACATATTACGTAAAAGAGAGTGAGTACGTATCTTATAGGGTGTCATCGGACGATGACGGTTGAGTATAGGGTACGTGGAGAAGCTCGGCAGGACAAAATCGGTACCCAACTACCTACTGGCACTACAATCCAATTCAATCGAATCAGTCGCACGTTAACGTAATTAGGAGTTATATATCATACATACAAAATTTAACCACATAACTAAATTAGCCAAAGTACTTAGCAACAGCAAACCACAATTTAACTAATAATTACCTAAATAAACATCAAGCGAAAACGGGTCAACTGTAAAAAGTGAATGAGAGGTCAACCGGCCCAGTTATTTTTAAAAAGATCCCGACGCGACGGCATAATGCCATTCTCTCTTTGATGATTCTAATAACATGAATAAATAATAGGCCGTTTAATTAGGGATTAACAAACTTTGTGCTCACTTTCATTTGCGTCCATTGCGAACATTTTTCAGGTCCTCTTTATTTATTATATGGACTAAAAAACTATTAAAATAAAAATATAGTATCCTAACCCTTAGTAAATTATTAACAAACTAAAATATGGCGTCGAAATATTTCTCCGAATCGCTGTTGACTGGTAATGTACCCAAGAGACTGGCGGTATTGCCACGTTATATAAATACAATACTTATAATTTGGCCAAGGTAAGCCAGCCCTTGATTCACGGGAAGTGTCAAAAAGCCATTTAGAGATTTTATTGAACAAGCCATGAGCACTCGGATCCCAAGGCCCGAGGGTTTCAACCCCTTTATTGCGTAGCAATTAGCGTGTAAACTTGTTACTGAACGAGGCCTCCTTAGTATCAGATGGACAAATGGTGGATGTTGTGTACTCTTCATTGGACTCTGGTAAGGTCAACGACAATGTTTTTTTTTTTTTAAGCGGCAGTGGAGGACGTTAAAAAACTTCTCCACGGTAAAAAAAAACAACAACAATGCTTAGGGCGTCACAATGCCAATGCAATTCAACTCTACATTGCTCTCATTAAAATTTATTTTTGCTAGCAAATATTTGCAATTATTTTTGCTAGAGGATATACTGGAATCAGAAAGAAGCCATGATTTAGGTACTAGTGCAATTGTCAGTACCTAAGATACATATAGCAATATATAGGGTGACTGGTAATTAGTGACCGATACTTAAACACGTGATTTTACTCATCATTATGAACAACTTTTACTATAGGATCAAACCTGAAATCGTGAAAAAAAAAACAGTTCTCTACATTTTGACGAGTTAGACGAACATAAATGTAGGGAACAGCTGTTTTTTTTTTTTGCGATTTCAAGTTTGATCCCATAGTAAAAGTTGTTCATAATGATGAGTAAAATCACGTGTTTAAGTATCGGTCACTAATTACCAGTCACCCTATATATCTGTGTTGTGCAGGTCACGTACACGTTAGACAATCACTCCATATTAAATACTGATATTACGATACATCCGGTTAGACTGGAAGCCGATCTGAACATTGTCATGTGAAAGGGTTCGATCATTTTCATACAATAAATTGTGGTCGGGTGATTCAAATGCTATAACGCCAACGCGAAAACTACTCGTGTAAAAAGGCTCTATTAATATTACACGAGTTTTATAGAATCAAATTGTTGGTACCTACTTACAGATTATTTTAACTAACTGAGTTGAGTAAAACACTGCCTTTGGTTCCTTCAAGGAGAAAGTTCTTGTTCCTGAATGTTTCAATCTCTTGATCCAGTTACGTTACGAGCACAAGTTCAAGGAACTTTGCGAGAAGAAAACATACTCTGGTTCATCCAAATCCATAGTAATATTATAAATTCGAAAGTAACTCTGTCTGTCTGTCTGTCTGTATGTTTCCTTTTCACGCCTAAACCACTGAACGGATATCGATAAAATTTGGCAGAGAGATAGATTGCATCCCGTGGAAGGACATAGAATAGTTTTTATTGACCTTGACCTCGTACCTTGCGGGCGAAGCCGCGGGCGGAAGCTAGTTATAAATAAAAAAGGAGAATTATAAAAGCTTCACTTCAGAAGCAGGTTTTATAAAAGTGAGCGAAAGCTTGAATAATGATCAAAGCTGAAACATCAGATCTAAATAGAATTAGTCGTACTTACATTTATTAATTATATATTTTACAACGTAAAACTCACAAATAATATGATATATTTTTGTTGAATAGTCAATCTTAAAAATGTTTTGACGTGTCTGTAAGCTGATACGAACTATAATTGTTTTAAGTTAGATAATATTGATAAGCATTTATTGATGAACTAGGTGCGCCCCGCGTTTTTACCCACGTAAATGTCGATCCCGTGGGAATATCGGGAAAAAAATGTGTGTGTATGTATAAAAATGTGTCTATGTGTTAATCCAGGGTATCAGCTACCTCCATACAAAATTTTATCAAAATTGGTCTAGCCGTTTGAGCGTGAAGAAGTAACAAACATATAAACACACCCCCACACACACTCACACACTCACAAACTTTCGCCTTCATAATATTAGTGTGATTTAAAAAAAGTATCTAGGTACTTCTTATTTACTAGCGAGAACATATTATATTTCTTATATAAGGTGTAAAAAAATTAACCTTACAAACTTTAAGAGGTGCTTTAGACCATCGAACTGAACAACTTTCTCTATGGGACCAACTCTGAAATCACGAAAAAAAAATCTGTTCCCTACATTTATGTTCGTATAACTCGTCAAAATGTAGGGAACAGCTGATTTTTTTTTCGTGATTTCAGAGTTGGTCCCATAGAGAAAGTGGTTCAGTTCGATGGTCTAAAGCACCTCTTAAAGTTTGTAAGGTTAATTTTTTTACACCCAGTATATGGTATAATTAAATTAGCTAGCGAAATGTGATCAGTATCAATATTAAAACACGATCAAAGTAAAAAAAACTGATATTCTCAACTAAATCTTCGATTCACTAACTACAGCACCAGCGGAAAGACTCGTCATATTTTTTTTTTGTTTTATCATGTTTACGAGTAGATATCAATACCTATCCCGTCTGTGGAATTTCGCTGTCTAATTCAATTTTACCCTCTTTATATTTCGGTACACTACTGTCATATGCTGCCTATATTAGCCTACGGGTACCTACTTACCTGTACAAAATGCAAACCCTCCCTTTAATACCTTTATTTTACTGCCCTCTAAATCCAGTTAATAAATTATAATTAAGTGGCGCTGTTCCTCTTCGCACTTTACGGCTGCCTTTCCACCAGAGATGAGTGAGGATGCGTAGCGAGGGATGTGTGTGAAACCAACCAATGACATCGCTTAATTTTTATAGCTTGAACTAAGTTAGCGTTGGTATTGGTTAGTTTTACCTACACTGATCCCTCGCTACGCATCCTCGCTCATCTCTGGTGGAAAGGCAGCCTTACTTGGAATGTAAACTTGGCAGTTTGTTCTACAATCCTGAAATATAAATTAAGTTTTCAGGACTTATTTTTCAGAATGACGACTTGTGATAACCTTTTTTCATTTATATTTAAAAAATAGAGCAGAGCAGTGGTGGCCCAGTGATCGCAACTTACGAGTTGTAGGTCGTAGAAACCCAAACTTTGTTTAAATTATTTTATCAACACTGCTCTCAAAACGGTGAAGCAAAACATAGTGAGGAAACCGACATGTCTTAGAACAAAAAAATCGAAGACCTGTAACATCTACCAACCCGCACTGGGCCCGCGTGGTGGATCACGGCCCACTCCCTCTTACCGAGAGGAGGCCTGTGTCCCAGCAGTGAGAACGTTATAGGCTGATTATGCTAAATAGGCCTATTTGAAGTAGTTCAGTAGGCACCTTCTAACATGATGTGTTGCATCGGTCGTATGCCTAAGCTTGTAGGCAAACCGTATTTTTCGATGTTACAAAACGGTATAAAGTTGTAGGTACAGATAATCTTAATAGATAATGTTACTGCTTTTATATACATTATTAATATACAAAATTGACGTAACATATGCCAAATATAAAGCAACAAGTGCAGGTTCAACATAAGTGAGTTTTGGGAAGTTTCCACCAAATTGTTCACTTGTCTTTCGCATCCTGCAGAAGGTTTATTACTGATATATTTGTTCTTTGATATTGATCATACATATAATATTATATATATCTCTATAGATATAGATATTTTTTGATATTGATATAGAATATTTTTTTCCATACTAAGGAATCCGCATTGGTGCAATCATTGCTTTCCTTGCGAGTTGCGCAAGTGGAGTATACTTGTGCAACTCGCAAAGAAAGCAATCTACTATTACCTGACATAAATTAGGTACAACTACACACATCAAAAGTGTCTAGGGATCAACATATATTTTTGCAATAACTTTTCTCCTGATTGATATTAATTAAAATTTTCTTTAAGGATTCATCAAAGTGTTTTCGTTTGTCACAGTAACGATAAACCAAGTCACCTTTGCATTAATAAAGAAATTTGCCATTTTCCTAATAAAGGGATTTTTGACATTTGAACCACTAACACAAAAGTTCGAAAAAAAGACTGAAATAACAGTTTTCTTTAAAATTTTATTGGGTAACTTAAACAATTAATAATCCGTGTTTCTACCGCGAACACTAACAACACAAGAACATCGGTTTGGCATACTCAAAATGAGTTCATCCAAATCACGCTGTGGAATGGCCGCCCATGTTCGTTGCAACAACAAAAAAAGGTCTTCTTGCGACTGGATACCCTCCATATTCGGCAGAGCTCTTCTCTGTAGCATATCCCATGCATGCTCAATCGGGTTCAAGTCTGGCGACTGAGCAGGCCAGGGCAGGACATTGATGTTAGCTGCGGCGAGAGTCTGTCTTACAACTCTTGCGGTGTGCGGTCGTGCATTATCATGCATTAACTGAAATAAGGGACCGATTTGCACTTGTAGAGGAACGATGACGTCTGATACAATCGTCTCAGCATAAATTTGAGCGTTGAGGTTGCCTCTAATCCAAATCAACTCAGTTCTTCCGCCGATCCAAATACCCGCCCATACCATGATGGTTCCACCACTATAAGGATGGACTTCCTGGCAGGATTTTAATCGCTGTTGGCGTCCAGGGGTTCTCCAGTGTCGTATACGTCTTGTATCCGGTCTCATACCAAAACGAGACTCATCAGAAAAGCACACGAAACGCCATTGTTCTTCTGCCCAATTTCTGTGTTCAAGAGCCCATTGATATCGAATCCTACGATTGTGCATTGCTATAGGTGGTACCCGTAGCGGTCTTCGGGAATGAAGGTTCACTTCATGCAAGCGGTTTCTGACTGTTTGGTCGCTAATTAAGTTCCCTGAAGAGTGATGAAGCCTCACGGCTAACATCATGGCGGTTATTGTTGGAGCTCTTCGAGTTAAGATTTGAATGTATCGGTCTTGTCTCCGTGTGGTGCAGCGATACCGTCCTCCATGGCGCTCAGCCACGGTACCAGTGCTTCGGTAACGTGTCCAAAGTCGACTGATAACACTCTGACTTGTATTCAGAGCTAAAGCCACAGTACGTTGCCGGGAACCAGCTTCTATCATTCCCACGGCTCTGAGCATTTCTTCCCTGCTTAAATGACGTCGCCGCTCCATAATAACGTTGGTTTTAATCAGTAGTAGGGAAACAGTAGCACTAATAATGTCTTCAATGCGTTGTATGTTTTTATAGGGAAAATATTGACAGCTGATTTTCATCTTTTACTCGAATTTGATTCACAGTTCCTGATTCAAATTATGAAATGCACCAAAAAGGATCCATATAAATTTATAAAATCATAAATTTATTACAAAGCCACATCTCAATCTCAAGAAATCCGCATAAAAATGCTTGATCCCTAGACACTTTTGATGTGTGTATAACAATAGTGACAGACCACAAACCAAAAAATATCTGCTAAGCTATTATCTTGCAACAGCCTGTCACATTCCTACGAAGACGAGTTAGTAAATGATCTCAATGCTAACAAATGCCTCCCTACAATAGCGCCGCCGATACCAATACGATAATGCCACCTAAATATAGCTACAATAAATTAAAAATATAAGAAATATATATCTAAGTATCTACCAAACAAACTGCCAACAATTCAAAATATAGGAAATAAATGTCTAAGTACGTACCCACGCGATCAACACCTTTACGCTACCAAGAAAAAGAATTTTACACACCAAAGAAAAACGATCTAAAAAGAAAATAAATGTGATCTGCTTTCCCAGTTCCCAAGTTGTAACAGTAAAGTTCACTTCAAGAATTATCAGTGTGAGAAGACCTCATTATACTCACGGCTGTAAATCTTAGTTATAACGACGAGAATGCCGAGAGATGTTCCACGTACAGACGGACTGAGTTATATTGTGTTAGTAAATAACTTATTTCACTGTATACATTACTGTACTTTCAAAAGACCTAAGCAGATACGTATTTACCTTTCTCGGATAGTTTTGAACACATTTTCACTGGATATAAGAAAATCTTTCAGGATTGTATATTATCGCTGTCAAAACCCGATTATGCGTAAAAATATGCCAGTTGGAAAAATCTATGATACGTGTAGGCGTCAGCTAATACGTTTCAATCGGTACTAGGAAAATCTGACTAGTTCGACGTCTATTGTCACTTTTCGGACGCGATATACAGGAACAGTTGGTGGTCTTATGGTATCGGCCTCAACTTACGAGTTGTAGGTCGTGGGCTCGAACCCAGACAGGCGTACTTTGTGTAAATAAACTCGTCACCACTGCTGTCATAAAAGGTGAAGGAAAACATAGTTAGGAAACCGGCATGTTCTAGAACCAAAAATTCGAAGACATATGACGTCTACTAACCCCCAATTGGGCCCGCGGGGTGAATTGCAGCACACTCTTCTGGGCTTATGTCCCAGTAGTGGGAACATTATAGGCCGGTTATGATATTTGCAATATACCTACTTGCAAAAACCTGATCTGATTTGTCTAAATATGTAAATTTTCTTTTTCAGGTAAGTACCAGATGACGGCAATTAATCGTCGGCGCTTCACAATCTATTACTGCACGTGACAATAGGGGGCGCTTCATTGAGGTAAGCTCACGATTACAGAAAGTCTCATAAATCAAAATTATGTAGCTCTGATAGAATCGATACGCATAGTCAAACAAAGTCCTAAAGAAGACGACAATGTAGGTAAATCTGCTACTGATTGCGTTAAAATGTGAATTAACGTTTTATTGCGCTAATAAAACATACTGCAAACCGAATTCCAATAACGGTTGAATTTATTTTCGTTTTTAAGGCACACATACCATGTTGCCAAATGCCTTTTCGCCTTAGTAAACTTAGTCTTTATACATCTCCGTAGGTTGGTTTCAAACTCGCAGTTCGTTCAATTTGTCGCCTAATTAAATGAGCTTTAAAGGGAAACGGTTTATTATATACTCTGAAAAAACACAGACCCAATGAACCGACGCGCTGAATAATGATAATGGTTTTCGGGATTCACTGCGGCACAAAAAATGTTACATCGAAACCTTTGGTTTTGTACATTTTCAACATGTAAATATTTTACGTTACCTATTGAAACAATTTGCTTATTTGACCTTGGTGTTAGTATTTGGAATGGATATTGGGCCATTTCCTTCGTTGAGTTAGACGGCAATAAATGTTGGTCTCATTGAAGAGATTATTTCATTTCTTAAGCGCGTCTGTGTTCAACGCAAATTGCTCGTAAATTCGGAACGTTAATTACAACCCAAAGATCCAAGATGGTGCTAATTAGTTACCAAAGCTTTGCCACTTTCTTAGTGTGGAAATGTCCACCATGTTTTACATACGAAAATGTATTTGGCCTTGTATTATTTTCCTTACTCTTTCTAACTATTCGTCTACCCCTGGGATTGAATTATAAGGGTGGCCTTTTCGTGTTTCTATTTGAGATTATCTTATTTGGTGGGATTCTCTCTTTGATAATGACAACGTCACGTACTATCGTATATTGCAAAAACTATAGGTAACAGACAAACTTATGTCGCTCTGATAGAATCGATACGCATAGTCAAACAAAATCCTAAAGAAGACGACAATGTAAATATGCTACTTATTGCATTACAATGTGAATTAACGTTTTATTGCGCTAATAAAACATACTGAAAATCGAATTCCAATAACGGTTAAATTTATTTTTGTTTGCATGTTCAAGTTTTTTGTTATTTTTGAGCATTACTGCTCTACCATAGTAGAGTTTGTACTAGTACGGGGAACAGATTGAATCAGTTCTGTGCTAACAACCTAAGTAACTACTGATACATACGAAACAAAAAATTGACCTACCCTTACTTCCTATTTGTTACTACGTACTTGAATTGTGCAAGGTTTAAAAAAAATACAAAGTATGTAGTTATTAGAAAAGCTCGGTTACTTAATAAAAATGCAAAAGGAAATCTCTTTCAGTTTCATATGTAGCAAAAGAACAAAGAAAACTCTTCAGGTTTCCAACCGAGAGAAGCAAATGTGAAATAATTTTATTATTCATGTAAAGGATAACTACTGCGCAGTAGACCGACTCTATTAGAATAAATGTTTTCACATATCAGTGTTTCTGTAACATAACATGTTTCACATGCAGGTTTTGTGTGACGTCACGCTTTTATATGTAAACGTATTATCTTGTAATGTTTGATATTTTACAATTCGGTGGGTGGTTGTATGCTAAAACATTGCAGTACATCACTGATTCAATTCTGTTGGAAAGATAATGTATGCCCTGTCCAGTTGGTTTACCGGTTTTTGATAGCTGCCTTAGAACGTAACTATTCCAGATTACGTAAAAGTTAACTTTAAAATGTGTAATAAAATAAATATATAAACTGCCTTAACTTATTGAATTTTCTTATTTATGACTTCTTACAGACATTATAATACCGTACCTACGTGTATCAGTTTTGACAAAAAAATATAATTGTTATGCGTATTAAATTACATTCTATCGTACTAAGTGATGGGATCGAATGTAATCGCTTCAAATGAATATATCGAAAATGATCATTTTATGTTATTGGTAAATCAATAGATATAGAAAAACCTTGCACCCACTCAAAAATCAATAAAATACCGTATATAAATATTTGCCAGGATACGGATTTGCCACCATAAACAAGATGTTAATGTTTTATTTCGTTTTTAAAACTTTCTTATAATATTATGCATAAAAACGGTGTGTTTTTGTGTGTAGTAAACCCCATATTTATGTATACACTACAACACAATGAATACGGCAAACCAGTGGATATTTTATTTTTACGCTTATTTCTGCTATAAAACCTGCAAAATTTTAACTAAAGTAAACAAAGCGGCTAATTTATATTGACTCGTATTTAATAATAAAATATAAAGAGAGAGGCTCATATTTTACACAGAGATAAAAAATAAAGAAACAGCAACATTTTTCGACTGCCAAAATAGATAATCGATGCACAAACTAATTAAAGTGTAAATAATCGAAATGTTACGTTGCTGCAATCACTAGTTCCATCTGTCAAAAAACGGTTTACCTAATGGACAAGATATAGCTACCGTTTGGAAATTGAAACAAATGACTGTCCAGAAAAAAAAGAATTAAAAAAAGCAAATAAAGAAAAAAAGAGAATAAAGCATCTTACCATCTAGATATGTAGGTACAGTCAGGAAAATTAATTGCCTATAGAATTTACTACCAACTTAAATTATCCGTACCTATATTCGAATCACATCTGTCATTCCTTGACAGTTGTATGAAATGGCTATAACCTTGCATACTTGCTTTTCCAATTCACTTTAAACATTGCTAACAGAATAGCCGACATCGGCTTTGCTTGGTAATATAATGAAAAATAGAATATAATTGAGGTGATAATAAAAAATAGAATATAATTTCCCTAACTATACTTGTAACGATTACCAATTTGTTAGCCAAGCGCGGTGTTTAGCTTGTGACGTTTCTCCAAAATAATTGTGACGACTTTGGAGAGGCCCAATTTGAGACAACAATGCGCAGAACCATGTTCTAAATTAACAATTTTAATTAACTCGCGTGATCCTGCTCATTGTCTTGTGATGTCTTTGTTGCCTTAAGTGTCTCAATGAGGAAAAAGACTGACTTAAACCTAGCTGGGAAGCACGCAGGAAATTTTGAAGAAAATGCATATGCATTTTCTGGAGATAATTTTTAACTCCTGTTAGTATGATCTGAGGAAAATCCAGTACCAACTCTAAAAGAAATTTGCAACTACTATGTTTCTAAATCATTCTGTTTCCACTCCTTTGTAAAGGATTGAGTACTATCAGCCTTTTGTGGTGATTTCCGTCTATCGCGAATTCACTCGATGTCAATACTACATTCGCAAATACAGGGTCGAACATAACACATTTATGATCCCACCCCTACAGCAGCTGTACATATCAAGGATACATACGTTTTAGATAGAAAGCCAACAAAGCTTCATATTTACAATTTGTACTGCTTTGTTTGGTACACACGGCGACACATCAAGCTATACATTTCCGAGGAAGGAGCCCCTTACGGCCGAAGCCTGCCGGGTCAGCGGGATTGTCCGAAAGGGTTACCGCTGCCCCGGAATATAAAGGGCTAAGGAAGGAACACGGGTGGGTTTTAGTCAGTAAGAGTCTGACACTCCCTTCCGCTCCACCCAGAGCTGGAGGGGTGATTTGATGATTTCCCATCCATTCCATTTTTTTTTCATTTTCGTCATCACGTCAACGCCAGCTGTCGCTGCAAACTAGCGCTGGGGCTCTGTCTCGTAAAGGGTAGCATTATGCTGAGCGATGGCCGTTTTGCGTAGATGTGACGCATAGTTTCTCCCAATTTGTTATTCTGTTTTATTTTTCGCTTGTGTTTTTATTTTTATGCGTCATGTTTGCCGCAAATAAACGTATTTTCTTTTTCTTTTCTTTCCATCCGCAAAAAAAAAAATAGAAAGCTATACTTATATTTCCAGTTTTTGCTGACCTCGCATTGTATAGGTGTTTCGGACAATCGGAAGTCAGGTTATATTATTATACTGGTTATACACCGTGTTCCGGACGATATGCATAAACTTCGACCAGATGTTCAGACCATGGAAATAAACATTTTTCATTATGAACACATTAATGAATTCTTATTTTTTAATTTTAGTTCATTTCATACAAACTAAATACCTTGACGTAAATCACCCGATATGCATGCCTCTTTATCCGAATTGGCAACGACGTATTTTCATTCATAAGATTTGGCGGGCGGAAACCTTGTCAAAAATAAGTTAAGACCCTTTCTTACTGCATAGCTCAATTAAATTTAATTAAATAAATTTCAAATATCTTTGTAACGAAGCCTTTTTAAGTACTACTTCCTTTGTTAGATTTAACTTGTAAAAGCTATAGAAGCGTTTGACAAAGTTTATGGAAAACGTGAAGAACACGGTGTATACCTACAGCTTGATGTGATAGCCGGTACTTTTATAAGAATACCAAACCAAGTAGTTAAGACCGCATGTTGCGGACAAACGTGCCGCAAATATGCTTACAGATTTGAGTTTAAGATGTTCACTAGGTAACTGCGTTACAGGCATAAAGAGGCAGTGCCATTAATTTTGACAGTTATGCCACGTTCATTACTTTACTAACGTAGCTGAGAAGACGAATCTTTCAAACTTATGAAGCAATGGATTAAGAAATTACTTCAAAACCCTGGATTGTGAATCAAAGTGTATTACGCAATTAGGGTGCTGGTTAGTATGCGTTATAACAGTATGTTTTATTAAAAAGCTATAAGGCAAAGGGTTTTTTCGTAAATAAAAGCAACAGAGCCTTAATCACCACGCTTGCTAACTGCGTGTTGACAATTTCGGACCATTATCTCTAGATTTTCTCAATGTTAGGGTCATGCGACATTTTGTTGCTAGAGGCGGCAAACGATACGATACCACTATTTTCAACGTAATAAGTCTCAAAGATGAAGAGTACCTTGTCGTAAAAGCCGTGTTGTGTTTCGATTGTGACTTCTTTATTACATCGAACATATCAATATTTGTTGATATTTTTTTTGCGTTTGTAAAATGCTTTGACAACATTTAGATCATATTTTCATCATGATTACTCCAATCGAAATGGAGTTGCTTGGGGGAGGCCTATGTCCAGCAGTGGATGTCTTTCGGCTGAAATGATGAACCCCCTTACTGATAAACGTATTACATCAGATGAATAATTACACACCGATTTCTCTCTTTCAGTCATCAGTAATTTGACTTTCGAAAGAAGAACACAAAGCGTTATATACAACATTATTTTTAGTAGGTATATGCGAAACCCGAAACACGTGTCTAGTATTTTTATGTGAATAATCTATGTACAAAATTTCAAAACTGTATCATGAAAAATCACAAAATTATAAGCTTGTTAAGTTACCTGTTTATCCATATAATAACATGCTCACCCGCGCCGCTCCGTCTTGCGCTCATTGATTATATATGGAAACATTATGTACGTTCGAAAAAATCTACACCTTTTTAGTAAGATAAGTGACAGGCATAATTTTAACACTAGAAATAGGGACAAATTAGATCAACCGCGTTTCAGATTGTCTAAAGTAAAAACTTCTTTTTTGGGTTACTGTGTAAAATGTTATAATAAAATACCACTCGATATTCTTCAATTAAATGAGAAGAAATTTAAAACATGCATTAAACGCACACTATGTAGACAAGCATATTACAAGTTGGATGATTATATCGTAGATAAAAATGCTTGGCTTAATGCTGGTCCTGCTCCACAGACACTTGGACTCACTAGTTAAAATTTCAATATTTGGAAGAGGTGCTTCCCTTTTTCTTTTTAAGTGTTTCTGACATTACGATCATAAATTTTTTTTTTTTTTTATTCAATCAAATTTTAAGTGAATACTTGTTGGAGCTGCTGAAGATTGTAAGTCTATCTTTGTAGTTAATTTCAATATTTGGAAGAGGTGCTTCCCTTTTTCTTTTTTTTGTGTTTCTGTCATTACGAACATAACTTTTTTAATTTATTCAATCAAGTTTTGATTGTTGAATACTTCAATATTAAATATCTCTTCCTGTTTGGTAGGTAATAAAATTCTATTTACCTCTTAAATAAATTGCAAACTGTAGTTTTGTATAATTTAGAAGCATTTTTTTTTTTTATTTTGTAAATGTAAGAACCATGTTTCCGTTTATTATGATTTTTTGATGTTGACTTGAAATAGCATGGCAGTTGAGAACGTGTCATGCTCACTTAAATGTCTCACCGATGGTGGCGCGTGTGTTGGATCATTCGGTTCCCTACAAAATGGTTGAGCTGGATGATGCTGATCCACGCGTCATGTTCGTGAACGGGCGCCGTCGGTTGAGACTGGTCATCTCTTAACTGCCAAGGCTTATTTTTAATCTTATGTCTTGAATTGTTTCTTCATTTCTGTCTTTTTTACATTGTTCTCACATATAGAAGCAACAAGAATAATGTACACAGGATTTTGTAATATCTTGATTTAAAAGAGTGTCCATGGAGTTTCTTGCCCGTTCTTCTCCATAGAGATCTACGCTTTGGAATGGGCAACTAGCTTCAACTTTCTGACTAACTGACAGACTATTTAATTTTTGACAATTCAAAAGTGCCTGTACAAGGTTTAATTGAAATAAATGATTTGAGTTTGAGTTTAGTACCTAGGTACCTAACCGTTCGGCGCAGAGATTGGATAAAGTCCTCCAGACTGTATTTCGGCCACGGCGGCCAATCTCAACGGAGACTAGCCTTCGGCGCGGGAGATATTATAGTGCACAAGTGTGCGCGCAGACACAGGTGCACTCCCTCTTCCCTCACTCTCATTGTCCGATGGGACGGCAATCCGACACGACCGGAGAGAGATCAGGCGCAGGACCAACGGCTTAACGTGCTTTCCGAGGCACGGGGGTATCACACCGCCAACTTCCAAACTCTGGGCTGTTACTAAGAAATTCCTAATGGAAAAACTCAATAACACTGCCCGACCCGGGAATCGAACCCGGGACCCCAGGCTCAGCAGCCGCGCTTGCGACCACGAGACCAACGGGGCAGTCATACCCACCCACTTAGTGTCGCTCGGTGTCCAACTTTTAACCTTTTTAAAATATTTTTGGGACAAAATATAACATGGGGTAAAAATTATTGGAATCGATTCAGTTACTTATTCTGAACAAACTATATTCAGGTTTCGCATATTATACTAAAAATAACGTTGTAAATAGACGCTACACAAAGTTTATTAGTAAGGGTTAAGCCATTTGGCTTAAAATGGGCAGTGAAGCGCTTAATGCTTGTCGGTCAGTTGTGGCAACTTCAGAATATGGTGGTTGTTGAGCCATTTACATGTCTAATATCCATAAAGGGGTACCACAGTATTTACGTAGACCAAAGCTTGCGCTAACAAATTCTAGGAAAACGGGTAGAATGATGAAAGGCAGACGACAATGGTTTTAGCGTAATACCTATAGTATTTTAATCCGAACTTCGACCGGTATGCTTCAAATTGGCAATTAATTTCTTCCATGTAAAACCGATACGCCTACATTCTCCGAACAAGAACAGGACATTGGAGTATTGTTCTATACGGAATCAGTGGATGATGATGTTGCTGCATATGATGAATCTCCCTTATTGCAATATGAGCTTCAACGATGAGGCATTTCAGCTGTTAATAGGATGGCAAGGCATCGGGAGCTTTGCCATAGTAGTGACAGGTAAAACTGCTCATTGGACAAGCGATGGCGCTAATATTACAGATGTTCAGGCCTTCTACAAGGTGACCCGGTGAAAGCCGTAGGAATCCGCTGGATGCGAGAAGCACAGAACCGGTCGCAGCTAAAATACCAGTATTTTACGGGGACTTTCCGAGGCACGGAGGGGTCTCAATATGTAATGGATGGTCACCCATCCAAGAATCGACTGCGACCCGTGCGGCTGTTATCATTTAGCCACGAGCCCCTCTCGCCATATTATCACCGTCCCAATTAAAATAAAAAGCGGCTACTTACAAAAAGATCACAGGAACCTGATCGGTTGTTAAATCCACCACACAAACCCACACAATACAGCCTTGCTGCAAAGGCAAGTTGCACAGTAAACCAGTAACACTCCTAGCTCCTACCTAATGATTTATGTATGCATGTGTAGTTAGGACCGTGTTCCTGTGTGCGTTCACACGAACAGCGCACACTGCTCACTGACTCTGGCAAGCATCCCTTATTCAATTTCTCTATCTAAGTGAATATTTCAGGGTTCTTGATGCCTATTTTTAGTGTTGGAACCTCTGACAATTTTGTCACGTTTCTCTTGATAGTTGGGAACTTAGATGATGGATGGTCGATGCTCGGCACGTGGTTACTGTAAATATATTTGGTATTTCTTCAATGTGGTTGATATTATTATGAGTATTATCAAAAACTGCAGTTTTTTTGTGTAGAGTTTCCTGAACGTGTTTTTTTTCTTCTTTTGTACAAGTCCGTTATGTTTACGAACGATATTTACGACTATTACCTACGACTTTTTTGGGTAAGACACGTGTTAGTCCATCGCTTGACTTCAAAACTACAAACTAATGGATAGATAAACTACTTATAAAAGAAACCCGTTATCCTGACTAACCCGACGTCGCGAATATCTAAGTGAAAAGTTAAGTTTCTTTCATTAAAAGAACTACGTAGCTACATGCATGTATGTATGAATGTTAAATTAATCATAATTGTTCAATATTTACGGCCAGTTTCATCATTAACAACTAATCAGTCAAAGTATTGACTTTTATTTGACCTTTACTGATACTACGGCAAATGTGTTTCTTCATTCAAATATCTAACAGCTGAAATAATGACTGCGAAGATTCTCTAATGCCTATCAAATGTTACCTACATCATACATTATTAAACAGGCCGTAACTTAAACACAGATGAAGGATTTTAATAAAATTAACAAAAAAAGAAACTGTGAACTTATTCTCAAATGTTATTGTTTAATTTGAATAAAATAATGATTGTAATTGAACAATAACTTGTAACTTGAACTCAATTTGAACGAATTAATATGTTTAACGCTCGTTACACTTTTGATATTTATGCTATACTTCTTTGATTTAAATACGTATGGCATAGATTTATAAGTATAAATCTATGACGTATGGTCAAAGAAAATCCAGAATGGTTTTCATTCAGTATTCAATAGATATAGGTGTTTCTGTAAAGTTTTGGAAATGAAACGTGTTTTGACGTAGATATGTCATCGTGCGCAGGTACGTCTCACGCATATTTATGCATAGATAGTTAAAAGCACATATCCTATGCATATACGATATGAGTGCTCATATTTCAGTGAAGAAAATTAAATTTAAAGATCTGTGAGTTGTTTGAGACCTGTCTAGTCTACAGCTGTTGAAAGTTGGATATCAACTAATCCAATCCTTTAATTTTAATTAAAACAATGTGTTTAAATCCAAGTTCGTTTTTCTTTCAAAATATCCACATTGTTGAGTCGCTTAACGGGATCAAGATAATCACGAAGTTCTCGAATATAATTGCGTGTGGCCTATATTTAATTATACCATCGTGTCGCTTTGTTGTCGTAAAAACTGTCGCGGATCGTGTATCGGAAGTGCTTGTGCGCTGGCGTATCTGACTCGATTAAAAATAGCTCCACTGAAGTTTAATTTAATTGAGTGATACTTATCGAAGATAATTCATGGGATTTAAATCGTTATCGCTCGAAGTGCATAGTGGTGGCGCGGCCGATAAGCGCAGGCCGGGCGAAGCGATGGTGGCTGTGCTGCGGCGGCGGCGGCAGTTACAGTCGGTTGGCACGCGCGGCCACACGCGCCTTCCGCCGCGGGCCCACGCCCCCGCACCCCCCCGCTCCGCGTCGCACACAGGTAAACAAACAGTGGACCTCCTCAACACACTTCATACCTAGTACATCCCAACACCCCTCCAAACCAAACCCCGAACCCAGTTCTAGTGCTCGAACTTTGTCTCCACAAAATAAATAACATCTTGTTTATTTTAAGTGCCAGTTGCAGGTTTGGATTGTTAACAAAAAATTTCAGTGCTTTGTTTTCGCTGATTTATTTTTGTAGTGCCAACTGATAGACGTGTATGACATAGTCGACATCTGCAAATAATTCAGCAAGATGGCTCACCTTTAGTGAGTTCCAACAAGTCTGCTTTGTAACTAATTAATTACCGAAGAAACACTAGGCACGATACCAGCGTGCAAGACAAGGCATGGACGTTCAGTTAGTAGCTGATCATAAGTAATGAAAGATTACAAGGGATTACGAAATGGATCTCAAGAGATTAAAAATGTAGGAAAAACTAGAAACTAAAATACAGCCATCCCCAAAATGGCCAGCAGGAAAATAAGTCACAACATAAAAAGGATAAGTTTCTTCGTAACTACTTGTAACAAAGGTGGAAGTGGATATAGTTTTGTCACAAGACTAAACAACCCTCTTATCGGTTCGGAGGCCTTGAGATGAGTCTTAATCCCACCTGCTTATCAAGATTAATCAGATGTTACATTGCGATAACATCACATACAAAAAACGTTGCAAACATATGGTGTAATTAACAATACACAGAGAATATACAATGTGCACACCGCATTTATGTATTAACATGCAAAATTCTAAGGAAAACTACAGCAAGCTGAACACAAGAAGTGTCAATAGAAAGCATTAATGTGACACTAATAAGCAGTCATGTCGTGACTGAGGAATTGACAATACTAGGCCAGAGCTCAATACATAGTAATAATAAGCATTAAAAGGGCTGACCATGTCAAGAATTGCTTCCGAATCAATTGGCGATAAACTCAAACATCAAACTCAAATATCTCGTTACAGAGAAGGAATGAAGAGCAATCAATGTCAAAAATTTCGTCACGACGAAAGGGTTCTCACTCAATAGTGGATCGGTTTTCGTGAGGTAATTTGAATACGTATTGAAACTACCCGCCCGGCTGGAATCCTTCACACACATTTTTCGCTCCAATACCTCAATCAGCTGACGGATTTTCATATTTGCAAATGGTGAGAGCTAATGATATTTCATCAGGTTAATTCATTTACTAAGTGTTCTCGACTGCGCTCTTTGTTTTACTCCTCTAGGGACTAACATTCCAAATAGCCTCCGGTTTGTCTGTTTAAGTAGGTCAAAGATAAATAACTCATAAATTCGGGGTTTATTTTTTACCTTATAATAAGTAAGCCTGCAACGACTTTGAGATTAGAGGACAAAGAAGCGAAGATTTTTTTCTGTCAATTATCTTCAGATAAAGGATTGAACGCAAATTTGTTGTTTACTTGTCCGTTTGATCTTGTTTATCATTGTTTTGAAACATACTGACACGATCGCTGTTGAAATGATTACAACTGATAGCATCGATTGAATTCACATTAACACTAGTTTACATTCAACATTTCAACATTTGTTATATTAACATAGATAAACAAGGTTACCGAACAATACCCTGATAAATAATCATCATCACAGTGCGATAGATGGCTATCGTTTAGCGTCTATTAATATTACCAAAAACGATTGGTTCTCTTCCTAAACATTGGCAGGACGTAGTTGATTTATTGATCGTAAATTCATATTGCTGGTAGTGTTAACATCGTAAACTTTATTATTGATAGGTGAGGCGGTTGTCGCGTTTAACCTTTGTATAACAACACCGAGATATAGCGGGATCAAACTATAACACGTGCATTTTGTCACTTGGTTTGTTCTGAGATCTTACAAAACTATTCTCTTTAAATCTCCGATTTAAAATCAAAAATAAACAATTGACTGCTTCCTTCTCTATCTACTCTGTTACTATAGAAAAATTAATATTATTCTTCAAAATCAATGAAAAATAATCGTTTTAGAGTATGACAATATTTGTCAGTAGCCATGGCAGCACGTGAAATAAAAACAGCTGTTCGACCTTGGCACGACACACTCATCTTCCACAATTCTTACATTTTTCGCCGCAATACTAGACTCAGTTAATTTTATTTAAACGAGATTAATAGGTAGGTATTTATTTTTCTTATGTTTTCCTACGCTAATCGTAGTAATCCCTGGACTATGAGCAGTTTTGTTGTTGGATTTCATTGTGCAGTGTGGTTTCTCCAGCGATATTTCCCTCTTTATATTCCATGGCAGCATACCCTTGTTGGCATTAGTCCATTACAGACAGAGCATATTTTATAAAATTATATTTTTAAACGAAAAATTGTATGCTGGCTGCAAACAAAATAAGTACAGTTGTTTCTTTAACCCCTTTCAAATTTTAATTGGGTTAATTTAGCATAGCCTCACTAGGCCTCACAGTGAAAGGTATAAAAATTACGGACAAGTGAAATTATTTTTTTTTTCACTTGTCATGTCGTTGGGACCTCTTCAAATATCTTAGAATTGCTATAAATATTAGGTTGCTAAAAAAGGCAATATTTTTAAACGTAAAAATTTTGGCAAAGTCAAACTCAAACTCAAAGCTTTTATTTCAATTAAAGGCACTTTTGAATTACCAAGAAGTCGGTCAGTCAGAAAATATAAAGCTAGTTGCCCATTCCAAAGCGTAAGTAATAATACTAATCTTAATATTTCTGTTAAGCATAATTTGCACATGATATCTATCGACTTCATAAAAAACGAAACAAAATGTTAGGACATCAAGGTCATGTGTAGGACATCAAGGTCATGTTAACATCTATCCAATTACTAGCTATAGTAACAAAAGGTTAGACAACAATAATAAAAAACTCACATTACAAAGTTTTATTGTATTTTTCTCGGCGAAACATAAAAACGACAAAAGGAAAATTAATATTGGGAAAACTTTTTTGAATAGAAATCACAGTTGTTGCAGACATAAACTTCTATTATATATACATCACCGGTGTCCGACCCGTTAAAGCGAAGCAATATCATAAATTTTATCGACAAATCCACCATAATAAGGCATTTTGCCCCTACTGTTTTGAAATGGCGGCCATTTTTTTTTTCCGGTTGCGTTCATTTATTTTGCCATATCTACCGATGTAGAGCTCCTATAGCCATAAAAGCAGTTTCGTTCGATAGCTACAAAAGTAGGCAACAAGTTCACACTAAAAATTTTATCAAAAACTCCCATTAAAACCTTAAAAAAATTCTTGAAACTTCACAGTCACAACTACTAAACTATTTGACTTAGAGCTTAGATCTTGACATCAGTTTTTAGGTAATACCTTAGTGCATCTAAAAAGTAAAAAAGGTATGTTATCAGTCAAGTTATTTGGAAAACATTTAAAAAGTAAAAAAAACCACCAAATTTTTTCACACTTTTTAAGTTTCAAGTATTTTTTTAAGGTTTTAATTTAAGGTTTTAATGGGAGTTTTTGATAAACTTTTTATGATCTAGAGGAAACCCCTCACGGTGTTTTCCTTCACCGTTTTGAGAGCAGTGGTGATTAAATTATTTACACAAAGTAAAGCGCCTAATGGGTTTGAACCCACGACCCATAACTCGTAAGTCGGGGTTGTTACCACTGGTCCGTTCTAGTTTATATATTTGCATTTTTTGTCGGTTTTGATTTGAACCACTTTGGTTTTCACAAACCTACTTTTAACAGCATCTTTTTGATTTATTTACATCCAAAAGAAAATAAAAAAAGTATAGTGTTACCCTAGCGCAAAGAATCTCATTATGTATGCATTATTACGTTATTTAAGTCTCACTTTTCACAAGAAAAACTAGCATAGCATCTTGAAGGCGTTCTTAGACAAGAATAATCACTTAGCTTTACTTACTCACGCCTTTTAAAATACAAGGAGAAATCCACCCCTTTTTACTAAATCTATCGACAAACTCACTTAATAAATAATGTTATCTAAACCACTAACCTAACCAACACGCAATTATGATGATGGTTTTAACTAATTTCATACTAAATTATTTCGATTAATAACCGCAATGTATGTAATTCATAAATACAACATCGATAAATTCATTACGTTTAATCGCTATCGGTATTACGTGTCCAAATTTAGATTATGCTACCTTTACGGTTGCGAAGTTTTCATAAATTCTTGTACGTGTCTGTAACTCTGAGTCACTTGTTATGACTGTCCCTTTGATTTATCAGATGTCAGATATAGCAAATGTTTCAGCCTTTTTATTAATAAAACAGATTTATGGTTAGAATTTCAGTTCATCTTGTTCTGCTCTGAAAGACCTTAGCCTGTTTAGCCTGTTATATTCGAATCGTTTACCTAACCGTTTCTTCTGTATCTCTCTATTACTTAATGAGCCTCTCCTCCACAAAGTACCTGTTGTAATATCTTGTACTAAGAAAATACCGAATAATTAGGATATTTTACGAAGACTTTTTGTATCTTTGTGCTTATTCAGACAAAATATAATTATCCTTTTATAAAAAAATGAGTAATCATCAGTCGCTTTAATATTTATTATATGAATTACTCTAACGTTATCGAAACCTTAGACAGAGCACGTGTTAAAGCTATTTCTAGACATAATCCTTAGGCTTCAGGTCCTTCACTTATCACAGTTATCTAGACTTGTATTTTCTCATCTAATGCCTAAAAAAAGGTTTCGGTTTTTCTGGCGCATAAAACAAACACGAAGATTATTGGTAGATTAGCTATGTACAGTCAACAAAAGAGATAAGTATGCAGGATCGTCGGATATATATATAATTGTCGGATAAGCAACCGATGGATGTTCGCGAATAAAATATAATTTTATTAATAGAAAACAAACAATAGAATAGAAGTGCTTGGGGGAGGCCTATGTCCAGCAGTGGACGTCTTTTGGCTGAAATGATGATGAAACAGCTCATTTATCAAATTAAATTTCAGCCAACAACATCCATCGGTTTCTCACTAAACTTCAACTATATCCGACGATCCTTGTCAGATAAAGAAGAAAAGGTAAACCATATTAGGAATATTGAGATTAGCCAGTAGTGATTACAACATGTATGAGTAGTTTTACTGTGGCAATTAAAAGTCAAATCTAAATAAGTATCTATTTCACAGTTTCACTGGATCAATCTCTCAATTTTCTTCTACTCGATCAAGTAGGTTTCTCCAACACACAACATAATTTTATTAAAAAAAGTTTTATCTGGTATTCTCAAAAGAGAATTGGATCACAACCGCACGCAGACCGCATTTGTGTCAAGAGGGACAATGGACCGCCCATTTTTCGCATTTCCCAATAGTTGAGCAAATATTTACGAGTGCCTATTATATTTTGATAGACCGTAGTCGTGAAGGAATGTATGTACAGTCAACAAAAGAGATAAGTATGCAGGATCGTCGGATATAATTGAAGTTTAGTAAGAAACCGATGGATGTTCTCGAATAAAATTTTATTTTATTAATAGAAAACAAACATCTCATTTATCAAATTAAATTTCAATCGACAACATCCATCGGTTTCTTACTAAACTTCAACTATATCCGACGATCCTGTGTACTTATGTCTTTTGTTGATTGTACCTACCTACTACCTACTTAACCATCCGAAGCTTTTTCAGTTGGCGATTATCCGTAAGAACACAATTTCAGGTGGGTGTGTTTACGTACATTTTCTGATACAACGCTTTATTTCTTTATCTCCTCTTGAATGACTTTTTTCCATTCATATTTTTATTGCTTGCTGAATTATCTTGAGTGTTATCTCTGAGTTATTACGCCAATATTTATGTGACATTTTCAGTGTTTCAAAGTACGTTACATACATAATTGTACAGATTCTTTGACGTAGGGCACAATGGTATGTAAAACAATATCCCAGATGAGTCTTCACTTTCGAGATTGCTTTAACCTGTAATGGAATGTATATTCTCTCCATTTTCGAGCGTCTTATCGCCTCGGCTTACTGTTCAGCTTATATATTAATCATTATATTACAGAATAAGGTAAACAGTTACAGAGTTTTCGTCTTTTCTCGATAACTTTGCTCCACTGAAATAAGGTTAAATAACAAATCAGATTCTCGAACATTCCCGATGTAATTTCTTCTATAATTACCTACTTTACTTTTTGCTTTCTCGAAAACGAAGCAGAATAAGTCGTATTTTAATTTAATTATAATTTTGAACGCAAATTGCTTTAGTTTCCTTGTACGAAATGTTTGACAGTTAGAAAAGTAGGTATTAAATAATAACTTCGTTCAATTATTGTTCAAGATTTTATCATTCATGTAGGGCTTTTAAATAGCTGAGTACAATTTTAAATACCACTAGACGTACACATCAATGCTTCTAAGAATCATTGAACAAGCGTGTCCTAATATTTTTAATACAAAACAATCTCTGCCGAACGGAATAAAATAATAATTTTAAAACTAAAAGAATGTATAATGACTGAAAATATCATCTAACAAGCGTAAAATTCTTTTGTCATCGTCCCGGCATTAGTCACAGTTACTTTTAAGTGTCATTCATGAAAATGTACCGCCACCGCTGAAATAACTTTATATCCAAGCGTAGAAACGTTTAATTTATTCCGTGTAGAATGTTATGCTCGGATTTAAAGTTTAGTCTGAATTTGTTACATGGAACTAGTTGCAAGATCTTTTTGTAATGTAAATTGTCGATAGCACAAAAATCCTGACAGCACTGTAATGTAGTTAATATGTATTTATATTTTTCTGCTGGCAATCCTGACAAACACATGTTAATGAGGCTGATTACCAACAATAACTATATGCTTTTCATTACAGCTGGTGTACAAAGAGCTTGTTAGTTTGTATGGGGACTTTAATGATATTCATTTTCACGTGGTTTTGTCGTTCGCTCACCAAACCGGCAAAGAAAATGTTCTATCAGAATTTATTTCACGTTGAGGAAACTCGTTTTGTGAGCTGTAAGAAGATTCCGATCCCACATGTTGGGAATTCCTTTTGTCATCTAGGTCTTGGAAAATAAATTTCTCATCTTGCGCCCGATGGATGGACACCGTCGTACATTTTATCACTTTTCCATTCCGGTCAATTTCCTTTAATACTAACATCACAGAATATGGTCGCTCCCCGAATTTTATGTTTACTGGCATAAAGATATGAGTCATCGAGTACAAAGTTTCTTAGTCAACAAAAACATGTAACTGTGAGGTAAGATTTTTACAGGTGTTATAAACCTTACACCTGTTCATACATGCGCCTGACCTTACTACTTGTATGTAGGAGCAAGATAGTAACGTGACAATAAAATGTTGCTAGTATAATGAAGGCTGGTTCGTTGTGGTGAATGTTAGTTACTTTTACTTCATGCGCTTATGTGATATGTTAATAAGTGACACGGAACGTTCATCGCTATGCAATGCAAATCACGATTATCGGTGTTCTATAATTCACTTAATTGTGACAGTGAATGCTTTTTGTCCGCTTCGTAACTAGCAGATAGGTAATAAAGTCACACATTACCGTCACAGTTGGACAGTTAACGAGATTGCTTTTGAAAATGACGTGAGTGTCAAGGGACAATCGAACGCAAAACGTATTGTAACAAAACAATAGGCCAGTTAACGTATATACTTGCTAAACATTAAGTGAAGACGTCTACGACACATTGGCTATGGTTTATCCTTAAGAAGTACTTATTCGAAAGTACATTAACACGTTAACTGCCTGTGAAGCATACACAATAGTTTAACAATCGCTGTGCATTATAATAAACTGGGCAGTAAAATAATTAATAATAATATATGTTCATAATATCAAATAAACCGGCTTTTAATTGGCTGCCGTAAAATGCCACTTCTTAATAACTCATTTCGGACTGAGTTTAGACATTATGTAAAATAAGTTTCGTTTGTTACACTATTCTGTACTAGAAAAAAGAGATTTCGTTGATGGCCGCGAAAAAACAAATAGACGCCAATTTCAGTCATTTAAGTAACACATAAGCTGTAATGCTACGCAATATCTTCTCGTGTCAAGACGAAAGTCTTTGACCAGTGCGTGTTGCCAGTGATGAGGCCTATGGCACTGAAACGTGTTCCCTCACAATGGGCCTTATAAGAAGGCTAAAAGTCACCCAAAGGGCAATGGAGAGGGCTATGCTTGGAGTTTCCCTGCGTGCCATGATCGAATCAGGAATGAGGAGATCCGCAGAAGAACCAAGGTAACCGACACAGCCCGAAGAATTGTCAAACTTAAGTGGCAGTGGGCAGGGCACATTTCTCGCAGAACAGATGGCCGATGGGGCCGAAAGGTTCTGGAGTGGCGACCGCGTACCGGAAGACGTAGCGTTGGAAGGCCTCCCACAAGGTGGTCCGACGACCTTGTGAAGACCGCAGGAACCCGTTGGATGCGAGAAGCACAGAACCGGTCGAAGTGGAGGTGCTTGGGGGAGGGAGGCCTATGTCCAGCAGTGGACGTCTTTCGGCTGAAATGATGATGATGATAAGTTGTAATGACAGCTTTAATGCAGCTAATTAAAAGTCCGAGTATAGCAGTATTTGCCTACTTTTGACCGTTCCTACGAAAAAAAGGGCGCGCAACGATGTTGCCAAATCGCTCGCTTATGCGCACGTATGTGCGTCCCTTTCCTTAATGACATGCACTATATTTAGTTTATAATGCGTTGAATTAGATATTTTAATTTGGCGCACCTATTCAATTTCATCCTGTATAGGTTCATGATATCAAATAAACCGCAAACGACCGCGCTACAGCAGTGTTTTTGAAGGCATTATAATACGTTATTATTAACGCACCATTTAAAGCTACAAAAATGTTCTCATAATTGTTTGTATGACTTTGCAGTTCCCCATGATCTTAATGAAAAAGAAAATCAAGACTCCAGTGAAGCCGATAAATATTGTTGTAACTACCTCTATACTCGAGTCTCTACCCAATCTATGTACTTAATTAAACTTTCATGAGCACACAGTATTTAAGCGCTTACCTAAACAGAAATAATCTAGTCTATCTAAGAGCCTTAATGAACTAAGAAATAGGTGAAAGTTCCACCTTAGCTCTCGTAAATAGTATATGATTTTAGAAAATCAACGCGGGTCAGAGGGCAAAATATAAAATGGAAGTTCTATTTTCCACCTCGAAGAGCTTTTAAGTTCGCAATGTATTTAATGGCACTGACAAGTTTTGGCTAAATTCATCGATTGAGTCATCTGGTATTTGTTTTCGATTTCATACATACCAAATGTACACCTGCTGTGTATCAGTAAATTGTAAAAATAAATGTTCTTCAGCTGTCGGTAAAGTAATTCTTAAGACACATAGGTGAAGACTTCTGTAAGTTATTTCTACAGTCCGCCTGCGAAAATTTTGATTTTAAATGTAGTAGGTACATTTTTGTTATTTGCGGTGGCAGTAACATAGTTGGGCTTTCTTATTTAGGTACCTTCTGTACCATTAAACACTATAAATTCGGTTAATTACTAGAAATAGTAGGTGCGCTTTGTAATTCACTTTACGCAAATAAAATAAGTAGGTACCTTCGTCCTAATAATGATCATGTTTTACATGAAATTTGTTTAAAAAACGTAAAAATATTTGAATTTCGCGTGCCGACTTAAACATCCACCTTAAAATAACATACCTATTAGTAAAACTATTCCCAAGTATTTATGTCTGCCTGCAGATATTAAATTCTCCATCTCCATCTTCTCGGCTGCTCGAAAGGGATTAATTATTTTTACGACGGACCGTGTATGTAGGAGGTAGATGTCTGCAGGATCATATTGTGTCAGAGATTCGCACTCTGAACCCTTTCGCACCGTATCTCGATTATTTCCCAGGAGAATTGTTATGATATGCATATTGCAAATTGACTTTCCAGATTAGATTCTAAACTACACTTAAAATTCAGTGAAAAATAAATCATATTTTTCGCAAGTATGCCAAAATAAATTATCTAATTTACATAAGATGATTAAAAACGAAGCATAAATACTTATTATTTTTTTTCTCTTCTAATTATTTTCTTGAAAATGAAAGGAAGAAAATAAAGCAAAAAAAAATAAAGATATTTTCCTGTCACTCTGTAATGAGAAATATAATAATAAAAAAATTGGATATTTTTTTATCATAAGCGAATATGAACGAAATAATAGGTACCTACCTACGGATATAATTGTTTACTTATTAAGAACACCATTAGCATATAAATTAAACATTGGTTTACGTATTTAGAAAAGGTATTACTACTAATGTGTACACAAATTATAGGTCTACATAACATTTAAAGAAAAAACACATTTTACAGAAGCTGCTTATAAACCGTGTTACAAACTAAAATCATTTATTTAGTTCATTGTCCGACACTGTCGCTGGGCCTACGTTTCTTAAAATAGCAATACCTAGTATTGTAATTATCTGAAAATAGAGATTGGCAGATTTTCATTAACACATTATCGATGAAAACTGACAACAATTCAACAAGAACAGTTCTTGTGCTACATGAAGAGCTTTTCGAACTGCTGCACGCTACGATTAATAAATTACACATCAGCGTGATATATTACAATTCATATAACATACTAACATTCTCCTAGGTTCTGGGTAATCTATAAATAAATCGACACTGCACTAGCTTCTCGTCGAATTTCCCGGTGACCGGAACATCATCATCATCATCTGCCTAGCCTTTTCCCAACTATTTGGGGGTCAGCTTCCAGTCTAACTGAATGCAACTGAATACCAGTATTATACATGGAGCGGCTGCCTATTCAGATAGGCAGCCGCTCCAGGTATAATACTCCACAACCCAGTTACTGGGTAATACGATACCTTGGTAAGAGTAGTTGTCAGACTATCGGGCTTCTGACGACCCGTAACGACTGTCAAAGATCCACAAATGACAGCTGGAACCAACAGCTTAACATGCTTTCCGAGGCACGGCGGGGTCTTGGTAAGTGAAGATGATCCCATCCACGAACCAACCAGGGCAAGCGACGCACGCTATTACTATTTAGCCACAAGCCCCTCCCGGTGACCAGGACATTGTAAGTTAATGTAAAGCTCGACATGCATTCAACTTCGTCCATTCGATTATCTGGACCACGAGATCAAATTTCTCGGGAGAGGTCGTAAACCTTGATGCGAAATACTCACCCAAACTAGGTAAGTTGGCAAGAACTTGACGTAAACATTGATAGCCCATAACGAATTTACTATTTGCCATATCTACATTTAAAAAAGTTTCCATGAAAATGTGGCCTCACTTTCAATCGCTAAATGACCTGGCCAATTTTTGGCAATGAAACAGTCGCTCTTATGTTTCCTGGATTAATCTATTCGTACGAAAAATAGCACCAAAAGGGTTGATACATTTTGTGGTTGGTAACTTTGTAGTACGATTTTGTGGTCGATGTCAATGGCATTGTTAATTCTAGAGATGTGCAGTGCTTACATCGCAAACATCTTTCAATTCAATTCACAAAATAAATGTGCTCAATATACGGGTACTCAATAAATACCAAGGTACTCGTATCACACGGTAAAAGTCTCACGAATAATCTGTCAAAGTGTTCAGAGTTCAGACCGTATCCACAAGAGTATTAATTGAAACTAGAAAAAAACAGAATCTTTGATACTGTGGACATATAATTTTCATAGTAGAAATTAGCTGCCTGAAAAAGCATCACCTAAAAAGCCTATCCGTAACGCTGTGTCTACATTAAACAACCAAATAAAGACTAATTGAAAACGTGGGAAGTACACCAAGAGGGCGTTAAGAATAGGCACCACACGCCACGCACAGTGTAGGGTTCCGTAGTAGCCCGTTATCACAATATAGTACGATTCTGTTGTTCTTTATTCTGAATTTAAGTAATGGTAAAGATATAGTAGTTAATGGTTATAATAACAAAAATCGACTTTAAATTTGAATTATCATTTCTAAGACGTGCGCGGATGTCGATCTCTCGGATATACTCGAATGTAAACGTAACCCGTTGGTGCAGCGCCATCTACTGACAGTATTATGAAACTTATGATAATTTGCTATGGTTTTTTTTGTTTAACAATTAAATCATTACTTTTGTGTGTGTTTTATTTGTATTCATAATAATATTTTGTTTTTCAATGCAAGTCTTTACCCGTTATAGACAAGCAAATACTTCATCTTAGTCACTTTAAAGGATTAATGCTAAGGATTTTGTATTTGGTACAAAATTATCCAACACCCAAGTTCAACGAATATTATTGCTAAACTAATAAAGTTATCTTAACCGCTATAATTTTCCTTGAAAGTTCATGAAATGCAATATCATCGAAAATTTTTCAAGCCAGCAGTTTAGCTTTTAGAGGGGGTGGGACACTCTACTGGAACAACAATTTGCACTTTAAAGTTTAATATTTCGTAAATGGAGCAGTAAATCGAAAAATTTATAATTTTAGCAACCCCGAAGTCATTTTAGAAGACCTATTCAACGATACCCCACACGATGGGGTAGACGACTAAAAAAAAATATTCATCCCCTCTTCACATGTAGAGGAGCTACCCTAAAAAAACACACATCCACACACTCCTACAAAATTACAGCTTTCTAGTACTAACGCCGGTCGCTTAGCAAAACCTCGGACAGACAGACGGACATGACGAAACTATAAGGGTTCCTTGTCAGAACTACGGAACCCTAAAAATACGATCTTAAGTGATCGACTAGCAGCGTGTTTTTTTCTCAAAGCAATCAGCTCTTCGCTTAAGTAAAACAAAATAGGAAACCGTAAAAATAAATTATATTTAGGATCGATTTTTTCTTCGGAGAACATGCATATTATATGAACTTACAAAACCTTCCTGAAATTATTAGGCAAAATTAATTGTAAGTTTTAAGTTACGTTATGTACCGATACAATGTTAGTTTGTGTTAATAACTTCTTGTAGTTATATTACATCCATAAAATAATTAATCTTACGTTGTATCCTTCATTAACCTTTTGAACGCCATTGTCACATATACGTGACAAGCAAGCGCGTGCCCTGTACGCCAGTCGTGTGTCACCTATCCTATTACGAGTGACACAAATATGTGACAAAAAATGCGGTGCACTTTATCACGAAATAAACAATTAAATCATTACTTTTATGTGTGTTTTATTTGTATACCTTAAATATTTAAAATTGTGGCTTGGCGTGGAGGGCACGCGCGTGCGTTTATGCTCTGGCGTTCAAAAGGTTAAATCAGTCTTATAGCCATATTAAGGGTTTACAGCATGCTAAGTAGTGTTTCGTTTTAATTCTTTCATTAAAACTTACTTTGATCCCTGCGAGCTTTGGTTTCGTAAGAAAGCAGAAAACGGTCACACAGTAACGGCTCTCCAAATTTTTGAAGTGAAAACTTCTTTAGGCGCGTTGGGCATTTTTGGAGATGGGGAAAAACCATTGAACTCACGACACTGTTACCGTAACCGACACCGAGCTACATTTGGATGTGTTCGGCTGTCCTAGGGATGTACTCGGTTTATGTATATCCGATATGTCAGTGAGTGATGGCAAAGTATTGTTTTGTTTTTCACTTCTGTCGGCACTCCCGGAGTGCCACTGTTTTTTTTTTGACTTTTTCGTGTCAAATACTGGTGAAAATTAGAGATTTCCATGATGGCCTTTGTATTATGACGAAACCGCTTTTCTAGGAAATCGTATACTATGGGGCGATTAGGTTATCAAATTAATTGAAACCACGTATTCTACATTACGTATTATAAACATACACAATTAAAATATTAATAACAATTAACATTCTAGCCGTGGGACCTTTTCTTTCGTTTTAGTATCTAACAACATTAAATTTAATTTGTGATTATTTGGTAACAATACCTTAAAAAAAATTAAAGTTTGTGTTAAATTGTTATCATACCATCGCCATTCGTCGTATTTCGTGCCAAGTTATTACGCTATTTACTTTGTTAGAAAAAAAACAAGTTTCTAATTTTAGCAAAATTGTTTATTCTATTATTTTAACAGACTGATAACAACTTGTAATATTCGCTGGCTTAAACATGATGGACTTTACCAGGATTATTTTTTCATTTGTTATCCGTTGTGACGTACAATATTAGCCCTTTCTTGTTGAAAAACATACTTGGTCGGTTTCCAGTCAACACAAATCTACCTACAACCTTTTTACACCTGTTTGAATCCGTTGTCCCAGCAACCCGAAACGTTTTTGCGTCAAGCCTATTATTAAGCTCCAAGGCAAAATCAGGCGTTGAATACGAGCACCTAAGTAAATTTAGGTACTACATAAGCAGTACTTACATTATATCTTGTAATAGTACGCTACGAATAAATAGATTCGTGGCGTAATATTACAAGATATAATATAGGTAATAATAATACTAGTCTATTATCATTAAAATGGTGAAGGAAGACATCTTGAGGAAACCGGCATGTCCTATAACCAAAAATTCGAAGACATGTGACATCTACCAACCCGCACTAGGCCCGCGTGGTGGATTACGGCCCATTCCCTTTCACAGAAAGTAGGCCTGTGTCCCAGCAGTGGGAACAGTATAGGCTGTATATGTATGTATGTATGTATTATCATCCCACAACAGGCCAAACATTTCTTCTTGTACAGAAAAGACACGAGCATAGATCGCGCAATATAAGATGTGTTACGAAAAACCTTATATCACGATGTGTATCTTACGGATCCAATCTGATACCTAATATTAAATAAATAAATCAGCTTGTGTGTCCCACGGCAGGGCAAAGGTCTCCCGTTCCCTTTTTCCACTCAACTTGATCCTGCACCAACATGGATCAATGCCGCCATAAGTGTCAAGCTCGTCCTGACATCTACAGATAGTGCCATCCACGAAGACGCGCCCCACTCTTCTACCTAATCGTTAGTGGTTATCGCTAGTTCATTCCGCTAGTGTTTTAGTTTTTTCGAAACACACTAATGACCCACTAATAATAATTAGTGTGTATCGAAAAAACTAAAACACTAGCGGAATGTTGCACACTTGTGCTGTACCTAAGCATTAGGAAAAAGAGTGGAGCGTGTTTTCGTGGATGGCACTATCTGTAGGTACTCCCGGGTCTGCCGTGATGCCATTCGACGTTACGTATGTTGTTCGTTTCCAATCTGAAAATTATGAAAAAAAAATATTCTTGGATGAATCAAATATTTTCATAACAAAATCAATTGGTTTCCATACTATTTACTTATCATGTTATGTATAACGCTAGTCACAAAGGGCAACTGATAGGCTTCGGTTACTATTGTGACGTCATGCCACGGTCACCACGTATGCTTTGATGATTTATGTAAATGTAACGCTGCATGTTGACCACGGATACCTATGATGTTGACGTTGTATGGCGACCTATTTCATAGCTTTCAACAGCGGCGTACCACAATATTGATGGACCTTCGTACTATTGTTTGGATTTAGTAACGAAATAATAGTGGTATGAATCAGGAATAATGTACCCATAAAATACTGAGGTATTTTTAGACAAAAATATAACTGTTAGTCGACTGTAGGTATAGTCGTCCTCGTTTACTTTACAACTTTTGACAACAATTCCCAAAAAAGCGGCCAAGTGCGAGTACAATATTTTATAAAAACGCAGAAAGAACATGTTTCTTGTATGGGGAAGGACTCCCTTTAATGTTTTAATTGATTTTATTTGTTGTTATAGTAAGTAGCTATAATAGTACACATTCTGTAAAAACTTTAAGTGTCTACCTATTACGGTTCATAAGATACAGACCTGTGACTATTAGGTACTTTTACCTTAGTACAGTTTCACCTAAAAAAATTAAACTTTACTAAGGTTGAAACTATATAACTGTCACATAGACAAATATACCTTGTCGATGTCGCTCTACGACATGCAAGTGACATTCAAACTTATGGTCATAAAGCAATTACGAGAAAAAATAACTAACTACTAAACCTATATGACTTATAACAGAGTTTTAACTTTAGACCTAGCCTAAGCCTTCTTAATGCAAAATTGAAAACTTCGACACGGCTTTGACGTAAATTTTTGTAAAAAGAACTTTAACTTTTTCGGATTGTAGATAATTTGAAATTGAAAAATGGCTCAATATTGTATAGCTATTAATCTAATTCATTCTCACATTCTTTACCCACTTTGGAGGGTTTTATACAAACTCGTTAAATAAGGTTAGTTTAACGAGTTTAATAGAACCCTCCTACCTAAACCTCTATAGAGCCCGATTGTTCAAACTAATCCAAACAGGTAGGCGGATTTCGGTGCGGTTTGGACAACCACATAAAACGTTGATGGACATTATTAACATAATACAACGAGAAGCTGTATGGCTACATTATATACATGTATTGCGAATCCAGTAATGGATAACATTCCTTTACGATCGTAATTACTTATTACATATACAGTAATAACTACCTTGATCTCTGACACGCGCAGACGCTCCAATCTAACTCACACAATAAGCTGATATAGCTATACACTAATCTTTGATTACCTATACATAAGTAAATGTAAATATACTACTGATAAATCATTGCCACTGTTTCCAATCCTACTGTTTTACATACGTCACTTCGAATAATCGATAGGACACTAGTTTGTCAAAATTAGTTGTGTTATAGGTTAGTGGCATAGAGGAAACATTATTTAAGCACCTAACTATTGTCATTATAATTTCGATTACTAATATTTTGGTTAGCATAATCAGCCCATAATGTTCCCAATGCTGGGACACAGGCTTCCTCGCTGTGGGAGAAAGTGGGCCATAAACTACCACGCAGGCTCAGTGCGGGTTGTAATATGTCACATGTCTTTAATTTTTGGTACTATCACATCCCAGTTTCGTCACGATGTTTTCCTTTACCGTTTTGAGAGTAGTGGATGAAGTTATTTACAATGCGCCTGTCAGAGTTCGAACCTACGACCTTTTTTTTTTTTGTTGTCGGGGGAAACCTTCAAAAGGCACCCGACCTCCGGGGAAGGAGGTCGGGGAGTGTGGGATACAATTTGTTTTCGAATTTTTGGTTCTAGGAAATGTCGGTTTCCTCACGATGTTTTCCTTCACCGTTTTAATATTTTAAGTATTCCTCGATTCATAAAACTAACAAAGAATTCGTAATCTATATTGTAAATGAAAATGAAATGCGTTTGTAAGCGCATCACTAAAGAACGGCTGAACCCATTTGGTTAATTGTTTTTTTCTTTTTAATATTCATGATAGTCCGAATAAGGTTATTGTCGAAAGAAATTGGAAAAGTTGCCCGGAAATTGAAACATTCGGAAAAACTGAAAGTGCTTTTTTCTGTTAGATTATTATGAATGATTGATATTTGGACAGGACAATGCCTCTCGGGTCAGCTAGTCATCTTAATCAGCCTATACTGTTCCCACTGCTAGGACACAGGCCTCCTTTCTGTGAGAGGGAGTGGACCGTAATCCACCTCGCGGGCCCAGTGCAGGTTGGTACTTAGTTGTCACAGGTTTTCGAATTTTTGGTTCTAGGACATGCCGCGGCCGTTACCACTGGGCCACCACTTCTTTTCGGGTCAGCTGCTGGGTCAAATAAAAATTATATAAATTGTCAGTACCTATACAAAATAAAACGTTTTATTATCATACTTACATTAAAGGCTGCTTTCATTCGAGCGTTGAGAATGGATGTAAAAATAAACTTATAACTTAGAACTACACATTTTAATCTAGGTATAGAAACGCGAACAATCTGCTCTGAGAAACTTTACGGCAATGTTGACGTAGGTAGGTTAGTTACAGTAAAGTTATTCCATGTTTCTTTAAGATACTTGATTCGTTCAAGACTTTGTGATTTCGCAGAAAGGCTAAGCATAGTAACTACTTTCAAACTTTGGTGAATAGAAGGTTTAAAGCCTCAGCAAAAAGTTCTTAGTTCTAATTTGATATACAAGCTTATTCGTTGCTTATTAGTTCAAAGATATCTAAAGTGCGAATAAGAAAAAAAATACTTTCATTTATTAATATTGAATAAGATTCAACTTTTTCTGTTGGGGTCGGCTTCCAGTCTTACCGGATGCAGCTGGATAGTGGGTACTTGTATTTTACATGGAACGAATGCCTATCTGACCTCCACAACCCAGTTACTGGATAAGACGAAACCCTTTGGTAAGACTGCTTCTCAGACTTTGGGCTTCTAACGACCCGTAACGACTGCCAAAGATACACGAATGACAGCCGGGACCAACGGCTTAACGTGCTTTCCGTGGTATGGAAGGGTCTTGTATAGTCTTGATATGTAAAGATGGTCACTCATCCGTGCGGCTGTTATTACTTAACCACAAACCCCTCCACAAACATAGTAATCTGAAATGAAATTCATAAAATATATTTTGCAAAGTAACGTCATTTGCTAAGACATTTTTAATTTCGTAACTAATATTGACAAGTCTTCCATCACTTTATTTATGTGATGAGTGAATCAAAGTTTAAATGTATTGCAGAAATTAATTTTTGTCGTCAATTTGAAAGGCAACGGACTTTTAATTAATGAAATTTTGTAGCTTCATTAATTATAATTAAATTTAATCAGTGGAGTCTGAACTTTTTGTATAAATATTTGTTGACACATTCTCTGATTACAACTGAAACATGGTAACCAGCTTGAGGATAATCAGCCTATAATGTACCATGGTACCCACTGCTGGGACACAGGCTTCCACTCTGCGAGAGGGAGTGGGCTGTAATCCATCACGTTGCCCAGTGCGTGTTGGTGGATGTCGCATGTCTTCGAATGTTTGGTTCTAGGATATGCCAGTTTCCCTTGCCCTTCACCGTTTTGAGAGCAGTGCTGATTCAATTAAATACAAAAACTAAAGTGCCTGCCTGGGTTCCAACTCACGATCATAACTCATAAGTCGGGGCCATTACTGCTCTTAGCATGTGCATAATCAGCCTATAATGTTCCCACTTCCCAGCAGTGAAAAGGCCTCCTGTTTCTGTGAGGGGGATTGGACCATAACCCACCACGCGGGCCCAGTGCCGGTTTGTGGATACGCGGGCCTAATGCGGATTGATGGATACATGGTTAATATGATAAATTATTAGTTGGTACCGGTCAATATGTATAGGTAAACGAAATTTGTGTATACATATATATTTTCCCCGAAACTTTGTCGGAGTCGGTCTCTAGTTTAAGCGAATATCAATATTTAAACATGGAACGACAACCATCTGATCCCAGCAATTCAATTACTGAGCAATACCGATAAATATTTTACCGGGAATTTTATAAATAACTAGCTTCTGCCCGCGACTTCGTCCGCGTGAAATTTCTTGCTCTCCCGACCCACCACGTCGCATCGCATGGCCCGCCCCTGCTGTTACTGCGTTTTCACTTATTGTTCTTTTTTTTTTTGCACGCCTCCGTTGGCTCATAGCGTGATGTTAAATAGCCTACAACCTTCCTCAAAAATTGGGCTATTAAATGCAAAAAGGTTTTTTTTTAAACAAATTAACTCTTCTGCTTTTAAGGATATGATGATATGATATATTTTAACTTCCTGGTAACATAATTATCTCATATAATTAGTGCATATGAACGTATTAATTACTGTTATAGATATTCGTAGAATCGACTGTTGAATTGCTCTCTGAAGCACGAAGATGTGACGGTGTATAAATAACTACCCGTCTTGAACCGACCGCGCCTAACGGACCTTAACGGAGGGTTACCCGAATTTGCCGGTTTTAGAATCAATTTTAAATGGTACTTACCATTTAAAATTGATTCTAAATCAAATTAGGCAAATTAGTGTATTTAGTTCTAAAAACCGCAAATCATTTGGACAAAATGAGATTTCTCCACAAGCTTCTCCATGTAGGTACCTATGTTTTGTGTAAACGGAAAGTCGAGTCAAAATATTAGCGAGGTATATTACCATTACCAGAGTTACTATTGTTGATCGTAACTATTGTAATATGTTTGCACCCACACGCTTTGTTCACGATCTAGCTGTAAATCAGGAGACCTGCCGCCGATTTAGCTCTAAAGGGAATATCGATTACATTTGGAACAATCTATCTCCATAAACACCGGTTATGTTATACAACCTACAAGGGCAAAAGTAATGTCATAATGTGAATTGGCTACCATTTATTTGGAAATGAAAAAAATAGGCTCTGTTTTCAGGAAAGTTTATTTAAAGGTGTAAAGTCGTAATAATTATATCGGTCAAACGTCCACCAACGTCCTGAGTTGATGCGCATTTGTGCTCATTTTACGGCATTTTTTGAATTGTTGCATCCTCCAAATTGGTGATTTCTGCTTCAATCTTGCAAGGTTTTGTTGTGGTAAACGTGAGATTTCAGAACGAAGTCTGGCTACGTCAGAATTGGCGATTTGGCGGACTAGTTCAAAGCGCCAAAACGGGAGATCACGGCCCCGAAATTGGTGTTTCAAAATCTCCATCGTTGCATGAGCTATGTGGCTCTATTGCATTGTCAACTAATTCTGTATCTGTCTACAACATATGTATCAAATCACAATGACACATTCACATTATGACATTACTTTTGCCCCACTTTGTAGTTAAAGGCAGTCAGTCCAACACAAGTCACAATAACAAACCAATTTTCTCGAATAAACCGTCGGGAATCCAAAAATATCGGGAATTATCTGTTTCCTATCTCTTGACTCTAAAGTCTAAAAGCTTTCGCTGAACTTAATATTATTATTCAGTTCACTCATAGTTCAATTTCATCTTCCAACTTCGACCATAAGAAAAATGTTTATTTTAAAAAGAAGACCTCGGTTTACAGGAGTTAAAACGTTTTATTTTAATTAATTTCATTTCTGCACAAGCTTTCAGTTTATTATTAGCAGGATCAAAAAGCAGCTTCTATTAAGCATACTTGATTTTTGAAAAAGAAAACTGCATTTTATGAACTATGCAATATTCTCTTAATTGAAATGAAGCTGAAGCATTTCGTAACACAATAGTGAAACAAAGTGCAACGGTTGCCATCAAATTAATGAATTGCACAATAATGTATTAAAAATAAATGATTGATATTCCACCTGCAATCCTGCATCCATTATTTTTCCGGTTCCGTACCCAAAGGGTGCCAACAGAACCCTACCTACGCCTACGCTGTCCATCCGTCTGTCAGCGGGCTGTATCTCACGAACCGTAATAGGCAGACAGGTAACATTTTCATACGGTGTTTTATTTCTATTGCCGCTATAAATCCCCTTACAAAAAACGTTTTTTTTTTATATGTACCTACCTAGTGTTAAATATGCTTTAATACTTTTACACTTATGATGAATGCGCAGTTGTAGCCCGCGAAATTCAATTTTTCTTACGTTTTTGGCAATTTTCAGGTCAATGTCAGGTTTTATCTTGATCAAAATATGATTCGCGACAATAACAGGTACGGATTTACAAAATCATATTTTGATCAAGATACAACTGCAACAAGATGCAAATTGCAAAAAACAAGAAAATTTGAATTTCGCGGTCTACCACTGCGCATTCAGCTTAAACAATTGCTAGTTGCAGGGCTTGAACTACGTTCGTAGAAATAAAAGCTATATTATTTAACTTGAGGTCAGCTAACTAACGAACGTGTATTAGACAGGTTTCTCTTGTTCGAAAACTGTAATGAAAACTCGTCTTGAGGAGAACATTTAAGATAATATATTCAAGTTTAAATAACTTCACCCCAGGGGATAGTAACTTTATTGTAGCTGCTTATCTCGAGGGAAAGCTGACAGTTCGATTAACTATTTAACTTAGGGAATAATAAATAGATGTGTCGTCGCTATCAAAAACAGGATGTTATTAAATTCAATTGGTTTATTTAATTGAGTAACCAGCCAGGCAAGTGCCTTGCTTTCCTTATATCTTTAAATATACCGTGTACGTAATAAAGAGTATTCTATTCTACTTGTTTGTACCCTCAGTTTATTTTTTGTAAGAAGCCTGCTATTAAAAATGTCAGGTTTTTTAGAGTTTCATATCAAATTAAAATATCGAAGTACTAGTTCTTTCCGAATTCAGAACATTAAAAGACTGCTCCCTTTGTCAATTCTAAAGAAAGCTTCTGAAAAGACGCAGTCCAAGAAAAATCCCCAACATCACATTTGTTTCGTCCAATACATGTCGGAACTCTCGATATTACAAGCACAGCTGCTGCACACATTCACCCTAATGAATGAGACCACTAACTCATTATTGTACGGCAGACCGAAAGGTTTCTACGTGAGCTGTATATATAATAGAGCTACAAAAAGCAAAAGGGATTCTCTGAAAAGTAAAAACTTGAGATGGACTTCTAAAGTATTATCAAATAAAAAAAAAGTGTCTGAAATTGATCTGAATAATTCAATGAATAATTCAATGTTCTCTCGTACTTAGAGCTTTTAGTATTCATATCGCATTATGTACCGTTTCTGACCTACATACCTAAATGTTACCTATACTAATAATAAAGCTGAAGAGCTGAGCTGAGTTTGTTTGAACGCACTACGCTCTGGCACTGCCAGTCGCATTTCAAGAATTATTTTTCGTTTGATAGCCCAATTCTTGAAGAAGGATATAGGCTATTTGACGCTAGGACCCTCACCCCCACCAGCAGAGCAAAAAGAAAAAAAAGTCAGAAAGAACGCTAAGCGAAAACGAAGTAATTAAATTAAAATTAAAATTCATTTATTTCAGATAACTAACTGATCCATACTTAATTCCACAAAGTCCAACTAACAGTAATAGCGCGGGCAATGACGATGCGTTGCGACAGGGTGGGTCGGGGGAACAAGAAATTTAAATTTCAAGAATTACATATGTTATAGACTATAGGTATCCGAGACTCTACAGCATTATAGTATACGTACCAACTACCAACTACCAACTACCTAATAGAAAAGCCATCTGTTCTGAACATAAAGATTAAAGTTAAGTGAAAACGTGCAACATTATTGCATCATCACGAACACTTTATAGACTTGCTTTTTCAATATCTACGATCTAAATACCACTGTGTACCAGCCACGGATGCTTCTACGTCGTAAAGACAACCTGTGCTATTCAGTTTTGCCGTTCTAGCTTTCTCTGTAAACCTATGTTTTCTCTCAAAGCTTTGCCTAGATTGGCATGACTTCAATCAAAGCTTAGGTTGTATACCAATATCCTTGCGAGTACAAGATACTGCCTGAAGTGTGTAGATATGTAAATGAATGGGGGGCCTTATGTCTGGGCTTGCTCCTTTAAAATTATTAATCAAGCTGTGCCCCGCGGTTTCACCCGCGTAAATATCGATCCCGTGGGAATATCATGATAAAAAGGAGCCTATATATTAAACCAGGGTGTCAGCTACCTCCATACAAAATTTTATCAAAATTGGTCCAGCCGTTTGAGCGTGAAGAAGTAACAAACATATAAACACACCCCCACTCAAACTTTCGCCTTTATAATATTAGTGTGATTTAATTAGTATTTTCATGTTATCGATACGACAAGCCGAAATTGATTGGCGGAACTGTAAATTAATTGGCGTAAGCAATGGCTTTCCTCTAAAGTTGTCTCTTCCTTTTACAAGTTATGTTTCTTGTGAAGTAAATAGGTCAGTAACAATTAACTTGACGTGCTTGCAAATTAATAATCTCATTGTAATTGTATTATTTTTAACTCGAACTTTCATTATAAGATTTTAAATCAAATTAAAATAATGACCATGAAAACAAAGTAGCCGTATAAAAGTTTAACTTCCAATTGTGATATTAAATTTAAACAGATCGTTCGTGAACGTGGCAATACTACTACAGGTAGATACAGCGGACAACTCGGTACGTACCTATGTCACCATAACAACTTTCCAAATAAAACAATTTGTAAGATAACAATTTACTGTAAGTACATTTATTAAATACAGCACTCTCAATATTGTTTTAACAAAGGATTTACAGCCACAAATGCCATGTCATTTAAACTTTACTACTAACATTTGATCGAAATCCCAATTCTGCACTCAGACTAGTGGCAATCAGACTAATTTGCGAACGATATATACCTATCGGTTCTGGTGTAAAGCTTAATCTATACAGGGTGGCAAGACACTCGAATGAATGAGAAAAGTATCTCGAATTCAAATTGGCAAGTTACATTTTTGACCCAGAAATTGCCTTTCCAGAAATCGGGAAAAAATGCTTTTGTAACCGCTGGGTATGCCACTAACATTGAAGCGAGAAAAAACTTTACAAAGGTGTTGTTTTCGTTTGTGTGCCACACGCCTGTCTGTCGATAAAGCCAAAGTTCCCAATAGATCCCTCTGATGTAAAAATATTTTCCCTATTGCGTTTGTTTCTTCCGCCCTGTATAACTTTAATTTAATGCAATATGGCTGGCGATGCGATCAGCCGAGCTCGGACTTCGTTAATCGATATTAAATAGATTTACCATTAATCGATCAGCTGATGAGGAAGTCACTTCAATTTAGGCCTCGCTTCATTATGGAAATACCCAACTAAAAATAGCTTTTAAGATATCACTTTATAAATAGAGGTTTAATGATATTTTTTTAAAGAGTAGGAAGTTCATTTACTTACATTTTAATTTTACGGCTCAGTTCTGACATGTATAAAAATAAAACTGTATTCGTAATATGTTGGATATTATAAATACAGTTTTATTTTTATACACATCATATCAAATCAAATCATTTATTTGCTTGAATATGGGTAGGTACATGAGGTGATACATAATTACAACTGTTCTTTAAACCATATCCTACCTTAATAGGTGTGCAAATATCTAATAAAATAAATTATACACATACATAAACTCACACCTTCTTCCCATGGGGTTAAGCCTGGTTAAGCAGAAAATTACAGAACGCCATCTGCTACAATCCTTACACACCTTTGGCCCGTTTACGTTCACACATCTGGTAGTACACGCACGGTTGCGAGAAATATTTATACTTAGTACATTACTTAATCCATGATTTCAATACATACATTGAACATTATTAACATTACTAGCTGCGCCCCGCGGTTTCACCCGCGTAAATGTCGATCCCGTGGGAATATCGAGATAAAAAGTAGCCTATGTGTTAATCCAGGGAGTCAGCTACCTTCATACAAAATTTTATCAAATTTGGTGAAGCCGTTTGAGCGTGAAGAAGTAACAAACATATAAACACACCCCCACACACACACTCAAACACTCACAAACGTTTGCCTTTATAATATTAGTGTGATTATATATTATTATTGACATTAATTAATTATGTAATTTCATTATCATTGTCTAATTTAAAAATATATATATATATATATTTATCATTTAAATAATCATTAACTTTATAATATGCTTTATTAATCAAAATAATCTTTAATCTATTTTTAAATGATATAAAATTGGTTGCTTCCTTTATATTATTAGGTAATTTACTTATTTATATTCTAGGGCCCATACTAAATGCACTTTTGTCAAACATAACTGTTCTATGGCGTATTGCGTAGACAGAGTAAACTATAGACTGCTGCATATCTTCTTTTTCATTCGCAAAAGAAAAAGAGAAATATATTAACGTCACTAGCAAAGAAAAGAGACAGAATAAGAATATTTCTGTCCCTTACTGCGTGTCGGCTAAGCACATCAATGTGCACAACAAGTTTGACATTTATGAATGAAATAATAAAAACTACACCGCGATTAAACGGAAAATAAGATCTTTTTCGTGCATAATTCAATAATAGTACATTTGCGCAACTGTAAAAATGGTAAGGTGCAGTGTAATAAGCTGTAAAAATGATAGTATGATGAAGATTGCTGGAATTTTTTGTCCCTTTCGGTGACACGGATACCATGAGTCTATAGATTACTCTGTTCTAAGATGTTATCCGTTAATAAATCTTCAAGGATTTCTTGGCAACGACCGAACAGAGGCCTAAAAAGGCCACTTTGGCAGAATCGTAAAAGGATAACATTTTGAATCATAATGGACAGTTATCTGTTAAGTTAATCGTATCAAATCCCATTGGTGAAGGATTTTCAGTTTTTTTTTTTGTCTGTGCTAAAATACCAATCAATCCAATCCAAATCCAATCCCAATCTCTTTGTTTATACCTACGTAGTGCAGCAAAAAAAAAAGCACAGGCTGTCTTCGCCATATTATGATTAATAATGTTATCCTTTTATGATTCTGCCAAAGTGGCCTTTTTAGGCCCTCAGGTCATTCATGAGGAAGGCATCTGAGTAAGGGTTACAGCCTAACACATCAACACTGCGACTAAAATTAACCTTAACCTTTTCGTCAAATCTAATTTGCTTAGGTCAGTTTTAAACTCAAATAAATCTGAGGTTTACCATAAGAAGTTAGAAGCGACGACTAGAAACTATATCAGGGAACGTAAACAGCGGTTGGCTATACGCTCGGCTAAACCTAGTTAGAACCGACTACAGCTATGTGCAGCCGTGCTTTAGCTTTTAGCGGTAACATACGGTGCCTGTAGATACAATGCGCAACGATCCTAGATGGAACTACAGAATTATGGTCCGCACAGACCATGGAAAAGCGCAGAGTCGGAATTACAAACATTTAACCCGTCTGCCTTCAAAGCTAGAGTGAACAAGCATCTTCTGGGCACGCTCGTTCCATCATAGACCTCATCTATCGCTTACCATCAGGCGTGATCGGGGCCAAGAGCGGGCCCATTTAGTAATAAAAAAATATATAACACGCATGCCTGAATCCCACGACAGATAGAGGTTTAATTTAATTATCAAATCACATTTCGCCAATCATGTTTGTGCCCAGTTTATGGCAATAAGCCTTATTGCATGGGAGGCAGAATAACTAGCCTAGAATAATGTGTATACTATGTAGTCAAGGTGCATAAAGCTCATATTTGAATGAAACAGTTATTTATAGCCTCCTCGGGCTCACTTGGAATGCTAACGTCCTTATCTTTGTCTGAGCCCATGAAATATTTCTAAGTTTCTCGCGTTTATTCTTCACACATTTATTATTTCAATAGATGTGTTGGTTTTAAATTTTGTAAAGGAAATATCTTTGTGGTATAAAATCTGTTTGTATATCAGGCTATTGAGTTTACGTGATTATTATTCGAGTACTTATACAATTTATTTCCGTTATAAGAGCAAAAGCTTAAACTTTTTCACAAACGTAAGTAAACGTTGCTTTAACTTCATGAATAGCTTATTTTAAATCGTATTGTATTTAAATAGCCACACGTATGTATTAGGACTAATGTGGCCTATTGTGGCAGCAACCCTGGCCCACAAACCAAAGTTAGGGTCTCGACGGTCGGTTTGCTTATAAACTTCTCCTTACCCGAATAAAGAGTAGGTAATCATTATACCGATTTAAAGAATATAGGGTTGTTAAAATGTTGGTACTGTAGAAGTTTCTGTACCTTCTTAAACCATACTTTAGTAGCTCTATGCTGGAAAATTTTAGCCATGCAATAACCTGCTTATAGCCTAGCAGAATAACTACGTCTATGATAATAACCATAGCATAATCAGCCTACAATGTTCCCACTGCTGGGACACAGGCCTCCTCTCCAGGTGAGAGGAATTGGGCCGTAATCCACCACGTGGGCCTAATGCGGGTTGGTAGATGTCACATGTCTTCGATTTTTTTGGTTCTAGAACATTCCGGTTTCCTAACGATGTTTTCCTTCACCGTTTTGAGAGCAGTGTTGATGAAATAATTTACACAAAGTATGGTGCTGGTTCGGGCTCGAATCTACGACCTAAAACTTATAAGTCGCGGCCGTTAGCACTGGGCCACCGCTGCTCAATATTAAGCCTAATAGCCCATTAAGACAATATTACAAATGAAGGTTTACCTAACTCACAGACTTTGTGAAAGTTTAAAACAATAAAACCAAAGCTCTCTAGGTGTTAGTTTAATTGTTTTATTACGCTAGAACTACATTGTATCGTCCTATTATTTTACCCTGATTCAAAGTACCTACAAAAAGTTTTTTTTTTCGAACACATCTTTCAACTCGTTTGTCAATCTTATTGACATCGAACCTAAAATTACCCTCTAGCTATACATATAATTACACAAAACTAAGCCTAATTGATAGGCTAAAGGTAAGCGTGGGCCAAGTTCAGGCGCGCGGCATCCATCAAAGTGTCGCGCTGTTATCGCAGAACATTCGCCACGGTGATTTGTGGCTCAACGTTTTACTACTTAGGGGCTGTTCATTTATTACGTAAGACAATTTTGACCACTTTCTGACCAGGGGATCAGAAAGCGGTCAAAAATGCACCCCCTACTTAAGAAAATAAGACTTGGATGAACGGGTCCCCTTTCAATCTTACGTACGATCACTTTCTACCAAAATTGCAAAAAAAAAATTACAAAATAATAAAAACTAATCATTTTTGCTTACCTTTGTGATCTTATGTAAGAATAATCTAGACCTCTCCCACCACCAAGTAAGAAAAAAAGAGTTGTTTGGACCTCCTCCCCCCTCAAATCGTCATAAGGCTCCTACAAACAGGCGCGACACGCGACGCGAATCGCGCGCAACACAAAGGCACCGCTCGTTGCGCGACTTGCGGTGCCTTTGTGTCGCGCACGATTCGCGTCACGTGTCACGCCTGTTTATAAGAGCCTTTACGTAATAAATGAACAACCCCTTATGTATAACTTGCCTTACTAAAGCCATACAACTAAGTAAAGTTTACCCTTGCACATAATATTACATCGTAAAGTTTGCTGTTTTGTAGCGTGGGTGTTGCAAACTCTTTAAATCGATGTTACGTAGATAATTTACAATCTTCTGTAAACGTAATAATCATAAAGGTTTCTCATAAATAATAAGTACATCATTAATAAGCTAATAGGCTTAAAATAATAATTCTATTATGTACATGTTTGATACATGTACATAATAGAATGAAAAAGGGGGCAAGGAATTATAGGGCATCAAAAAATTCGTCCTCATCGCTCTCAACGCGAAAAGTTCCCAAAACCAAAATTATTTAAATAGCGAAACTGGTGAATAAACCTAACCTTAATATAACCTTTTTCTAATAATAAGATAAAATAATATGAAATGTTCCGACATTTTATACCAATATCCCGAAGTTTCTGAACGGTTAAAATTTTTCTTCTAAAAACTTTGTAAAGAGAGTCCCACGGCACATTATTTTAGATGATGATCGATGATTTGAAGATTGTAACACTAAATCTATATATATAAAATTCAAAGTCCTGACTGACTGATATATCAACGCACAGCCTAAACCGCTGGTCCTAGAGACATGAAATTTGGAGGATTGTTCTTTGTGAAGAGTAGGTATCCACTAAGAAAGGGTGCTTCGAAATGCCCCCCTAAGAGGGTGAATTGGGAGGGTGAAATTTCACGTGGACGAAGTCGCGGGCCAGAAGCTAGTAAGATTTATAGATAGTATATTTGTCTCAGACCACATCTCGACATGAACTAAGATTTTCTCCATTAATATCAAAATACTTGGTTGAAGTTGGAAATGAAGATTCGGTTTCTGCGAATTTGGCTTTGACAAACTAAATAGGGATCAACATTCCACGTAGGTACCGATTGATCTTTATATTATATCAGACAACTCAACTCTCACGGTAGGTTCGTAGTCACTTCGTAATTCGATCTTAGGGGGTAAAGAAATTCGATCGACCACACCTACCCTTGTTATTGGAATAAAATGAAACAAAAGAAATCTACATACATAACCATATAAAGGCCGGTATCACACCGTTAAATTCAACAAGACATTACGATAGGCAGCTCTGCTGACGTATCGACAAGTATCGGATAGATCGAGCGTAACGAAATTAAACCGATTTTTTTATTGGTCGACAACCGAACGATGTTTATTTGTTTTATTCGATTCTCTAGCACCTTTTACAAACTGAACGAAGTAAATGTAAATACGTGAAACCCAATAGAGATCACGTTTTGATACATTTTCTATTGAAACTATGTTGTTTATAGACATTTTGTTATGAAAATATATTTCAAGTTAGGAGCTTCCAATGCTCCGTATTCTGATGCCTTGAAAAAAGAAGCTAAGCCTAAGCTTTTTACTGCTGCAATTAAATCAACACGCCATAGAGTGCTGGTCGTTAATCACTCTAAATTGCACAACTCCACACGCAAGCTTCGTAACAAGCATGTGATTATCTTGATAATAGCCATCCTTTTACTAATAAGGAATAGTTAACACTGACCCTATACTTTCACAAGCAACCCTTAAACAAACTTCATTTATTTAATACTTTTTCTTCTCCAATATCAAAGTTCTAGAGTGTTTGATCCAAAGAAGATTAGCTAGATAGGAAAGGATATACTGCTACACCTGTTAATTGAAAACGCTTAGTAGCGCGTGTTTTTTTCTTAGATCGCCGGAGGCTTTCTCAACGGAAAGTTAGTAGTAAAAAGAAAAGAGAAAATATAAAAGGGGAAATTGCACAGGTATTTTTTTCGAGGGAAACGCAAATCAACATCGGATATTAAAAATTTGAAGCTCATAAAACAGCTACATTTTGGACGTGTTTCTACTAAAACTAACTGTTAGGAAAAATATTATACCGCGGAACACACAAACGTTATTCTTGCAAAATTAAATAAATAAATTCTTTAAGTCACCAAGAGCCATTTCATTACAATATCCAAAGACAAGAGAGCGTAAAGGCTTATAACTAGGTCACAATAATTTTAATACTCTGACTCCTAAACTAGGTGTAGGCCTGTGTCTTAGGAGTCAGTGATTCTTCGTTACAAACAAAGCCATATTATACTAAAACGGGACGTTTCAACAATAAGCAAATGGTGTAAAAGAAAACAGGATACAATTTATGTAAGGGAAACACAAAAGAAAGACGTTTAACTGTGTGGAGTGGTGAATTAATGTAAGGTCTGAGTGTGTGTGTAGTGAGTAAGTGTAGGATGTGTGTGTGTAAATGTAGTGAGTAGGTGTAGGGTGGGTGTAGTGAGAAGAGTGGGGTGTAGTCAGTACACATCCGTTTATGGTTAAAATTAGATTTATGTAGTTCATTTTCATTGTAAATTACCCAGTAGAAGATCCTCAGTGTTATCATAACTTAGTGTTTGGAGATAATCTCTAAGTTTTTGCATTGGTATTTAGGGCACTAATAAATTTTTAACTTTTTATTTAGGTAGTTGTGCATTTTAATGCTAATAACGTAGAATTGGCGTTTGGCAAAGGCAGTTCTGTGGCGTTCGTGAGGGAAAACGTTATGCTTAATTAAACTACGCGTCGGGTAGTGGTTAATTTTAACTTTAGTTAACTTGTCTGCGTGCATCGGGCAGCTTTATATTTCTGGTCTTTTTAGGCGGAGTATGGTAGTAAAAAGTATTTTGTATCGTCATGACAAGGCGAAAGGAACTGGACGGGGCTCGTAAACACTAACCGGGGAATGTCCGGCAGGTCCAATTAGCGGGAAGAAAATTGTGTTGTCATTGTCTACAAATGATGGACAGCTTGTTTCTTGTTTATCGAAATAACAGAGACTTTTGTTAGTGAACAAAAACGAGAATATGATTAAATTGGAGACGACAATACGACAATGGTTGACACTGACAATACTAATGCATAGAATTATTTTGAAACTATGAAATAAATCCTAACATAGAAATTGAAAACGTGATTTTATCAAACAAGCTAAATAGTAGTAGTAATGATGGGCCGAATGTGGGTTTTGCCGGTGTATGACTAGCTACAGTGACTGAACTATTGGATATACAGGGTTATTGGTAAAATATTAACAACTTCTTAAGAGGTTATTGTACTCATCATGAATACAATGACCTCTTAAGATGTTGTTAATGTTTTACCAATAACCCTGTATTTGATTGCTTTTGGATGCAAACTGTGAACGTCATTATATACACGAAGTTTAATTTATTATCGTATTGTTGCCCCCTGTACATGTATGTGTGTACAGTAGTGCTTGTGCATAGTGATGTTTTATGACTAACAAACTCAGTCTGTCTAGCAAAAAGTTGAATGGAGTTATTGCGTTGCAAGACCGTATTTATGAGTTATATTAAACCAGTAACATATACAGTTTTGCATTTAATTAATAGAATGTAGTTTTACTCACAGGTTTAGAGAAGGGAAATGTAGTTCTTTTTTTGGAACGAAGTTCTTTAATGCGACTTATGGTGGGAGTAAACTGGTAGAAATCGTCATGTAGGTAACGAAAAAGTGTTATGTCCCCTCCATGCGACTTTCTGTCTCTTTATATTACATAAAATAAAAAGAGATATAGATTTTCTTTTTGACCTCACTATCGGCTTTAGCATCCTCGGAAAAAATGAAAACTACCTTTGTCTCTTTCTATTTACGAGTGTGTGCGTGCGAGTATCGCCTAAGGAAGTTCGTTCCTGACGGGGGCCACACACGTTTTTTTTTTATCGAACAATTTTGAAAGAACGACTTCGACATCACTAATGTGTATTGCGTAGCATCCAAAGTTTCCATTTGTATTTAGAGGTACTGAAAGTTTACGTTTCTCGGGGGACCGCTGATGCATTACCGGCCTTACAATAGTTGCTTCATTATTTATTCAATCTAATTATGTAGCCAACTCTGTATTTACCAGACATGAAACAACATTATTATGGATACAGGGACCTGAAGCTTATTTAGTCTTAACAATTTATGATTTTAATCACATTGCAGCTTAAAAACGATTAAATATTCCCTTTTGAGTAAAGGCTCTTGTAATACCTATTGTCAGCAGCAAACAAAATGGTTGTGTGAAATTGAAATGTCTAGTCCATTTAAATACAAAAATAATTTCAGCACAAAACCTCAAGTGGCGTAAGATTGGACTATGTAATACATTGGTAATTATAGTTTCGAGCCGTTTATGGTTGAAACCCTCGGGCCCTGGGGTCCGAGTGCTCATGGTCTCTTTATGGAAATGTCGAAATGGCTGGTTGACAGTTCCCGTCACCTAAGGGCTGGATTTTACCTTGGCCAGAGGTTTAGCATTGCCAACAACGTGATACCGCCGCCAGTCTCTTAGGTACAGTCAACAAAGGAGTTAAGTATACAGGAGCGTCGGATATAGTTGAAGTTTACTAAGAATCGGTTTCTGGATTTGGATGTTCTGGACTGAAATTTAATTTAATAAATGAGCTGTTTGTTTTCTATTAATAAACTAAAATTTTATTCGAGAATATTCATCGGTTTCTTAGTAAACTTCAACTATATCCGACGCTCCTGTATACTTAACTCCTTTGTTGACTGTACATTACCAGTCGACAGCAAAGTGAATGAATTTTTATAAAAAAAATAACAGCACGTTTATTAGTATCACGTCCTTCAATATAATTCCTAAGCTTTTCTAAAGCTCCAGTTACTGAAGCTTCAGAAAGGAAAGATCTTACTTTGATACTAGATACAGCAATTTTATCATATTAAACAGAATAAATGATTAAATTCTCTTCACTGCGATGCATGAATTATATTTCCACTTCATTTTCTACGTTCCATAACTCACAGCTACACAGCAAATGCTCAGTTTAAGGGCTTATTTTTCAAACGACAGATAATATTATTCGTGGAATAAAATTGACGTCTGACAGTTTTTGTATGGCAGAATAAATTATCAAAAATTCAAAATTATTCTTCCGATAAAATTATCTGGCGTTGGAAAAACCAGCCCTATTTTAACCACTGTACAACAGGAATCCATGTTTCTAGGTATTGTCGAAACCATAGCATGTTAATTAATCCGGAATTCGAGTTTAAGTGTTTGTGATTAATACTTCGGTGAGCCTATCAAACATAAATGAATGCTAGGTACAGCAAAACAATATCTGCCTAAACTTTTCCCAAATACGCTGGTATCAGCTTCCAGTCGAACCAGATGCAGCCAAATACCAGTATTTTACATGGATCTATCTGAACTCCACAACCCAGTGACACCTGCAATTGAGGGTTGTCGACATGTCATTGTAATGGATGGTCACCCATCCACGAACTGACCGCGGCAATTGTAGCTTAAAACCTTCGATCGACCCTTGTTATTATTTAGCCATGAGCCCCTCTACCAAATGCTAGTCAATTGCTACAGTAAAACAATATAGCTTTATATAATAACACAAACAAAAATGGCGGCTATAAATAAAACGCCTCTGAATGTTCTGTATACCTATCTAGGTACGGATAAGTGAACAAAAATACCTATATCACTAACATAAGCATAACATTTTCGAAGCATTAAATTGCCTGCTCATGTTTTACTCATAGGTAATTTTGTTCATAAGGTAGTTCCCAAGGTCCCTTACCATATCATACACTTAAAGACCGAAATCTTTTTTATACTTGAATTATTAATATGAGCATAAACCAACACGCCAGCAATATTGGTAAAAGCATTGTACGTTATAGCAGAAATCTCGGGAATGTTAGGGTAGCATTGCCCTGCGCTCTTTGTGTTGGGGCAATAATACCCACCTATGTTTGATATCCGAAATACTTCGGAAGGTATAACAGGCGTTTTATTATTTGTTCTGTAGCATTGTGAGAGCTGCCATGACGTCAATTCTCCTAATTTAGACAAACGCCTTCTCAAAAATATTCTTTTATGCTTCTGGATTAAACAGATTCGAGATTGTATGTGTAAAAGACGCATACTGATTCTTATTTGGGCATCTCGGCTGTCGCATTCTCGTTTATATATATCGTAATATCTGTCGCGACAAAAAGTCCAACACGAGCCCGCAACGTGCGTCGCCAGTCGACTGAAATAAGAAAGTTAAGGAGAGGAATGGCGTCGCGGACAAATTAAACTCTGCCACTAAAAACTGTAGTGCTATTATTAAATCTGAATACACGTTCGTAACATATGTATGTATTTTCAACTGTAAGCTCCGTCGGGGTAACTACTGCCTCGCACTTTACGCTCTAAACGAGTTTTCCGAAGTTCTAAGTGATATTTCTCACTCGCAAACACTGGGTTGCCTCTCTATATTTCACTGTAATGGATTATCTTTTCAACATTCCTGTATCTTGACAGGGAATCCATTACAAGAGAATATTGATATTTTATTGATTTGCGTCACATAAATTATGATATTTTTGATGACATTTAAAGAGAAAACTGACTGTGAATGTGACTACCATGCAGGCTAAATAATACTATAATACATGACTTTATAACTGTCTGGCGGTTTTGAGTATTTTGTATATAACCTACGCAAATGTCCTGCGGATCTGATAGCGTCGTGTGACGGGTTGTTGAGCTCACTAAAATAGGGTTGAGCTACACGATGACTGACAACTCAAAGCTGCAATAGCTCTTTCTTCAAAAGGCCCTTCCAGACATGGCCCTGCATTGTTAGACTCACATAAAATCCTAATAATACAATGTTTAAACAAAGAAACCATGACCTCTTAGTTTGTTTCGGCATTTCTTCTCAAGGATCAGTCAGCTAGGAACTGCCAGCGCCATCTACTTTTAAAATATTGACCAACAAAATATTGACGTGTAACAGTGTAATAAAAGATCTACTTACACAAATAAACATTTCACTTCAGAGAACATTTAAAACTGTTAACCGTATATAAAAAATCGGGAATCGTAATCGAGCTAAACTAGAATTTCATGAGTAAGAAACGTATATTCAACACAACTCTTATACATTTTATTTCAACTACAAATAAATGTTAAATGACAGCAAACATAAAGCATTTATTAGTGTTATTGAAACACTAATAAATGCTTATTTGCCTAAGTTGTAACAAATTACTGTCGTGCGTGTACAAAGGTCAGCATTAGGTTACGAAAATCTTGAAAATTATACACCAAATTATTTCTTTGCAACTTCGTAAGAAAGTTCCATCATAATGTTTAACCTTGAAATTGTGCTTAGCACGCTATATTTCACCTTGAAATGTGATTTTTATCGACATCTAGATGATTTTATCGATAAGATCATTTTAGAACCTTACCCAAGACTAGAAAGTCAACTTGATGCAAAATTCTGTGTACATATTTAAATATGACGTAAATGAAAAAATCAAGTCGCATATTTTATAGATATTTAACAACTAGAGAAAAATATAAAAAAGAATATCCAATTTACTGGTTTTCGAGAGTATGCCCCTCGAAGCGAGTGCGCCGTGAAAACTGAACAAGCTGTTACGTCCCGGATTTTAATAACTAGCTCCTTCGTCCGAGTGCTCTATTCAAGTTTCATTTTCAGTTTCAAAGTAAGCGAGTTTATCTTGCGAATTCCAAGTAGGTACAAACAGTAATCTAAATTATTCAACTAGTTCTGGGGGCTATTGTGGAGAAAATAGGCCTCGTTCGAACACGAAGGCCGTGAAAATGTACCGTTTTGCATGGCGAAGATAGCGAATGAATAGACACGCACGGTTGAGTCGTCCGTTACGTGTAAGGGGCGGAGGTTGGTGAGATTACGTGGTAGATAGGCATCGAGGGACGGAAGCCGCCACCTTCGCGTGCCTGCATTGTTACGCTGCACTACGTATTTTCGTCGTTAGTAAAGGTCTCGAGGCAACTAAAGGTCAGGTTCCATAAATACATCACTGCATACGGTTTTCAGTACATACTGTAATATATAGGTAATATATATAGCTGTAAACGAGATTTTTTTTCTTTTGTAAGTTTTTTATCTTGTTTTCTTTTGCCGGTTTTTGTTGTAAACTTTTCGTTGTATTCCGGATAAAGTTTTAATGAAATGCTGATGAAGAGATACTTGAATAAGATCGTCTACTTGTATTTCTTTGTGCCAGGTCACGTATAACTCGCTTCCATCGTTCAACATGGTTACATCAATAGGTAGGAGTAAGTTGTACGTACATTTACCTTAATGTTCCTGCTACCTTGTAACTTTTGCATATGACCCTTGGTATTTACGACTTACTAGCTTTTTTCCGCGGCTTTGCCCACATAGAGAGCGCAAGAAAAACTATATGAAAAAAAAAAGTTTACTTTTCATGAACTTCCCCATTATATTTTTTTTTATTTTCTCCAACCTATGTTACCCGGGATAACCCAACGCTTCTAATACATTGATTTTGGTTAAGCCATTTAGAAGTTATGGTGGAATAACGAAACTCACAAACATACATGAACACTGAAAACATAACACTCCTTTTTTTGGGCAGTCGTGTAAAAAAGAATATGAACCTTCTCCATGAAAAAATACGTACCTATATTATGCCAACTTTCATGGTCAAAACGTTGTTGGACTTCATCAATCTCACAATAGATGTACTAATATCAATTTTTATATAGGTACAAGGTCAAATTAAATTATCGAGCGAAACTCCACAGATGTGATGGGTATTTAATTTTATTTGACCCTGTATAGATCAAATATCTAATCAGTCCATCCATCATTCTAATGAAATCAAACAAATATATCATGGCAGCTCTGTAGGTACTACACTTCTTCCCTAAAGGATTTTGTCACACTGGATGAGATCTGCGGTCTGCGGTCAGGTCAAAGTGAACACAGCCCGCATCATGTATGAACAACACTTCACTTTGACCTGACCGCAGACCGCAGAACGCATCCAGTGTGACAAACCCTTAAAGGTTAATTGTTAGGTTAGGGCTTATAGTTCACAGATGCTTTGATGTATATATTAACGTATTCCTGATACCAAATTACAACAGCTTCCTAACGTTTGTTAGATATATTCAGTTATGATGGCGGAATATTATGTTTCTCTTTTTATTTTGAGTAAATGACAGTACTGTCTCATCACCCAGTCAATTCCCAATCTAGGCGCAATCTCATCTCAGCGACAATCAATGTCAAAAACTCGTCAAAAATTAGGGAAATTAGAGGTATTTTTGACAAATTTGAGACTGAGATCATACTGAACGTTCTTAAAATTAGGAGAATAGCCCCTCAGATATCAAACTTGAAACAGAAACCTAATACATAGGTAGGTAAGAGTCTTTAGAGAAAACTTTCATTTAATTCTTATTAGGCATCATTTTCATTACTAAGACTACTGTCCGTCTGTCTGTCTATCTGTCAGCAGGCTGTATCTCATGAACCGTGATAGCTAGACAGTTGAAATTTTCACAGATGATGTATTTCTGTTTTCGCTATAACAACAAATACTGAAAACAAAATAAAATAAATATTTTAAAAAAACACGTTTGTTGTATGGGAGTTACCCCCCCTCCCATACAACAAACGTGTTTTTTTCAGCGTTTTTGCCTTGTGGTACGGAACCCTTCGTGTGCGAGTCCGACTCGCAATTGGCCAAGTTTTTACTCATAACTTAACTTCTGTTAGTTGCAAAACTTAAACAAAAGAAGTTCAAAGTTAATCAAACTTGTTTTGTATGTATAATGTTTGCAAGTTCTCTGTAAGTTTATTTAGACAGAAAAGAATTGAAAAGTTTGCCGAACAATTTATATGCGTTTTAATAATTGATTAATGAGATCGATTTCGTTTGTCCACACACCAACACAATTTTTTTATTTATGAATGGGCCGCGCCAGCGCTTGACCTCGATCACGCCTGATAGAAAGCCATTTACAATTTTGCCTGCAAAGAATGAAAGGAAAAACTTTTTTTGAAGCTATAAGCGATAAGAATAGTAAGGTATAAATAAATAATAAAAACAAGACAAATCGCAATCATTACGTGTTGTTTTGTTATCATGAAACAAATTCTAATCTTGAGATTGTATCTGATAGTGATAACTCTTGAGATACAGCAACACTTGGCTGACATTCGAACATACACGGCTGTAACTTGAAAAATATATTTTGAACGGATATAATAAAATATATGTTTGAATTAATAATTTGAGATAATTTTCAAGTTATGGAACAACAAACTGAATGTTAAACTTAACAAAGTTCAAATTCCATTGCAACCAAAAGCTTTTTAGGACCTTTTTGTTAAAAATTAAAATAAATAAAAATCAACTTCAAATACATTCCTCTAAAGTAGATAACTGATTCATTGGCGATGGAATCTAAATTATTTGAGATTATGAAGACTGCCACAGAACAGATAAAAGAAGGTTTATCTGTTCTGTGAAGACTGCTATAGCTGAAAAATAGATGTCAGACGACACAATTGTCACAATGATTCAGGTTTAGGTTTTAGCTGAACTTTTTACCCACAATGATGTGAAAATTACCGCCATAGTAACAAATGACAGTCATGAAAAAAGTTTTTCAATCACATACGTCCGGTCGTTATTGGTCAGTGGGGATATCCTGTCGCATTCAAGCCTTCAAGCCATAGATATCCGTGCTTCAAGCCTTACTCAAGTAATCGTGACTTTCTTAAAGCTGTTATTCAGTCGACCAACGGCTTTCACACGTCGTCATTTTACACACATAATTTGCTTATAATTACCTCACTGCTGGGCCACAGGCCTCCTCTCTGTGAGAGGAAATGGACTATAACCCACGACGCAGCCCCAGTTGTTAAATGCCACATGTCTACAAATTCAACGGAAACTAGTAGTAACGTAGTAATTAAATTAATTTGACATACACTGTAAATCATCAAACCAATCTATTAACTTCGATAGCCTATATTTAGAATTACAGAAGTGCGTGTCTGTAGGTTCATTGACTTTATTCGTACCGGTAAACCAAAGGTAAAATCACTCGCCAGACGGGTATTTAATGGAGTAAATGACAACGGGTTTGAATCGTCCTGACAGTTACTAAACGCTTTCTAATCCTCAAAGAGAAGCACGACAGTGAGACAGCTTTTCATAAACACATCTAATGTTGTTCCCTAGATTATGTAGCCTGTTCTCAAGTTTGGCAAGCAGTCAAAATTTAGCATAAAGACGTATGAGAAACAGAATGTAAAGTTCACTCATCCTCCATAGAAAAAGGAGAATCCTCCGATCAGAGGGGTGTTGCGTCTCGTAGGCTACTGCCCGAAGATTGATGTCGGGACGTTGTGTCCGCGCGTTGCCAGTCGCGCGGTAATTATGCTAGATTTTGTGTGACGTCAGTTTGACGCGTAGTTTTGCGTGACGTCAGTGTGACGCGTAGTTTGCATGTGGCGATGTAGATGCCGCCACAAGCACATGTGGTGAAAATCATAATAATTTATAATCAATACTATTGAAATTATAGTCTAAAATCTTTGTTTCCATATCTTGCAATAGTCCTTCACTAACCAAGGGTTGTCCTTGGGTGCACTTTTATAGTGCATATAGGAATACTCATCGGTCGCTGCCTCATTACATTAAAAATGTGGGCCTCTGCAAGTTACTTTCGGCCCCTTATTATGTACGCCTTCCAAAGGTCGAGGTCTCGAAAAATGACAAAAACGATAAAATTAATACTATTGAAATTCTACCCATAGACTGGACCTCAACCTCCCTAAAAAGAGTCTATCTAGGCAATAATGAGATTCCTAAAGACATGCGTGTTCCAAACTATCAAATTATGAATTGCCAAACATTATTCTTGAAATCCTATATTTTACAAGCATTTATCCAGTTTAACGTTTATTGTTTTTTAGTTCTAGCGCTTATGAAATATAAATTACATCCTCGTTAACTACATCAATTCGAAATGGTTCATAAACTTTGCTTCGAACTCGAAGCATGTGACGTGTCAAATGATTTAAATTATAATAAGTTAGTGACTAATCATTAATAGAACCCAAAATAGATTTATAGCACTTCCACTTCGCAGGGCAATCAAACAAGATAAAATATTTCTCGCACTCTAAAATTACTCTAGGAGAGCTTTAGTCAATATTAGGTTATATTTTGCCTTTTCCCCGAAGTATTTCGAAAAATTATAAATAATTAATTTCTAAAGTACCAATTCAACATACATACATAAACTCACGGCATCTTCCCATTGGGATAGGCAGAACCTACAGAACGCCACCTGCTATACGATCCTTACATACTCCTTTTGCATCGTTTACGTTCGTAACATGAAAGCCGGTTGCGAGAACTACGCATCTGACCTTTCTGAAAAACATCACCACTAGGGTGATAAATAGAAATAGTATCTAGTTATAATTTTTAAGAATATGGCAATAAAGTCTCTATTGATACATTGATAAAGCCCCATGAACGTACCTTACGAAAGTAAGTAGGTATTCTATTTAAAAGCTCTTTACTTACTCTACGTAGTTAAAATGCCAATTCGATGACACGAATTTATATTCAACGATGCGACTAAACAAATACTGACACAATGCGATAAAAATACCAATTCGACTCGTCATGCGTTTTTCCGTACACAATGATTTCAGCAAATTCCTGTTTTCCATATATTTTCGAGAACACGTGGGTTTTCAATTCGCGGTGCAGTAGTGATAAAGTTACTCAGAGGGAGCTTTGCCAATCATTATTCATAACGCCGTATGTTTATCGCCTCTCCATCATTTGGAGTCATCGTTCCCGACTCTCCTTCTACTGACGCATATTGCTATTTTCGGTAGACGTTGGCAGTACGGCTTTCGTGGATTGGCGTGATTAATCTAACAAAAATGTTTAATTTTGACAGATAAGTGTAATTAATCCTGTCTAGACACTTCAAATTGCTCTCCCGGAACTATCTAGGTGTCCTCGGTTAATAAGTAGTGTCTGCACTTCTTTATATGAATTGACATGCATGATAGACAAACAAACTTATGAGTTATAAATAAACTCATGAATCACAATATTTCTTGTCAAAATTAATTAACAAAATGGTTAATTTGCCAAGACAGATGTAGTGTATTATTTCGGCCAAAATTTCGGGCGGGCAGCGCAGACGCAGTGCCACGTAGCGCCCGCCGCCCACGCGAAGCTGCGAGTGCGCAACAAAGCGCGATGCGGGATCTCCCGCCACTCAGTTCACTCGCGAGCTTGCGCAAGGAAACAACTCCAGATTATCCCAGTCTCTAAACTCACAGTGTTGCACCACATTATTGGAATTTATTTACATTCAACACGTTAAAAGGTATTTATATCGTTTCTGTGATTAGAGCTTTGTGTACCGTGTTTATTAAGCTTCTCAATATGTTAAAAGGCGAATAGTGCATATCGTATCCCTCAAAAATTTTATATTTTACCTGGACATTTCAATTCAAACGCAAACATTATTTTACACCAACCATTTCTAAATCATTATTTATTTGGTAGCTTTTCAAAAGTAATAAGATTCGGCACGTACTTTTTCAAAACCCGCATTAATGTTCTTAAACATCGATCAATTATTATTAGCAAGATAAACTTTGATATTTTTTTTCTAATTCAAACATTTAAATCTTCAACTCTCCATCGCAACAGTTACAGAAGAATGTGGAATTCAGATTCGTATATAGGTCAAGTAAACTCACACAGGTATTCGCAAGTTTTTAATAGACTTGAATTCCTATTGTCGTGTAGCTGGGCCGGTGAGACAAGACAAGGACGGGTTGACCCAAGCGACATGAAACATTTTGACATTCCTTTGTTAAAATGTCTCGAATATAAGACAGGGTAGCAAGGCGCCGTCGACGCGCAAACTGTAACAGTACATGATTCTGAAGCCGCCTGCGTTGAAATTTTATTTCGGTTATCACACTAATATTTTAAAGGCGAAAGTTTGTGAGTGGGGGTGTGTTTATATGTTTGTTACTTCTTCACGCTCAAACGGCTGGACCAATTTTGATAAAATTTTGTATGTAAGTAGCTGACATCCTGGATTAATACAGGGTGTCAGCTACCTACATACAAAATTTTATAAAAAGTAGCCTATATGTTAACATAATAATATAAGCTACTTTTTATCCCGATATTCCCACGGATCTTCATTTACGCGGGTGAAACCACGGTCGCAGCTAGTTAAAAATAAATAGGAAACCTTTCTATAAAACAGCAGATTTTTTTTTTTATAACCGGCGAAAAATTTCTAAGCTAGGGGTCGAGATCATGCGCTGAATTCATCTTCACAATTTGCGCGTGTGTCCCTGCCACACACACAAAGATAACCTGGCGTTAAATAATAGTTGTTTGCAAAGAACTTAAAAAAAAACTGTAAAATTTGTACATTCGAAATAACTACCTAGAATATTTTATTGAAATAATGCCGCAGTTTTATTTAACATTAAGTACTTGCTGTTTGTCATAGTAAACAGGAATCCAGTACCTACGGATTCATATTTCAATGTACTCATATCACAGTGCAATTTCTTTAGTTTAGGAATCTTCCAGAAGTTTCTAGAAACTAATTAGATATTTTATGTCCGAGTTATTTCAGTAATTAATAGAAATACTCTCTCGGCTAGACTCATTAATAAAGCACGCTCAATAATAGATTCGAGTTTGTTTCCACATATTTCTGTGAAATTCACGTCACTGAGCTTTTGCACTTTATCTTCTATTCCTCGAAGTTTCATCAGAATTCTGCATTATTTTATATTCAGGGTTCTAATTCCATTAATTGGTATTGTGAGAAAAATAACAGTAGTCGGCTGATACGAAGTGAAACCCAGAAATTCTCTAACAACTTAAATTTAAATGCGGTCCAAATATTCCGTCTGGCACGCAGCCAGCCAACGCTATCAATTTCTATCAAACTGAGCTTTCTGGATTTACATGCACATTGATAAACAGTTTTACATTTATTTTGTCTTAAACCGTTTATTTCATGGATTTTATGAGAACTGGTTTTGTAAACACGCAAACAATAATAAGATCTGAATGAGTCAGGCGTTTAATCAGGATTAGAAAACATAACATCTGTTGGAAAACAACACAATAACATTTAATTTTCCAATAATTGTAGATCATACTATCAAGATGTCTGAGAGCAAGCAACTCGAAGCCGGTCAGCAGCTCGTCAAGAAGACCATGGATGAACTGGTCCAACAAAGACAGAGCACTGAAAAAATGTCCATCCAAGCGAGACAGGAGTTCCGAGAACAATACCAGGAGAGCTACGAGGAGGAGTTCGAAGAGGAAACCTTCACCGATCAGTTCGGAAACGAGACCACAAATAGGGTGGAGTCCAGCAGCGAGAGCAAAGAGCACTCGAAAAGCGCGGACGTGAAGGTGAAAGCCTCCGGCCTGAATGCTGAGCAAGTGAAGGCACTGACTGACTGCGCGAACGAGGCGGGACACCTGGCGCTCGAATCCAAGCCTGCTAACTGAATGTAATTAAAATAAATCCCTACATTAGCTGGCGCTATTAACAACATGCCTGTAATCAAAGAAATTTTCAACATTCTAATTTAACCAACCGCGAAGCCCAAATAGTCTTATTGATCTATTCTTAATTACAGCAGTTTCTTACTAATGTTCGAGCAACACGAAAATCCCTAATTCTTTTTCCGTCCTTCTACCCTACAATCACACATCCTTTTTATTACCATGATTGGAATAAAATCTATATGTTTCATGTGTACGTTTTGTTTCAGGTGTCTGCCTTATCCCGCGCGTGTGGTGGTCTCAAATAGTGATAAAGACTGTGTCCAGTGTTCCTTATTAAGTATTTTATTTTATCTATTTATGTAAGAGAAAATTTGTTAAGTATGCAATAAATACCTATATTTAAATGCATAAATGGTGTATTGAATAGTGTTGTGTTCGATTTACATGTGATAGTGAGGTTTTATAGGAAAAGGTTTTAAAAATGGAGGAGGAGGATGATGAAAGAAAGAGCCGACGGCCTAATCTCGCAGCTTTAAGCTCATTGAACACACGAGTGGTCCATGCCTCCCTAGAGGAAGGCTATGTGCGGCAACAAGCGTCGTCAGAATCCGGCGATGCAAATACTTCAAGCCTTTCGGCAGCTCAGTATAGTGATAGAAGTTTTGCATCGAAAACGAGTACTTTCTCCAGGAGCGGTACTTCGAGTTCGAGCCAAGAAGAATGTGAGGTAGCACACACAACAATAACTAGCGGCCAATATTTAGTCGCAGCGCGGGTGGAAAGTGCCCGATCTATGGAGAGTCTCCGTCCAAGCAAGGATACGTCGCCGGCGCGCCCCTCTAGCTCCTGCACAACCGTTCGCGCACATCGGAGCTCGTTTCTGACGGCCAGCGAGCGGGATGTGCGGGAGACGCGAGGTGCGCCGGCGCGGCGAGCCTTGTCCGGGGAGGACATGGGCTGCTCCGCCGAGAAACGACGAGGGTTGTTCGCAAGCACAGAGCGACGTGCTTTGCAGCAACTCAGCCTGCCTCCCCCCGAGCGGCGGCTCACAATACTCAGTCCCCACAGCCCCATGGCTATCACGGAGTTGCAGTGGCCTTCGCCTTCCGGTATACGCGGAAGGCGAAAGAAAGGCATGGTGCTACCGAAACTAATACTGCCTCGAAGCGACTCGGATGCCTCCGAGGTGTTTTTAGAAAGGTGCCCATTTTTATTAATACTCATTTTTATTATAAATTTTACTTCATCTCCGACAGCTACAGTAATTTTTTTAATCAAACATGAATCAACGTCATACTTTCAACTCGTAATATTTTTTATGTTGAACACTGACAGATCATTTAAATTGTATAAGCCTTTTAATGTTCAAATACATGGAGTATATCCGTCACCAATCAAAGTCTTTACAGATGAACATTCTCATTCTTTTCCGATGCTGGTTTTATTATTAAAGTCTATTTCACTTGCAAAACTCAAACATGAAAGTACTTAAAAATATTAAGCCTAAATTGGAATACACAGAACAGCCAAGAGAAATACATTTATAACGACGTGCGCCAGTGGCGAAGTAAAAGTAAAACTCTTTATAACTGCTCGATGTTTATACGACTTTTCGAGCGAACATGTTTTATTTGTATTAAAAGCTTGTTGAAATTTAATTACAAACAATGAATTATTATTTTGGGAGGCGTACGCGTACAGGCAGATTTATAGGCGTGTTGTTTCTTGAAGCCCATTTTGTAATACGTTTATAACTAAAAGGTGTCAGTTAGTCTTTACTCCTCACAATCTTGATTTTACTGAACTATTTTC